>BROG01000012.1:2752500-3147453 GCA_030159075.1 Atrina japonica | reverse complement strand
TTTGAAACTACCTATGAGAGAATTGTTGGGTTTGGACAAAAGTTTGAAGACCATCCAAGGATCTTTACGCGTTCAACTGGGAAAGCGAGTCGAATTAGAACGAACCATCTCAGAGTGGCAGAAGGATCTCGAAAATAATCCGGCTGATAAGGAACACATAGAGCATGAAATCAGGAAAGCGCGTGACGAACTATCCAGTGTGAACGATAGCATCGACATTCTTAACAGACGATTAAAATCACAAATTACTAGCATAAAAGAAACCATTGCGGGATTATAAGACGAAAATCTCACGTTGCAAGAAAAAATTGGTAATTTATTCAGAGAAGAAGGTATCACTATTTTTTCGATATTAACAGCAATCGGTATGACTATTGGGTTTTTAGTAGAGCATTTATTACCAGGAGGAGCCGCACCATCAGTACAACCACCACCCCACCCTTCTGATAAAGGAGGTTTTAAAGAATGGCTCAAAAAACAATTGTCCGCCGTTGGGAAACTGTTGGCGAAATTGGCAACAAAATTTGGTGAAGCACTGCCTGGAATACTTGGTTCAATAGTGTCTTGGATACTCTCGACTCTCGGGAAAACGGCGATTTGGTTGGGTGAACACCTGTGGATAATCGGAATGGCTATCATCGGTCTGTTATTATCCAAACTCGATGAAAATAAGAAACGAAATTAATGAAATCACGAGAATGGCGGTCTTTTGGTCTTCGTGTAAATCTGGTTTGGAAACTTGCTTTGGTGGGTCAGAGACTCTAACATTATCATGTTTTGGTGGGTCAGAGGCTTTAACCATTTTTGGCGGTGATGTAATTTTTTTTTAATTCAACTTAACATTAAAACCCGGTTTTTTTTTTGGCGCAGTCAGAATTTCGTTATTGTAATCGACGATGTTCGGATCAATCTTTAATTCCATATCACTAGGCATCATATAAAAATATAACGAAATCGAGTTTACTATAAGCAAATCTTAAACAATCTTCGTAACGAGAAATATCGGCTGGCAAATCCACCGGTCTATTAACTGCATCCTCGACATTGGCTAGAAATTGTTTCTGAGCATCTAACGACGATGCCGAGGCGCCGACGATAGAAGATCGTGTTTGACCCTGAGATCCTAAAATTGCCCACACAAAAACTCTAATAGATCCATCAATTCTGGTGATACCGGGGAGGATGTATTCATCCAATATATCATCGAGGATAAATGTTGACCATTTCGTCTCGTAAGTGCCGAAAATGGTACCTTTAATTTTCCAGTCCGTATCGCTCGACACACCGAATTCGCGACAAATTCTTTCGTACGCAGAAATATCGATATTATTAGTATACGAATTCCAATCCGGATCATTGGGAAGCGGTACAAACATTTCTTTCAATATTCGACGGATTTGATAGTATACGTGAAATTTAAAAAATGATCTAGATAATTCGCTTCGAGAGGCGAAATGTCCTACACGCTGTTGTTGCGCACCAAACCGCAAAATTTAGTTGATTTTGCCAAAAGCCTTTTATTGGATGTTGGTACCAACGACGTAACATGGCGTAATATTTCGGGGTTCCGTCTTCGAATATATTCGGATTATTATAGTCTTCTGACCTAAAAATATCTTCAAAGGATGCGTGAAAATATTTGTCTTTTGACACATAAATATCGATATTGTTTAAATCTAATTGTCCTTTGTTCGAATACATTTTTTATAAAAAGATTTTACTTTTTATAAGAAATGTTTCACGTCATAACTGAAATCAGCAAGCCCGTGGGATTATCTCAATACACCGATAATACGAATAGCGATTGGTATGCCGGTATAAAAACCATCGATTTTTTGAATGGTATTTATAATATTAAAAATGATGTACGTATCGAATATCAGAAACGGGGTCAGGACGCCGTTTTTTAAAAACTAGAAGCGGGTAATTATAATATTCGGGATATTCGAGTTTTTTTATCTGGCTACTTAAGAAAATTTTATATTAACAAAAATACCTCGAGAGTGGCTGTCATTACTAAATCGGGGGACGTCGTAAAATTGCCGGAAGAATTAAACAAAAATTTAGGTTTTCCTAGTCAGACCTTAATCACCGAGAAATATATCAAATCCGTACAGCCGATCGATTTAAGACCCTGCGCAATGTTAAATTTTCACTCGGGGTTGGTCGACGGTGTTTTTATGAACGGCCAGCAAACACCGATTATAAAATGCATGGCGTACCCCGATATCGGATTCAGAAGCTTGTATACAAAAAAAAATTCGAACACCCATATTTTTTCAAAGTGCGCCGCGATATGATTACCGAGATAAGAATCGATTTACGCGACGAAAATGGCGACTTGATCGATAATCACGTGTTATTAGAATTAAAAAAAATTAAATAGTAAAATAAAACCAATGGCTATGACAGGCTTTTTACACGAAGATTTAGAAAGAGAATACATAAAGGAAGACATTTTGGAAGAGATTAAAGAGGATATAAACCAAATACATAAGAATCGGCGTATGATGAATATGTTTCAATTCGAAGTCCAAAACGGAAAGTTAAAATCATCGGGGATTAAAATATTGCTCGATGGTTATCTTATTCGGATTGGCCTTTTGGGAGAATTAAATTTGACCCTTATTTTGAATGATGTCGAAAAGGGAACTTATCACAATTTAATATTTTCGGCGAATAAACCATCCAAATCGGGTTCGGTCAACGGCGTAATTGTATTAAAAGATTAGACGAGTTAAAAAAATATTTTCGCTTTAATAAAAAAATGAGTAAAAATAATTTGTATCCGCCATTAGATCCTCCTCAGGAGGATATTGGTCATAATTACAGATTACAGAGAATTGATGAAATTGAATCAAACTTTAGAAGAGAAATCGAAATACGTCGATCTTTATATAAAAAATATAAAAGAGGATTAAATCTATCAGACGGTGTAGATACTTCATTAATCTGGAGGTATTGTCGTTAGTGTGATAGTTTTGCTATGATATTACCTATTCAACTCATAGCACTAGTATGTGGAAGTATTGGAATTGCATTAAAGGGTGTTAGACATATCTTATCAAGAAAAATGAGAAAACACGATTCTTTGAAAAACCTCGCTGAATCAAAGTTAAATAATATTCAAGATTTGATTAGTAAAGCTATGACAGATGGTAAAATCTCAGAATTTGAATTTAGACATATTTCTGGGGAGCTAGATAAATATAGGACTATAAAAAAAGATCTTAAACGTAAATCTCAAATAAAACCCGAAACAGAAAAAAAAGTCAAAGTGGAATATTCGGAGGATGTAAAGAAACAATTGGAAGATATCGTAAAACTAATTTCAAAATGAAATTCTATTGTATGGTAGATTTATAAACATTTTTATGTTTATGAATTTTTTTTTTAGCATACTTTAATCACTATACTTATGAAATAATATTAATTTCATATCTATTTTTCCATACTTTACCATTCAAATACGTAATAATTGGTGGTGAACGATCTAAAAAACGTGATGCTTTATAAATTGAGGGAAACTTAAATTCTTCACCCGTTTCAATATCTTTTATTTTTACACATCTCGGATTGGATCTAATCCTTGCTAATTTAGCAATGATTTCAGGATCAGGATTTTTCTTCACTTCTTTTTTATTAATATCTATTTAGGTTCACAAATTAGTCCTTTTTCTTTCAGCAACTCTATTAATTGTTTTTTATTATAATACGAATATCCTCTGATTTTCTTTATATAAAGAATATCTCTCAATTCAGCTAATGTTAACATTTTTATTTATATATATTATTTTATTTTCTCAAGGCCTTTTCATTTTTTACTCCTAATCTAGATGAAGCAAATTAAAAACGATATTAATTTCTTAAACAATTTTTATAAATTTCTATTTTGTATTTCCCGTGTAACAAAACTCCTATGGTTTGAAAGATCATTAATCATATTCAAACATTTATAAAATTCTATTACTCCAACGTCTGTACAACTGTCTAAGTCATTTTTAGCGTAATTTAATATCCAGCGAATTCTAAAAAGATGAAGGAAAATGTACCCCATTAATCTAATGTTATCCTTATTAAAATAATCCAAAACCCAATTGATAATAGTAGAAACCGTATATTTACGAATAATAGGGTACATTAGATCTAATAAAATAATAGGATGAACAGTATCAAAAAGGAGAGCCCAGACACCACCCTTATGGTGATGTCTGGGCATACGGGAAACCCCTCTATCTAGCGATATATAGGCCAGAATAGGATATTATATGTATGGGGTATGGTTTTTTTTATCTTATATTAAAAAAAAAAACCAAAAAAAAAAAAACCAAAAAAAACCCCAGATACTCAAGAGAAGGAAACTACTTCCTACTCAAACAACACCGGTCCCCGCATCCCCTTGGTCTGCTGCTGTAATTAAAGTTTTTCCCCTTGGCCAAAGTACATAACACCAGTACCACACCTAACCTGGCCCTACACGGATTAGTACAATAAGCACTCCTAAAATACCTCTCAAAAACACAAAATACATTAACATCTAAATAAACGTGGCATTTAATCGACTTAATGTTGGACATTAACCTGTTTACGGTACTCAGACGTGCGAGCATGGACAACTCCACGTTAAACGTGGTTATATCTTCGGTTTAATGCACTTGGCATTTCTCTATAAGCTGTCCGTCAAAAAAAAAAACATCTTCTAAATTCAAAATTTTATAGCCGTTGTGACCTGTGCCTCACTCCCAAATACCTCATCAAGAGGCCACAAGACACAGAGGAGCCGGTCGGTGATCTGCCACCCTCCCATCCGGGAGCCGAGGAGCCGACCAACCCAGGGAGAAGAGGACCCTAAACCGGCCAACGACACCACCAGATCCTCAGTTCAAGCCTACTCCGTAGAGGCGAGCACGTCAAATTCCATCATGGTTGTGCACGTTAAAACACAAAGAGCCTTTCCGGAACAGGGGTAGCACCGGCGTGTGGCAAGGGCTTTGAGTAGTCATTTAAATCAACTCCGATTGATTGAAAAGGAGACTCAACAGTTAAAAAACTCTTTTTCTCTAATATTCATATTAAAAACACGATTGGACGCCATTAGAAATAGTAACTTGTCTTCTAAGGTTCCATACCTATATGTTTGATCTATTTTATATAGACCTCTTGCCAATCAATTTTCCGATACTCCCCTCCTAATCTCTCCATTTCTACCCAATCTACTTTTTCATCCCAATGGAAACGAATGCGTGGAATACTTCCCAAGAGACTCTACGTTCGAGAGATACCACCCAATCTCTAACTTCGTCCCATTTTTCGCAAGGCTATTTACGGTTGTATATGCACCACACGTCTTTATTTGGAAAATCTAATTCTTTTATTTTGGAAATAGGTAAGTTCGAAAAAATCTCTAGTTTCATTTCATGTGGAAGAAATTTCCATGAATCAGTCATATTCCCTTTTTTTAAATTCTCCATATAAATATTTTTTCTTATATAAAATATTTTTTCTTTAAATCATTTTTTAAAATCTATAACAACCTTGTTGTGGTTGAGACTCTATTACTCTTTTTAGGGAATTTCCGTCTTTTACAAAATTCCTGGAAATTCCGTAAAAGGGAAATTCTCGGAATTTCCGTCAAAGTGTTATACATATACTACTTGAGGATACTGCCGATCCATACGTCAAAATACTAAAGGTAACAGCTGGTTAATTCATGGTTGCTTCAAAGTTTAAAAAACTTCAATCATCATTTTATAGCAGCTCCACTGGCGGGCCATTTGTTTTGACGCTAGGGGGGCGCCACCAGTGGTCGCTGTGATGACGTCATCACTGGCTTCTGATTGGTCCATTCAAATGGCCCGCCATGGACCGCCTGTGACGTCATAACCGGGTGCGTCATACCGGAAGTGAGGTCATGCGTCATACCGGACATGTTGTCATAGCAGTAGAAAGAGCCAATCGTTGAGCTTGGAGGCGTGTCTACCGAGGGAAGCGGTCTTGGCTGAGCCAATGAGAGCCTTCGTTACAAGAGGTTTGGGGTCACGAGAGGCGAGAGTTCACGAGAGGTCACGTGAGTTTGCGAGAACAGAAGTCAACGGGAAGAGAGAGAAGTTGGGTTTTCCGTTTTGAGCTGAGAGTGAATCGAACCAAACCCAGTTTTGGTGAGAGTAGATCTATTTTTAGAACCGAAACTTTGGGTTTTTCCAGGTTTGTGAAACTAGCAGTTGGTGGCGCCACCGTCGGTGAAACTAGTAGTTGGTGGCGCCACCGTCGTTGAGAGTTGTGTATCATGCGCATGCGCGAGAAGCGATAGGCCTCGAGCTTGAACTAAGACTTGTACTCTTGTAGAGTGAGCGAGTATGTACAAAGGGCACTCTGTATAGACTTTACAGTGAAAACAAAGGGAGATTACTCTGTATAGTTTGTATGAGTAGGACTAAAGGGAGATCACTCTGTATAGACTGTATAGGTGCAAAAGGGAGATTACTCTGTATAGACATCTATAGGTGGAACAAAGGTGAGATTACATAGACAATATGGGGCAAAGGGAGATCACTCTGTCCGGGAGATTACTCTGTATAGAGTATAGGGTGGAAACAAAGATGGGGCTGTAGCATTCCGAGGGTGGGTGGGTGGGTAGGAAAACAGAAAGTTTTAGGAAGGGTTAGCCATCTTGGGTAAATCATGGGCTTCTAGGGAGACTAATCACGGCAGCATAGAAACATTGAAAGTGTGGTAAAAAGTTTGTCAAAAGTGATCAAGTGTTACCGTTCTCATGTTTCAAAGTTTTTTTTGTCAAAGTGATCAAGTGTTTGTGCCGTTCTCAAAAAGTTTGTCAGTGATCAAGTGTGTGTACCGTTCTCTTCTTTCAAAAATGGCTCTTTTGTGCAACGTTCTTATATGAAGTTCAAAGTGACAAAGTGACAAAGTAGCACAAGTGACAAAGTGACGAGTAGTATAAAGTATCACTTACGTCGTTTCATATCAAAAGTTCAGATAGTGAAAATAGTATCTGTATTATTTTATATTATTTCTGTCCTACTGTATAAAAATCACTCACCCAGAGAGAGTATTTTCTGACATGTTGATCTTCGAGAAATGAGCTCTCAGTAGTCTAACTGAACTTATTTTCAAGTGTTTAATGTTACTATTTTTAGAATTGATTTCTATCTCATAAAATTTATTCAATCAAGTAAAAGAATTAACTTACTTACTATAGGTTAGACTTACCACTATAGTATAACACAATTATGCATCGTTTCAGTTAAGGTTTCTTTTCGTGTAAGTTAGGTGGCCCTTACCTTGGTATAATGGGTTGTTTAAAACCCTTACAGCAAGCCAGCAGCAGCCGCAGGCCCGCAACACACCATTTTTTCCCTTTGTACGGGGCCTATACACCACCATCTCTCCAAGCCGGCCTCTCTCAAAATACTCCCACTTTCCGTCTTCAGATTATCCCTTACTCGCCCAAAACTCTACATCAATTTTCTGAAGTTTGTTTCGTTGGCTGTGCCATGTTGTCTTCTTGAATGACGACGGCTTTTTATAATAAGTGCACGCGACGTACTCCGTAATTTGACCTCTTTGATGATTGGTCTGTATCGTTGGCAACGTATTCCACCAATGAAAACGTCAAGAGTGACGTTCAGTCGAGTGAGAAAAATAAAAATGTCAAACATGGCGTATACTATGGAGTACACATGGAACAAGAAATCGAACCTGTTCTAATCGAGAGCCTGTATATGATACGACGGCAGATCGTGATACTAAAGAGAAGTTACAAAGATTGATCTGAACTTTCATCAGGGAAAAGAAGATGTTCTATTGTACTTCTCAATTCTGTTTTACGGTTTGGTATGGATGCCGTTTAAAAAGAGATTCTGTACATGAATCACAGATATGCCAAAAACAACGGTCCTTTTCAGGACCACTTTATCTACGAAAAGAAACCTTAAACTGAATGTCAGTTTTATATATTGAGTTATAGGGTTTAAGACAAGAATATCAGCTATAGGGTTTAAGACAATTTAAATGAGCTATAGGGATTATGACACAATAAAATGAGGTGATAGGTTTATGTTTTATAGAGTAGTAGATGTAGCATCTCAATACAGTTTAGATTATTTTCTAATGAGTTGGGTGGCCCTGAAAGGGCCGTTAAAGGTTACTAATATTGACAGTAACATCTTCTCTTTTTTCAGAATAAACAGTTGATCATATCGTCATGCTGATCGGTATTGTTGTTTACGAAAACTTCTAATCTGTTTTCTATAAAAACATACTTGACAAATACTTAAGCCCTGTCGGTATATCGAAATCATATTTCTGCGAGGTTTGCTGATGTTTCAATTGCCTCCATCTCAGATTCAGTTTTGTCAGTAGAATCTGATAGTAACGATTACCTTCATTACGTTGGTTTCTGAGTAACAGAATAATTTTGTGTAAATAGCTTCTGTATAGATACCTCCAACTAAGCGATGTTCAACAAGAAGATTCACGCGACGTGTGACGTCACACCCTGCCGAGTAATGTTAGAGTCTATAGTCAATTGTTTGATCATGGCTGTCTGTTAACCATGTGGGGACGAAGTACAAGACAAAGAAAGAATGGCTGATATGTGTCGATACAGTGGAAGAATTCTTGGTTATCGAATATCGACGAATGGATTGAGCTCCGTGAAGCTTGAAAAAAGAAAAAGAGAAAGACTCGAGAAAAAACGGAATTTTTTTATGTCAATGGCGCCTCACCAACGGCCCTGGCCACCTAACTACGAAAAGAAAACCTACGACTGATTATAATAAAACATACCTTTTGTATACCCTTATTCTGTATCTCTTTCTTCTCTGTGTATCTCTTCTACTCTGAGTGTTACACTTTTACTCTTGATCTCCTTCTGCCAGTTTTGTTTTTACATTACTCCTTTATGTCTGCTAGAGCAAAACTCTAAGTGTACTCAGTGTACACCTTATACCCATTAGGTTTAAACTCTAAGTGTACTCTAAACGATACACCTTTAGTCATAAATACACAAACACCAGATTCAATTTTAATAAGTTTAATGTAAAAACTTTTTAGATAGTCGACAGAGGATTAGGGCCCGTCCCTCTGTGACTATGTCAATACATAATCATGAACTAATGAGAACATTAACTATCAGTTAATTTTGAGAATACTGACACTTTCTGTAACTATGTACAATGCTGAACATGATTAACTATAGAACATTAACTTTCAGAACACTGATTCACTATGTACAATACATAAGAAATGAACTATGAGAACATTAACTTTGAAAACATCATCAGTTAAAAACCATTTTTCGATCGTTTGTAACTACAGTTGATCTTGCCCATACAGCACGGTAGCAAAAGAACGTTAGCTTTAGATCGGTCGGTTCGGATTCCTACGCTGTGCACTATTTACATTTTAACAGTACTAAAACATTCATGCTGGCGGTTTCCACTTTCTTTTTTGGTGGCTTTGCCTCCCTTCTTGAATCAAGTTGAGTTTACGTTGGGCCCCTGTTGAAGTCTGTTCGGGACATTCATAAGCCCAATGACCTGACTGATCATTTATAACACAGGTCCGATACGAGATCGATTTTCTACTTTGTTCGGCTGTTGCTGTTGTTGCTGTTGTTGTTGCCGAATCGTTATTTTAGTAAACCATGTCCAATTTCACCACAAATGAAACAAGGTGAGTCGGGGGTAGCTCGTACCCCATATACGATGTTCTGACTCCTGCTGTACAATTTATCTTCAATTCTTTCAGAGTAGTTGTAATAGGTGACTTCCCACATTTTCTGTAATGTGGATAGCAAGGCTACTAGGGTCGCATCATTTTCTTGTTTTTCTTGCAGGAGTTTTGAGAACTTCATCAAACTCATCGGTTCTATGTAGGAATGTATATTAGGTGGAATAAATTTGCGGTCTGTGACAAGCCTGGGATAACTCATGTTGAGACTGATTCAAATGTGGGTCATGCACTTTACTTTATAGCCGGACTCGTGGATCAGTCACTTGGATGTTTCCAGAAGAGGCTCCACACAGGGTTTTTTGTTTTTGTTTATATTCAGCAAATTGACTGAAAGTACAATCTTTAGAGTCGAGTTCTGTACAAATTATCGCTCCATTTCCCAATCTTTTAAACAGATGCCACAAGAAAAACACTGAACGTGGTCACTGTTCAAATCACCAAATTGCTCTGGCTAATTCTGTCGATTTAGGTCCCGGTAGATATTTGGGCCAATGATCTTTAAACGACAGGTACTGGATATATACAAAAATTAGGCAAGGCTATATTCTTAATTCCTGATGAAACGATAACCCTCTGTCGGTAGCAGGTCTTAGTTTAAAAGTGGTCACACCTTGTCCTTTCGGAAGGTGGAGTCCTTGTCACTTCTATCAGATACTCTCGGTACGCTATCCACTTCAACCCGATTCGTGGTACACTTCTACTTCTACTCGATGATACACTATCCATCATGTCTCGGTTCGTGGGAGCACTATCCGTGACAATCTACTAGCATCCATCGTCGATGAAAATAAAGTTTTCCATATATATTTCCATCGTGTAGAGTGAATATGTGCATTCTCACTTCCTTTTTATAAGGTCCATAAAAATCTATTTTTAGATATAAAAAATCATATTTTTCTACGTTTTTTGTCCTGAAACACAAATTGATCATCGTTCTACATGATGACAAAAGGATCCCATGCTACTTGTCGTATGCACATATTCGCTCGATATTATTATCATTTAATAGTAAATGAAAAGTGTCACCGTACATGGGAGATTGACGACAATTGTCGTAGAATCATTAAAATATCATGAAATTTCTTCCTGTTCTACTTTTCGTGGTCGCCCCCTTTTCACTCCTTCCCTCTCTGTCCTTTCTTCTTCTCTTTGTTCTTTTCGTTCTCTCTACAATACTTTGCGTGGACGTCCCCTCCTTTCTTTTATTCTCTGTTCTTTTCCTTCTTCAAGTCCTTCTGACTTTTTCTCTCCTTTTATCTTTTCCTGTCCTTCCATCGTTTCCCCTATTCTTTCTCTTCTGTTCTTCTTCATTCTTCTCTCTGTTTCTCTTCTCTCTGTTTCTGTCTTTTCAATCTTCTTTTCTTACGGCTTTAGTCATGCCATTTTCTCTTTTCGTCGGATTCATATGAGATAAACAAAGATGTGAACACGATGACTCTTCATTATGACCCATTGTGTTTGCTTCATTTTTAAATGACACGGAAAATGAAGTTTGGCAATACTTTTCCTCCTAAGAATTTAGTCCCAGTCATCTCTCAATTGTAATTTCAATGGTAAAAATACTTTTTTATTAAACCACATAATTGTAAATGAAAAGGTTCCCAATTTGATGATTGATTGACCCCGTTTGAAAAGGGACCACACGTAATAACGGTAACGATTGTGATTTGACTTAATGTTACTGTAGACATAGATACCACTCATACCAATATTTAAATCGGGTGGATACTTTGGCATGTGCGTGACATCGACCCATTTCGTCATCTCCTCATTCCATGTCAATGGCTTCAAAGCCAAGCTTATAACCTAGTAACTTGGAAAACGTATTAAAAAGGGAACGGAATTGATGGATCGGCCTTTAAACTCAATCATGAATCGATCTAAAGCTGAGTCATATCTGATTTATAGTTTTGAGAGAGATCTCATCCCATCAATGATATTGAAAGGCTGAAAACCCAACTTTCATCTCTTCTATATAAAGCGACAGGAGACGCATAAAACCCCCGAACGAAATTTATCTCCAAATACTTCCTACAAAAGCGCTCCCCGTTTCATCAGTTTTTAGAGATGACATCAAATTGGGGATCATCTAACGAGACACACTACAGTAAAAACGTTCATGTTGGCGATATTTCACACACACGACGGATTCCAAAGGAACGTGAAAACCAGGACATCTATGTAATTCTCATCTGATGTTATCGATATTAAGTTGGGAAAAGATCAATTCATCATAATTTCCCACTCACTATCCATCATACTTAAAGCTTGAGGTAAATGAGTTTTGAATTCTGTTAAGGTATATATTTTAAACTAGCATCGCTAGGTAAAGTTGTCTCTATCTGAATTAGAGTCGCCATGATGCTGTGTACTTGAGATCAACTGTACCTAACCCCTATTCACTGTCTTCTGTTTTATAAAAATCAACACCAACACAAAGTCAAGTTTCATACATTTTATTACTCAAAAAAACTTTATTCAATAACGCATAAGGTAAGTACAAAAGTTTTCAAACGATCATCATACACGAACGCAAGTCATCGCCTTGTTTTGTTGACTTTATGTTGTTTCGTTCGAATGATCTTATGAGGGTACGACACTACACTTTCTTTTGTTGACCACGTAACAACTGTTTCAATGTATCTACGTTGACTGTCGGAAGTGGTAACGAATCAAAAGTGATTCACTTTACACACCGTTTCAATTTGTACGCAGTTTTAGGACAGACAAAGGATAAGATAGAATCCCCCATCTACGTCCATCCTCCTAAACTGTTTAATAGTAGGATTCCACTGCTGTGGATCGTGTTGATAAATGAACTGTCTGTATCAAAAAAATACACGTTCTCACTTCTAGTGTGGGCATAGAGATGTAACCGTGCTAAAAGACGTCGTTAATAACTACATTCCAATTTCATCAAAGTCATCCTTCGGTTTTGAATTCAATAGTGTCAAGCTCATGGCCTTCGTCATTGGAAATCAGACTAAATAATATATCACGAGTATCATCTTGATATAATGCTTCGTAAACATACTGTGTCTGAGGTAAATTAGTTCGTGAGCAAATTTACCCCACAAAAAGTTCAGAAACAGTTTTTTTTGCAATGGTCCTTAAGATAGTTTCTTCTCTACATCTTCTTCTCGTATGATCAGTTGTTCTCTCGTCTCAATCTCTTTGAGGTATTGACTGTTCTAGCTTGTTGCTTAATCTTGTTCAATATAGCTACGAAAAAAAGTATTGTGATCAGGGAAATGCCATACTTCAAAGATCCGATCACATAACCTTTTTCAATAGCTTTTATTCAATCTCTGACCATGTACCTCAAACGTGTTCTTGATTCGTATGAGAGCATCTAACTCATACCCAACTCCTGTTCGATAGAAAAGTCACATAAAAGGAAAAAAGTAGCTTTCCTCCTGCAAACCGATAGGAACAATCAACGAGGGGGGAATAACTCGACATTGTACCAGTCCAAAATATTGAATAGACTACAAGTGTAATCACGTCTGGGTGTCCAATGGAAAAGTCCCATGTTTCAAGAAGGGTACAAAAACATACATACTAACGAATGTCTCCTTCTTCACAGAGCAAACGAGTATTCGTTCGACCTCCAAATAAAGCATCTTTAGGAACTAACGGGATTGGGAAACTCTTCATACGTTTTATCAATGAAAAGTTGAAAATCCGTCTTGTACCTTACGGTATCATGTTCCCACAGCGTTTCTACTTGATAGTGTTGACGCAAAATGAATCTCTCTCTAAACTTTTGATACACTTCTTCATACGTCAAAGAAGGATGAAACGGTAAAGTTAGGAAAACACAAGGGTCCGTGCCAAAAACAGCCATGAATTAAATGGTGCGAGAGTCTTCATTAACTGTAAGATCCTACTTGGACTTCCCCTCCCTGACGAGCATTCTAATCGTTTGACAGTTTCATGTTCTTTTCCAACTCAAGAATGCTAGGGTGGAATACTGTCGTGGTGAAGGATATCCCCGTGGAGGTATGATTTTGTATTTTTTGCATTAATTGCGACGATAGGCTGTACTGCAAACGTAATCGATCAGCAAAGGGTCTCGGTTAGTTTTCAAACACATGCTTTGGAAATGCATGCAAGCTTGTCGCAAAATGTCACGTCCGATTCACAGTATTTCAGATAAAAAAAATTCACCCTTTTGAATGGTCTTGATACCATGCTACAAAATCAACGGACAGGTTTCATGGGTTGTAATACATGGTATTATTCCTATTAATCAATTAGCTCTGTACAAATGCGGACCTTTCTTCAGTTCATTCCAAAAGCTTTTAGGTAACGAAGCTAAAGGAAATGCACGTTTAAACCTGATGTTTTCCAGTCATAGACATAATCTTAGAACCGTCATGATCAATCAGGTTTTTTCACAGGCATGATGTACCAATGATGTAAAATAAACTGTCCATCGTACCCTTTAAGTTATAGCATAGCTGCTCCACATGTAAGTTTCTCTCTTTGATGTATGTCATCATACACGGTCGTTTGAAATAACCAAGTCAAAAAATCATGTGAGTGTCGTGGGACCTTAAATGTAATACATGATCTTCCATGGTTTTACATTGCTCACACACAAGGAACACTGGGGACATTTACATAGATTAGGTGTTTCTCCGGTATCCTGGCACTCAAAATGAAAAAAAGGGGTGGTGAAGATGATTCATCCTGAGAAGGGATCCGTTGTATAAAACAGCGATGATCTATACGATCTGTTTACAATGTCGACATTTTTCTTCTTTTTTCTTGACAACAGTGTTCACTCATCCATAATTGACAAGTGGGACATCGAGTCATTTAGACATGGAGTAGTGGTCTATTTCTACTATTTTTGATTCTCGTACACTGAATGTGAATGTCCCCTGAAATGTGTACATTCTATAGTTTTATCGTGTTGTCGGGAACACCGACGAAATAAAAAGCAGCATTGGGGACATCGGTGATTTCTATATGATCATAACCCACATCACAACGGTCGCAATAGTAATTACATTCCAAGAGTCCAGACATAGATACGATGGTAATGGTGGTACAAAACGTGAATGGGGGCCGCCGGATCACATATACAGTACATTTAATGTCAATCGTTTTGTAAAACTCGTAGATAAACGGTAGTGGGGTAACAATTTGAAAACGTTGCCATTCTTCAGGTTGTGGGGATCACATCCAGTTTGTTGCATTAAGGCATGAGCTTCTTTCGTTTTAAGATCCTTTTTGCATCACCATAAATGTTTGCGTTGCCATTTTTTTGTACTTGTCTCCATCTCCAAGTCCCAGGTTTCTGACATGAAAACGACCAACTACAATATGAGAGCTAAACAGGTCTTGTCTGTTTCTTGATCTGTATCAAACTTCTTTTCTTGTTCAGCATGGACAAACGAGATTATTTCGTTTTGCTACCTACAGGTTGTAATGGATTACTGACAGGGTGGTACCCATCTTCTATTCTAAAATTTTCATTACTCTGTTGCAAGACCATGAGTAGATCAGTTCAGGTCTTTAGCATCTGTAAATAACCCAACTTCACTTTTAACGATGGATGATGTATTGACTCGCAAATCTTATCCCGATCTTCACACTGTAGTTTGTTCTTAATAGAAGTCAACATATGATCTATTACTTCTGATACTAAGTGTATGGCATCTTTAGAAAAATGCTTAAACTTGACTTGGTACAAATTCGAGGCCGTTTTTAAACTTACGTGATTTTACGCTCACTCAGAGTGTCCTACTTTAAAACTCGGTGAGTTGCCTATTGGCATCCCAGTGATCTCTCTCCTTGCCTTTGACTTCTCCCTGGTCTTTCATTTAACAAATAAATCAAAGTTAAATTAGCCATTCCGTTGCGTATGCTTCCGTGGTCAATCTAAAATTGTACGGTTTACTGTCATTTTATAATAAAAAAGAAAAGAACTGTATAGATACCATTTCACATTTATATAGTAATTTTCTAGTCTGTATGTTTTTATAGATTCATAAAACTAGAATGTATTGATTTCGTTTTTAGTTTCATATAGAATAAGAAATTTAAAAAAAGGAAGTGACAGTTTCTGTCTTATAAAACAGGTGGTCCAAATTCTAGACGTAGATTACTAGACAGACTGAACAACAGGTGGCCAGATGTCAAGTGGCAAAATTGTCACACAGGTGTTCAGAATGCCAAGTGTCAAAACAGGTGGCCAGATGCCAAGTGTTGGTGGGAGTGTCAAAACTGTCAACAACAGGTGGCCATTGTCTAGACGTGGGGAAAAATCAATACGTGACGTCATACACTCTATATAAGTACTTCTAAGTCTCGGTGTTAGTTCATTATCATGGATATCAACTGATTGGAAATGCAACGAAGAGAGAAAGTGTCATTCTCACACAGAGGACACAATTAGTAAGACCACGCAGCTCAATTCTGATGGGACCCCTGTGACACTACTACACTGGACCCTTCACTTCCAGTACCTGTACAATTCTACTCAGGAAGCATTAACCAATCTTCGAAACATAAGTAAATCGGACTGATGATGAAAAAGAAGAGAGAAAGTTGGCATGGCGACGTCTATCGACAGATATTAGGAGTATCTTTTATTTTCAGCTCGGAGAAACTCAACGGCCCTTTTAGGGCCACCCAACCATTCGAAAAGAAACCTTATCTGAAAGTATGTACTTATTCTGTAGCGGTGTTTAAAAAACAGCGAACACTATTTTAGTCGCGTATATTCAACATTAAATTTTATTTGTGTTTTTTAGTTGTATTCACTTCATGAGATAAAAGTCTAATATAGTAAGTCATGTGACTAGAGAGAGGTTCCAGCTTGTGAAAAGTCATTTGACTGAAGCTCGGAGGTGTTAACATCATGAAAAAAACACTACTTTTAGCATAGGGTAAGTGTTTCATTTTTAATTGGAGGACAAGATTATTTTTATGCACTAAAAATAGAAACAAAAAAAAAGTCACATATAAGTATAGGTTCAGTTAGACTCTGAGAGCTCATTTTCCGGAGTTCGAAGAAACATATAAGAAAAAACTGCTACTAATTGGCAAAGGGTGAGTGTTTTGAATTTTTTTTATTAGATAGGACAAGATTATTTTTTTCATGCACTAAAAATAGAAATAAAAAAAAAGTCACATGACTAGAGAGAGGTAGTTAGACCTCTGAGAGCTCATTTGCAATAAGCTCGAAGATGTCACAGTCAGAAAAAACCACTACCAGCATAGGGTGAGTGTTTGAATTTTTATTTTACTCTACAAGTGTAAATTGAAGCCTACACTTCTCGCGCTTGCGCACTTGAAACAGGACTAAAACTCATTCGGCCTACCGCTGCGCATCGCATGATACATAACGACGGTGGCGCCACCAACTACTAGTTTCACCGACGGTGGCGCCACCAATGGTTTCACAAACCTGGAAAAACACTTCTAAAAAATAGATTCACTCTCAGCTCAAAACTGGAAAAAACCCAAAGTTTCGGTCTACTCTCAGCTCAAAACTGGAAAAACCCAACTTCTCTCTCCTCTTCCCGTTGAAACTTCTCGGGAACTCACGTGACCACATGTCCCCAACCTCTTGTAACGAAGGCTATCAATTGGCTCCTTAGCCAAATGGCCGCCCCCACAACCTGGTAAATAGACACGCCTCCAAGCTCAACGATTGGCTCTTTCTACTTATTATTGACCAACATGACCTCACTTCCGGTCGCACCTTCCGTATGACCTCACTTCCGGTATATTCCGGTTATGACTCAAATGCGGCTCCATGGCGGGGCCATTTGAATTGACCAATCAGAAGCCAGTATTCTGATGACGTCATCAACAGCGCCATGGTGGCGCCCCCCCTAGCGGCAAAATTCAAACCCGCCATGGAGCTCCTATTACTATATCCAGTGTAAATATGCAACATGTATATATTTGCCTTTCATTTTCAAATGTGGCTATCCTGCTCAACCATGTTACACGTCGTCCGACCAGTATTCTAAAATTAGAATTTTTATTTGACGTGCTGATTGATAATGATATTTGTAAAATGCAGGTAGCGGCGGTAGCTCTAGAACTGCCAATGCTGGTGGGGACTTTGGAGCTATAGGTGCCGGAGGAGGAGACGGTGGAGGAGGTGGATGCGGTGGAGGTGGTGGTGGAGGAGGTGGATGCGGTGGAGGTTGTGGAATGGAAGGACATGATATGTGAAGAGAATGTCCATGGAGATGAGGAGACAAATAATCATGCTAGAGTTTGCATCTTGCGACTGTCGATATACAATAATAGACACTAATATCGTATCATAACATGTTATATACAATTATACATATCTAAGAACATTGTTTTATATTATATTAACAAATATATATTGATATATATATATTTTATATATATATATACTATATATATATATATATATTATATATATATATATAGTATATATATGTAAATTCAGTATATATATTCAATATTATTGAAATGAAAGCATTTAATCTAATAATGAAAAAAAAATACACGATAAAATGTTAAAAAATGAGTGCAATTTCATTATGGACCAGACATTGGTACTATTAGAAGGAATATTAATACTCGTGTTGTGTATGTTATAGAATAAATAAAAAACTTGTTAAATGAAATGTTACTAACCATATTTTTTGTCAGACTGTATGTGTGAATATTGCTGTCACTGTTCACACACACACACACACACACACACACACACACACACATATAAAACATATATATTAGTATATATATATATCCAAAGTTATTTCTCTATTGTTATGATTCAGAATACATTAAAATACTGAACACAGTAAAGTAAATTTATACAAGACAACATAAAATAAAAACTTAATCTGAATTTTATAATTAAAATCAAAGTACAGTTCAATTCCAGTTCAGAGATTCCACACGCACAATAAATTCCAGTCCGAATATAATATTATCCCATCTAATACACAATAAATTATTTGTATGTAATAGTAAGTGCATTAATCTGACATCCCAATATAAAAATATGGTCTGCTCCCCTATAACACTAAAAATTGTGATAAACTTGTTCTTCACTTGTTATCTACTTGTCCTCCTGAAGACCTTATATATAGACTCTAAAACAGTTTGAAATCACTAATTCAAGAAAATGGTGTTACAAGTTCAGGAAAGTTAGAAGTCAAAACATTACTTACCCATATAAAGAGTTTTCATCACGAAAATTAAACTTTTAATTACAGACTGAATCAGAAAATTAAAACGAAAAAGAAAATAATGAACGGCGTTTAATTCTTTTTAACTGTAAAAATTCTATTACAATGCAATAAGAAATGGCTTCACAATATTTTGTTTTAAAAATGTGCCTCTCTCTCTCTCTCTGTGTGTTTACGGTTTTAGATAAAATTTAATGAACTACACTAAACCAGGAGTGTTTTTTATCATGGTATTTTTATTAACTCGTACCACCATATTCCACTTAATATTCACGTGGTGTATTTGTGTCACAAAAGTACAATTATCCCACTAATATAGATCTGTGACAGTAAGTTATCATTTGCCAATTACACTCACTCTGACAAGGAAAAACATTTATGTATGTTTAATTGGCAATGAAAAAATAAATAATAGAAACAAATATTTGTAATTCTGTCGGAAGGTTCATGTCTATGAATTTACACGTTATTTTTATTACAAAATTTTGAAGTGCGTTGTCTACCGGAAATAAAAGGATTTTGATTAATGAGATGTGGATGTGGTAGTGGCATGAAGGTCAATGTGGATTTGTAAAATATAATTAGTATAATTTATAGCATTGTTGTTTAGATTATGACTTTTTTTAAATGCAAAATTGTTTGATGTAGGGATAATACTTGAGGCATTATAAACATAATACAAACGTTATTGTTTTGCCAAAATGGCCGACACAAATTCTCAAGACGGTCGTTTCTGTCAATAAGACGTAGATATTGCCGTTTTCAAAAATAGTTCTAAGAATCTCCTTTTAAGTTTGGAAAAGTAATTGTGACAAAACTCAGACTTCCAGTGACTTCTCCGGACACCTGGTCCGATCTCGTTAGGGATTCGCAATTGTTCGTCATGTGAAGACCATTTGTATATGTAATTTGTCGTATTCTAATGGACTTCGAGTTTCGATTATTATTTTTACTTTACCTTGAAACCCAACCTTTCACACCAACTTTATATAGATTGTATGTTTATTGTTGTTTAACGCCACTTAACGTTATGTCGAACTGTATGTACATATTATTATTGTATATATTACTTTGTTGTTTTCAAATTTGTATTTGTGGTGACGGTATCACCATCATCACCACCAGCATCATCACCATCAACAATTAATAACTTTTACCCCACTCTACCCGTGTGTTTCTACGTTTAGATATCATTCTCGAGTTATTCCCCTTGGACTATACAGCAGCAATCATATAGAATATGTCTCATTAATTATAAATATAAAACATCAAAATAATGTACACTCACCTGGTGGGTAAATTATTCTCTTGTAAATGTGGTATTACCGTCAAAGATGACTAAAAATACAATTAAATAATTTCCCCTTTAAACTATATATAAATATGATCAATGTTAAAACACAATCTTTTTCAAATGTAAAGGAACAGAAACAAAACAAAACAAAATCACACAAATAGTCAAAATTAAAACAAACTAACATAAAATAATAATAATAATAATAATAATAATAACAACAACAGAAACAAAGAATAATAATTTTTAAAAATAATTATTTTAACACCCCCAAAAGAGAAATAAAAATAGTAGCAAAACAACATAAAACTAAAGGAAATGAACAATGTTAGGGTGCAATCGAGTTACGGATATGGAACATTATACTTTTTGTAGAGTGTAACAATCCATGTTTGGTGATCCGTCTGTTGTTTTGTGAACTGTATTTTTTCGAGATGTTTTTCCTCCCGTCAATGTAATAGAAAATATGTAAGATAGCTCAACATCACAAAAGTGTGTAACCCTTTGATCATTAAAATTCAACAAGCATCAACGAGGTAAGTATTACAAATAACGCAGAGTGACATTTGCCACTGACTCTGGAGAGAAATTGACCATTACTGACACATAGATTTGATTAATGTGAAGATATTGCAAAGTGATATGAAGATATCAAAATAATTTCCGTGTTTAACACTGTGCTAATATACTCCACACCTGGTCTCATCCCGTTTGGGATTGACAATTGTTCTTCACGTTGAGTCCAATTGTTTATCTAATTTGTCATATTGTAGTGGACTTTGAGTTTCAATTATAAATTGGTACTTCCTCATTTTAACAGTAGTGTGAAGTTTCCTTTTTATTTTCGAATTTTGAATTGTGTTAGTTTATACCCTTGGGTAATGCTGTATATCTGACAACTCAACTTTTATCTGTCAGTCTGTCTGTCTGTCTGTCTGTCTATCTATCTATCTATCTATCTATCTATCTATCTATCTATCAAAAACCACAAATACTAAATCAATCTTCATGTTTAGGATACAAAATACAAATCTGGTGATATTGGACAAACACGGATCTCTGGAAATCCAGAAGTAGCATCAGTTGTAGGTCATAGTCAGTCAGTCATCAGTCATAGGAATAAAGGAACAGGTCAGCCAATAAACGGTCACAATCGGTTTCCACCCGAATGCCGGCAGCTACTGAAAATCCTGGTCTCCAAACATTACAAATATATATTGTGTATTTTAAATTCCAGTATCCTTTTATATCAACTTCAGTGTATTTATTTGTTGAATCAGAGTGATGTTGGACGAAATAAGTATCATGAAGCTATGACTAGGTATTTGAATTTTCGAGTTCCACTTGTAGTGAAAACATTGTCAACGGAGCCAAACCGTCACTCTTTTATTTTTTTATTTTCCATGTGAAATTGTTGTTAAAGAATAGAAAAAATCGTATGTTTTGATTCTATGAATTTGAGAAAGATTGTGTATCTTTAAATTTCCTAATAATTGATAAGAACTCTTTATTATCCAAATTTGATTGTACCGATTCTCGAATAAGCAACTGTACAGTGTTTTCCCTCAATTGCAGTAAGTATTTTGGTAAGGAATAAAGTTCGGTGGAACATTTGCCGGACCTTGCTATGTATCTTTGTTTATAAGGGATTTTGTGAAGTTTAAGTATCCAATATAAATATGGTAGCTCAAAATCAGTATCGGTTGTAGATACGTCAAAGAATTTCGTTCGCCGAAAGTGGGCTACTTGTGTATGTAGGAATAACGGGGTTCATATAAACCTTTAGTTAGTTCTTCTAATGAACAATTATGATAATGTGTTCTACAAATAAAACATTATCTAAGGCCTTGTGTTCTGAGACCAGTACATATTGGCAATGTAGCATTTCAAGTTCGGTAATCACTACTGAGTCACTGAACACATAAGGATAATGTGTTTTCAAAGTTACTGTAAATTTTCGAATTTGAGATTTTATCAACCATCGTACAGCTTTTAACCATTCAGACAAAGTGTCTAGTTACCCGTCTTCATGTTTTGCTGATCGTCTGGCATAGCCCTCGACAGAATTCATATCTAAACTGTTGCCAATTAAAGTGGTATTTTGAAACTCTGTTTTAGACCCCCCTCTCGACAATACGACAATAATTAGTAATTAAGATAAAAATAGAAATGACGTGTAGTATGCACTACTACAAGGAAATAACAATTCAATGTATAACGTATAATTTACCTGGGTCAGCACAGGGAAAAGTTAGAGAGATGCTTAATTAGCAGATTTATTTATATCATTGTGACTTATAATCGACCAACAGATTTGAGTAGCTACCTTGTAACTGAGTTTAATGTACATATGTACAAAAAGTGATTTGATAAATTCAGTGACAATATATATATATATATATATATATATATATATATATATATATATATATATATATATATATATATATATATATATATATATATATATTTAACATGCAAGTATAGATAAGTATACATTTTGGTATAGATATATAAATGCACTACGTGCAGAGTAGAAGCCTTTCACATTCTCATTTAAGGAAATACAATGGGTGTACCTAACGCATTATAAATTTGACATTGTCAGTATAATATTGATATAATTAATTAAATGATGATCGTTCTTTAATTGAAAATCCCGAGACATAGTAATTAATACGTCTCTGGATTTTCAATTAAACGATTATGGGGAAAAAAGAACGACCATCATATAATTAATTATATCACATTGTAACTTGTGTCGTGACACATGTTAAAATCAATAATAGAGATAATTGACAGGATTGTATCACGTAAATATTTACAACAGACAGACAAAAATAAGATAAAAATAATTATATATATATATTTGTCTAATATGCCTCTGTCTGTCTGTTGGTCTGTCTGACTGTCTGTCTGTCTTTCTCTATTGATATATTATATTCAAATATTTAAAATATATTTTAATTGTGCACACAAGTCATAGGTCATAATTGGGATATGTTGTAATTGACCTATTACCTTATGCCTGACATGTGTCTCTCACCGTGCATTTTGACGTCATTCGATTGTGACCTCATAATCGCACAAATGTGTCACGTGACACCATAATGGAAATGTCTGCAAAAAGTATAGTTGAGACATTTTCTAAAGGTTGTAATTTTGATAAGTTATTGTAACTTTGTGACAGGTTTTAGATTGTGATAGGTCGTAACATGTGACTGGACGTAATTGTGACAGGTTGTAATTTTGATAAGTTATTGTAACTTTGTGACAGGTTTTAGATTGTGTCAGGTCGTTATTGTGTCCGGTCGTAATTGTTTAAAGTTATTGTGACAGGTTGTAACTGTGACAAGTTATGGTGACAGGTTGTAATTGTGACAAGTTATGGTGACAGGTTGTAACTGTGACAAGTTATTGTGAGAGGTTGTAACTGTGACAAGTTATTGTGAGAGGTTGTAACTGTGACAAGTTATTGTGACAGGTTGTAACTGTGACAAGTTATTGTGACAGGTTGTAACTGTGACAAGTTATTGTGACAGGCTGTAACTGTGACAAGTTATTGTGACAGGTTGTAACTGTGACAAGTTAATATGAGAGGTTGTAACTGTGACAAGTTATTATGAGAGGTTGTAACTGTGACAAGTTATTGTGACAGGTTGTAACTGTGACAAATTATTGTGAGAGGTTGTAACTGTGACAACTTATGGTGACAGGTTGTAACTGTGACAAGTTATGGTGACAGGTTGTAACTGTGACAACTTATGGTGACAGGTTGTAACTGTGACAAGTTATGGTGACAGGTTGTAACTGTGACAACTTATGGTGACAGGTTGTAATTGTGACAACTTATGGTGACAGGTTGTAACTGTGAAAACTTATGGTGACAGGTTGTAACTGTGACAACTTATGGTGACAGGTTGTAACTGTGACAAGTTATTGTGAGAGGTTGTAACTGTGACAAGTTATGGTGACAGGTTGTAACTGTGACAAGTTATTATGAGAGGTTGTAACTGTTACAAGTTATGGTGACAGGTTGTAACTGTGACAAGTTATTGTGACAGGTTGTAACTGTGACAACTTATTATGAGAGGTTGTAACTGTAACAAGTTACGGTGACAGGTTGTAACTGTGACAAGTTATTGTGAGAGGTTGTAACTGTGACAAGTTATTGTGACAGGTTGTAACTGTGACAAGGTATTGTGAGAAGTTGTAACTGTGACAACTTATGGTGACAGGTTGTAACTGTGACAACTTATGGTGACAGGTTGTAACTGTGACAACTTATGGTGACAGGTCGTAATTTGACAAGTTATAATGATAGGTTCTATCTGTGACAGTTTTTATCTGTGACAGGTTGTCTCTGTGACAGTTTCTATCTGTGACAGTTTGTATCTTTGACAGTTTGTATCTGTGACAGGTTGTAAATTGTGACAGATTGTAATTATGATAAGATTTTGTGATAGTTTGTATTTGTGTCGTATTTGCTAATCTGCATTAAGCCGGTTCCAGGAAATGTAAACAAAAGATACAATAATAACCTAACCAGTATGAATGTGTTATAAATGTCATTTATCATTATGTCATCAACTTTTCATCGATACATGGTACTGTAGAAACAGGCAGATAAAAAGGCACAGCACATCAAACAACCCAAGAACATTAAAGTATGAAAACAAAACACCACACTAAAGAATATCAGTGCTACAAAGAGTATATAGTATTGTATCTGACACCCACTGTGTCACATACTATATGTAGAATTATGTTAAAAAGATTGAAAAGGTATGCGACAAGGCGAGCATGTCTGCGCAATCAATATGGTGAGTCGAATGGGACTAATTCATGTACAGCGTGGCAACCAATAAATTGTGTGCGGTACCAGTATCTCGAATGGTGATGGTACGTAACTACACGCAATATTCCTGCTTAAATGACGTTACCGCGGGATATCGTCTGCTATTGTCATTCCATCACTAATAGAAACAATAGTCCCACACAAACCTTATCGAGTATCACAATGTACATGAATTAGCCCCATTACTGTGACAGCATGCATGATGAAATACCAATATTGAACCAAGATTATAAACTGGAATATATAATCTATTTCTGCAGAAATATTCCTACCCTAGACAACAATTTTTCTGTTGGTCAAGATATATGAAAAAGTAATGGTCTACCTTAATTTTAAGAACTCTTTAAATCATTATTGGAATTTTTTTAGAACAACACAAAACGTAAAGTTATTCAAGAAATAAAAAAAACATTTCTATTAAATGATGTTCTTGTATGAGAGAGAGAGAGAGAGAGAGAGAGAGAGAGAGAGAGAGAGAGAGAGAGAGAGAGAGAGAGACTAAACATACCATAATAAAAGTAAATACCATTTTCATACTCTGTCAGATATTTTATTTTTATCATTTTAATGTCTCACTTAAACATAAAATAAAGATGGACATGTGTATAAACGTAGAATTTCACTACATTAAATAATGTACTATCAGCTCTAATAATTATGTTGTGCTGTCGTGTGTAACTGCATGACATATGTAAATTGTTATAAAATGCATGTATTAATTATCATCATTTCCAGAAAGCGATGGCCAAGCTTCCGTGTGTAAAGCTGTCAAATTTTACTATGGGACAGTTAGTTGACAATATCATTATTACTGAGTCGCTGTATTTCCCCAAGGATCAGTGATATGGTAATATTTAAATATAAAGAATAACGTCGCCTGGGTTGACCTTTAACACTAACTTGATGTATTATATATTTCATTGTCGTTTGTATGATAGAACGTCTGGGAATGATTCGCAAATTAGAGACCTACTTTTTAACACGAATACAAACAATACCTTGGAATATCTAATTGATCTATCTTCTATGTTTTCGTTATCAAATGTGTAGCACTCATTTGCACAAATCGAGAAAATCTTTTCTTAAACATTAACACAATTTTAATTTTACAAATATCGGGAAAAGTGCATTGATATGCTCACTGATATATTTGTGTTATGGACTATTTGTTATTTAGGCGTGATATTTAAAAAAAAAAAAATTAAAGCACTATTTACTTAACATATTACAAGAAAACACATACTATTTATACAAAAGAGGTAATGTTCACTGGTCACTATAAAAGCTTCAACCGTGTTTCTTCGTTGATATCACAAACAATAAAGAACACTGTCTCTTTTCATTTTCACCTATAATAAGCATATCAATGATAATTGAGTTTACGAACAAATAAAATAGCGTTGTTTTAATCAACTAGAATGTAAGATCGCCTTTGACCAATCTATGTACATTTTGTATCTCATACTCGAGGTAATTATGATTTTGTCTCTTACAATGAATTACTACGGAACAAAACAAGCATAAAAACATAATGAGAAGCTGAAAGAGTACATCGTGCTTTGAAAGTTTAAAGTGTGGTAATGCTGAAGATGTTATCTCTTATCTTCAAAACTGAAATCAAATTCATTCATTGTTATTGTAGTTGTGTGTAAGCTTTGATTAAGATTTATATAACCTTTATAAGTTCAAATATCTATAAATCTTTTTAAAATAACCATTTAAAGTTACCCGCCATATAAACACCATCTGTTTACGGTCATGAGTCATTTCAACATTAAATGCTGGTTTATTTTCAAATATTCTTATCAAAACATGTTGATAAAAATAATGTGTTTTTCTTGAATTTACAAATTCATTATTTAAATGCCCATTATGAATGTAAGATAACAACTCAGACAGTACAATGGACAGAGGAAGAAACATTAAACAGACACTTAAGTTGGAATTATGTCAGGTTTCTGTGACAACATAAGCAATATAATGGACAGAAGAACAGACATTAAACACACACACTCAAGTTTCTTAAGTTAGAAGTATGTCAGTTTCTATAACAACCCAGATAATTCGATGGACAGAAAAACAGACATTAAATAGGCACTCAAGTGTCTTAAGTTAGAAGTGTGTCTGTTTCTATAACAACCCAGATAATACGATGGACAGAAAAACAGACATTAAACAGACACTCAAGTGTCTTAAGTTAGAAGTGTGTCAGTTTCTATAACAACCCAAATAATACGATGGACATAAAAACAGACATTAAACAGACACTCAAGGGTCTTAAGTTAGAAGTATGTCAGTTTCTATAACAACCCAGATAATACGATGGACAGAAAAACAGACATTAAACAGACACTCAAGAGTCTTAAGTTAGAAGTGTGTCAGTTTCTATAACAACCCAGATAATACGATGGACAGAAAAACAGACATTAAACAGACACTCAAGTGTCTTAAGTTAGAAGTTTGTTAGTTTCTATTACAACCCAGATAATACGATGGACATAAAAACAGACATTAAACAGACACTCAGGTGTCTTAAGTTAGAAGTATGTAAGTTTCTATAACAACCCAGATAATACGATGGACATACACACACAAAAAAAGAATAAAACAGACACTCAAGTGTCTTAAGTTAGAAGAATGTCAGGTTTCTATGACAACTCTAGACATCACTATGGACAGACGAACAGACATTAAACAGACAAACACACTCACGTGTCTTATGTTGGAAGTTTGTCACACGATTTACGTTTGATTATGCATCTTAATACATTTAGTGACAATTCAAGCTTCAAGGTTTTAAGATTTCACTTGTCAAAATATCGTTGCACAAAAATGTTGATATATCGTGATATTTTCAAACAGCCATGCAATAATAGAATATAAATGATTGATGGTGCTAGCCGTAGCAAAGCTCAATGTGTCTTTATTCATGTGTTTGTAATTATAAAGTAATCGATAGTAAAACTCTTTTTAATGCAGACTAAGCCAAAATCTGAAAACAAGGATGACTCCATCAATAATACCTCAATTAATGCAAATACATGTATATGCATTACCAATTCATTATATATGTTCCATAGCGTAATGGTTTTAAAAATGTAAAGACTCTGGGGTTCTTTTTGAGTTTTAATGTTTATTTCCTTATTTCAGTTACTAAAGTTAATGCTGACTAGACGGTGAATCCAACATGTATGTTGATTTAAATCATCATCATAATCATCATCATCATCATCATCATCATCATCATCATTATTATTATTATTATTATTATTATTATTATTATTTTTATTATTATTATTATTATCATTATTTTTATTATTATTATTATTATTATTATTATTATTATTATTATTATTATTTTATTATTAAGTTTAACAGAGTTTGGAGATTTATTATCATTATTAACAGTAATATAGTATTTTTATAAACATATGTGAACTAGGTCAAGGACTAGAGTAAATGAAATTGATTCCAGGTTATTGACCTTCTTTCAGGGAAACAAACAAACTGTTGTCAATAATGATATAAAAGTATTTGAATTAAAATTGTTCATTTCAATGTTTTCTGGTTATTTCGGCGTTGTGATTGATTCTGTGGTTAACCATAGTAAAATTAGGATACAGGATACAATTCAGTGAACAGGAAAAACAATAAAATTACCAAACGGGGACAAACAAGGACGTTGTACCTTGTGTACTGTTCCTTCTAACTAAAACTGAATTAATGTTTATGTTAGGAGATTAATCAGAAGACATTGTGTCGTTATAATGTTGGTCAATTAAGTACGACGTACATCTCGCAATCAGAAGGTCCAAGGTTGAAATCAGAATTAGAACTTGATTATTTTTGTTTGTTTTAATTCTGTGTTACATCGCACGCGAATTTCTGGTCTAAAGAACGTCAACTTCCATTAAAATTAACCATTTATAAGATTTAAAAATTTTTAAAATTGTGGTGAAACAGACTTGGACTTCACTTTTATAGAAAATTCCCGCGTAACTTTCACTTTGCATGCAGCCCACATGAAGAAAAATCAGTATTAACTGTTTTCATAATGCCATATGTATTGACTCAAACTGCTGCAAATTGACTCAAGATCGTCAGTCACCAATGTAAACCCTCTAACTAATAATCCGTCCCGAACGGTTCATTCAACACGTGATATGTTGTAGTAGCTTTTCCTTTTTTCTTTTCTCTTAATTTGATCGCATACTTAACATATAACAAAATAAATGAAAGCATGACGGCAACAAAATGCAGCAGAACACAACGTGAACTTTATATCAACGCTACATATCTCCATCAATTTACCCGATCTGTCCTATATCTTAGAATGAAGTGCACACAAGTACAACATGTTATATCTAGATCCTTAATTGGCGTTTATCGTTAGATGATTTAATCTTTGATATAAGAAAATGGGTCAAAGTTAGTAGAGTACTGTAGACTATTATGTCACGAAGAAACTAAAACATACACGCTATAACGCTGGGAAAAACAATCTTTACAGAAATTAGATTAACATGTAACGTCACTGAGACTGTCAAAATACGCTTTATATCAAGATTAAAGCAAAATTTGGTTATTTCTGAGAACATGCTTTGTGACTCCATATATTCATTTATATTATTTCCTCGTTTGTACTCGTTTGTCACTTTTAAAAAGTCATTACCGGTATATCAAATTGTTTGTTTCAATTTATGTTTTCTAATTTTTTATTTTCAATTCTAATTTCCTGCTGGGCGGTACTACATAAATCAAAACGTAATTAATGGCGCCAGAAACTGAATCAATACGGATTATTCGTATGGTGCAACGTATGTAGTGTTACGTAGCCCGGAATGATCAGCTTAGAGAAACGATGTGACAAGTAACTACAGCGACAACAAGAATAAAAATACGTGTAAAGAATATGATGGTAACGACGTTTAGTCGCAGAGAGAGAGAGAGAGAGAGAGAGAGAGAGAGAGAGAGAGAGAGAGAGAGAGAGAGAGAGAGAGAGAGAGAGAGAGAGAGAGAGAGAGAGAGAGAGAGAGAGAGAGAGAGAGAGAGAGAGAGAGAGAGAGAGAGAGAGAGAGAGAGAGAGAATATTTGTTGGTCCTACATTAAACAACTTATAAAAGAATTGAAAAACACTGGTGTCACAGTTCACTGCCTGAAGGTCCGGAACACTGTATACAAATACACTGAGCATTAATTACTGACGTCTGGAAACTCCGGAGGCGGGATCATGTGTCATGGCGGTGTGAACATTCTCTGACGATTCAGCAACTTGTGTCTAACAATTAACTCAACATTTAAATTTAGCGAAACGTGGGAATCGCAAACAAAGGTCATAATACCGATGATAAAAGTATCGAAAAACTTACTTAAAAGGGAACTTGCCATAACCTTCTGACACGAACTTATTACTAGGAAATTGTCTCTATTTATATAATGATCGTTAGTTGAACAGGCCCTGACATATTGGATCATGGTAGCAATATTAACATATTTGATGGCGAGAAAAATACTAATATGTGCATGTATAAAGATGACCTAGTTATTGCGTTGAGGTCTGTCGTATTGGCCAGAGACAGACCTGGGCGCAAAAACTAGGCCAATATGGAAATCACTGAATAATGAGCATATAATTAATGAACTCGGTCAATATGAAATATAACCAGACAAATGCTGCGCGTACGGTCGCTTTGAAAAAGAAATGGCGATCACTCTCATTTGATTTTCCGTTTGTTCACGCGACTTCAATATTGGCCGAGTTTTTCAATATCGGCTAAGTATTTTTTCTGTATTGGCCTAGTTTTGTCCGAGTTTTGAATTTCATATCATTAGAACAGAAAATCCCGTATTAGGCCAATGTAACTATAGTTTATTATTAATAATTGATAAAGCATCTATATATCCAATTGTAAAAATAAACTCAAGGGTAGCTTAATTTTTTTCTTCTGAATCAGAAGGTCCTGAATAAAGTCTGATTCTGGGGACATAATTTGTTTCCCATGGGAATGTATGTATGTATGTATGTATGTATGTATGTATGTATGTATGTATGTATGTATGTCTGTCTGTCTGTCTGTCTGTCTGTCTGTCTGTCTGTCTGTCTGTCTGTATGTAGATACGACGAGACTCCAACGAACATAAAATATTTACAACCTCATTCAAAAGAAAACAAACAACTATTGTATATTTAAACAAGTATTGTATATTTAAGACAATTAGGCCTACATAATGTATGCAAACAATACGGATGAAGTATATACTTGTTAATAACATATGAACATTTCATATACAGATGTAAACTACTCACTGACAAATTATTGACACAGGGATATAGAAAACAACGTTTGATGTCAACGCTACGCAAATTTTACGGTCGATATAATAGTCTTGTTTGCGATTAATTTGTTTCACTGGGTGAAATGTTGAGTTGCCTTTTCGTTGGCGGTTGTTTAGACGTCTGTACCTTGTGACGAGGATTCGTTCCTCGCGTATTTCATTTGGACTTGATTGTAGAGTCACTGCGAGTGTGACCGGTCGACAGGGGATGCTTACTCCTCCATGCCACCTGATCCCACCTCTTGGTTTCAAGACGTACGTGTTTGTCCATTTTGCCGGATTTGTATCTGTGGACTGGACATCCTAAAGATTTATACTTTGGTATCCGAGATGTTTTATATTATAAATGTAAAAAAGAGATAAACATAAATATCAAGGGATGGTTGTAAAAACCGTTTAAATGGCAAATAACTACTCAATCCAGAACAGAATAGTGACATGAAATATATTCTTTTAATTTTTAAAATGTCATCTGAAATATTATATGCCAGCATTTGTTGTTATTTCCCTTTATTCGTATATTTTATATATATCCGGATATGTAGTCTCTTTGTTTCCTAACAGATTTAGTTTTTTAAAAGGAACATAAATGAAAATACCTTTATCTGAAAATGTTACATTTCCATAGAGTGTACAGACATCACTTTGGAAAATATATATATATATATATATATATATATATATATATATATATATATATATATATATATATATATATATATATATATATATATATATATATAAGGCCTTTAGCTTTACTGAATTTAATTCTTTTAATTATGTTTTTCAAAACGCAACCAAAAGTAACTGAGTGTCCAAGATTATGTATTCAAAACGAATATAAAATTATTTTGAAATAATAAGAAAACAATTTAAAGATCTGAATGTGAAATCGTCTGTTGTGACATATGCATATGCTTAAGGAAGCAAAAGAAATCAATTTGCAAACAATGTTATACATTATTTTCCTTATGTATCACTTCAACAGGTTAATTGTACCCGTACTAGTTTTAAATCGAACTCAATGACTGTTTGAGATTTTTGTTTATGCTGATGTGTAAACGATGTAAACATATGTAGATACAATTTTTATTTTTTTGGAGATACATAGATGCAAGTGAAATCATTTTTGTCATAGAGAAACATACGTCACGACGAAACTTGGTCCTCTTAAAGATGTTATAATGTTTATTTTCCGCATAAAGATTTTAAACCTTGTTTCCACGTTAGATGCTGGTTCAATGCGCATCGATAAAGCAATTTGAATTGAAAAGATTTTGCACATCACCATAAATTTTTAAAATAGATATATGTTTATAAAGGTAATGTGAAAGGAACAACTGTACTTAAGATCCTATTTACCTTTTATATTTTGTTATTTTGCTTATGCTGCTAAAGCATTTATTACGTATGAAGATTTAAGATAAAATACAATAATTTAAATACAGTTACAACGATATTTATTGGTGTAGAGCTAAAAGATCGGATGTTAAACTGTATTTTATGTTTCTCTAATACGTCACTAATAATACTTTGTACCTAATCCCACTTTTACTTTTTTCCTCGCCACTCGTATATGCAGGGAGAACTTGTGTATAGGAGAGGAGAATAAACACACTGATTCGATATGTACCAAATATACTACGTATTGATTTTATCTTGTGATATTAAAGTAAGTGAGGGGTGCCACTAGTCACTAGAGATTATAACAGATAAATCTGACTTACTGAATGTTTAGTGCTATGTTTTACTACCAGTGCTGTTAACTGTAATACTAATTCTAAACGATAACAGATTTATGAATTGATTAAAATACAAAAATATAAAATTATATTGATTGTAAAATACAAAAGGCAACTTGTGATTTTGTCTGAGAAAGAGAACGCATTTTCATGATTAGATTAAAGTAGACAATACATGCCCAGTTAACTCTGTAATAATTAACAATATCAGTATTCAATAACGTATAATGGACAATGGTAATTTGAAAAAAGGCTTATCTTCACAATTGGTGTTTTATGTGAACAAACGCTAATCAATATAACAACAACAACAATGCCAACAACAGCAACAACAACAACAATGTCAACAACAGCAACAATAAAAATAGTACTGATGATGATGATGATGATGATAATGATGGTGGTGGTGGTATAAATAATAATAATAATAATAATAATAATAATAATAATAATAATAATAATACTAATAATAATGGTGATGATCATTATCATTATTATCATGATGCTGGTGATGCCGACGACGATAAGGACGATTGTTATGATGAAATACATGAGTATTTAAATAGTTAAGCTCAATCGTCTAGGGAAAACCTGGTACACTGACTATATTTTATGCTTTCAAGTATTAAGCCATATATGCAACGCCCTATTTAAAATATCAATATACGTGTACAAGTATCAATAATCTAAAGATTTTATAACGATACATATCGTAAAGTACGCTTTATCCCGGAGTTAAAGAAAAATGTACTATCAGGAAGAACTAAAGATAGCACTATCAAATATCTGATTTAACAAATGAAATCCCTGACCGGTGACATCATCTGATAACAAGTTTAAACATAATTCTTGACTCTGTCAAAATTTAAACCTTGTTAACCATTACAAAGGCATTGATTATTTGTAAATGTATTGATAAAATAACAGTTATATCAATGCTCATGATTTTACTTTTGGGTGTGACTGTTATATGGTCACGTTTTAAGATGTTGTATTACTGATGCATTATTTCTAAAAGAATATAGTTTAAAATTACAATATACACATTTGATAAGACGATATAAAATCCAAAATGAACAGGGCCCAAAGTCACCTAATTTACTCAATACTCAAGCTCAACTTTTATTTCATTATTTTGACTATAAAATTGTTCATAAAACTTTTGGATTTTAGTGATTAGGAAACATATTATGATTTTTTATCATTTACATATAAATTTTTGCTTCACACTTATGATTTTCCTGTAAAAACGAAAAAATACGTTGAGTACGGTACTCAAGATTTGAGTACGTACTCAAACATTTTTTTATCATTTCTGAAATTTTCTTCAAATGAGCTATAATTTTTATTTTTATTTACAATTGTATGTTATCAATATACAAACATGTCCAGTTACAGAATGAAGTTTGCATGTTTTTACCTTAAAATCATGAAAAGTTAGTTGAGCTTGAGTATTGAGTAAATTTGGGGCCCTGATAAATTGGTATTATGAAGGTATAGCATGCCAAAATCAAATAAATAAGTTGAACCTAGTTTTTCTCAGTTTATCCTAGTTTTTCTACAGTTAAACATAGTGTTTCTCCATTATTCCTATTTTTCAGTTAATGCAAGTTTCGAAAAAACCTTTTCTGATTTTGGCAATTAAACCTATATCTAGTTTTCTTCGTAAATTGATTGATTATGGCATCTCAGTTTGAATTAAGTAGGTTTAACTGAGAAAAAATTGTTTTAACTAAGTACGTTTGGCGTGGCATATGAAATTCCTTATTAATTTCGGAATATTCTCATAACTTAAGGCGAATTTATTGAAATAAAACGGTCGCGGATTAACATAACTTGTGTTGTTATACCACTCTCAAGCGGAGGGCGAGGCTACATTTAGTTAACATTTACAAATAAACCACATGGATGTTTAAGTGACGTCACAAACATAAATTACGTCATCGCCAACTTTCAGATGAATGAAGAAATTGAAGTGATGTACAAGTTTGCCGCGATCATGAGAGTCCAAACCCGATAGTGTCTAGACGTAATGTAGGCTAATAATCCATACTACCTATCATGTTTTTTTTTCATTTATAGTAGAAACAGATTCAACAACTCTTGTAAGTTGATTATCATGTTTATCTTTCTCTCGTTACCTAATTTTTAAACTTTGAAAAGACACTCAGTAAACCTTTGTCTTTTCAAATTTTGAACATTAACTAACTCGAGTTAGACAAACATGATAATCAACTAACACTCGTTGAATAATCTCTTTTTTTAACATGGTTTGAAAATAGTTTGTTCTTTTGAAGTTATGCAATAAACGACAGGTTTGTATTTTCAAAATAACTGGTAAATTAGAGTTTGCTGTGCATTCTTGCGTAAACTGGATTTAATGTATATTTTGTCGAGTTTTCTGTATCCTAAACATTATCTAATCTTTACGGAAGGACGGTTTCAAAACTCTAGTAATAAAACAATGTAAGTCACAAAAAGTTATGTTTCATTACTGCAGCATTTTCGCCGCCATGCTTCGGACTGAAACCACCTCCAAAGGTAGTGTGGTAGCTTTCCCGAACTAGTTTGAAACTGTTATTGATAAATGAAAAAGTGAAATGTGTTTCAAAACAGTTTGGTACAATATATGAAAGGTTTACCAAACATTTGGAAAACTAAAACCCAGTTTATAGACGATAAATTCACCTTTAGATTTATATTTTATAACGCACGCACATAGTGGTAGCCAAACCTTTTATATGACAAATCAGAAAAGACATCAAATATTAATGAGAAAGAAAGAGAAAGAAAGAGAGAATTGTTTTGTCTTTGTTTAATATAAACAAGTCTATATGAAGGTCATTGTCTTAATTATAAGCTGTAAACAAGAAATAACTGTTTATCTATTCTTTTCATAGGTGTCAATGACATTAGAACGGTGCCATCATTTGACAAAGTGTTGTGTATTGTTTTGATTCATTTGACGTTTCGAGGCATGTGTCAAGGATGTTCAAAATCAGGATCAGCTCTCTCGTAGAAGTCCTCTGAAATACCTGCCTGTCAGATGGGGATACCAAGCATATTTTCCTTTGTATTGCTAACATTTGATGACTTGTCTATGTTTGTATCAGTGTCACTTAATACAAAGTAGTGCACTTTAAACAGACGATTAAACCCGACATCCTGGGAAATATACAGTACAGCGGACTCCGCCAATAGTACATACTCAATGACTTTACATTCAATCCATGAACAATTAAGAATCAACTTGGATATTACCTGAGTGCTGTTTCGGGTACAATATTGTATTTGTTTTAATCTTATTGTATCGTTTTGTGTTATCTACACAGTCGTATATCAAATTTAAGCTAGAAAGACGGAAGATAAAAATCTTAAAGTGCTGAGTAAATGTGTATAATAAAGCAGTAGCCTATCTATACGTTCACAGCGTCAAAAGTCTGACACGTCAAATGTTACAGGTTTTTGGTGAAGTAAACATTATTTTATAATCAAGAGATGTTTATGATAACCAAAACATGTTCAATTTTTATCATCTAAAGTGAGAAACAAAGTTTTGTCTCGTTCTAAATTCAATGATATAAGTAAAAAGGATAATTCCCCTGTAATATATAAAATTAAGCTCCAACACGATATATTTGACTTTTTGGCGGTAATTTGTAAAGATATATTGTTTACAGTATCATACAAAACACGTTAAAACGAGACCAAATGTTGAATTTAATCACATGTTTAAGAGTTTTCGTGATATACAGTATATACAACACGAACGTACAACACTTGTAATTAATCTGGAACAGGTATATACAACACGAACGTACAACACTTGTAATTAATCTGGAACAGGTATATACAACACGAACGTACAACACTTGTAATTAATCTGGAACAGGTATATACAACACGAACGTACAACACTTGTAATTAATCTGGAACAGGTATATACAACACCCACGTACAACACCTGTAATTAATCTGGAGCAAGTATATAAAACACCGACGTACAAAACCAGTAATTAATCTGGAACAAGTATATAAAGTACCGACGTACAAAACTAGTAATTAATCTGGAACAAGTTTATAAAACACCCACATACAAAACTAGTAATTATTGGGAACAAGCATCATAACAATGTAGGCCGACACGTTTTCCGGTTTGACATCTTTGAACTTGTCACTAGGCCGATACGTTTTCCGGTTTGACATCTTTGGACTTGTCACTAGGCCGATACGTTTTCCGGTTTGACATCTTTGGACTTGTCACTAGGCCGATACGTTTTCCTGTTTGACATCTTTGGACTTGTCACTAGGCCGATACGTTTTCCGGTTTGACATCTTTGGACTCGTCACTAGGCCGATACGTTTTCCTTTTTGACATCTTTGGACTTGTCACTAGGCCGATACGTTTTCCGGTTTGACATCTTTGGACTTGTCACTAGGCCGATACGTTTTCCGGTTTGACATCTTTGGACTTGTCATTTTTTAAGTGAATCACTTCTTTAAGACATGTAGGGGATTTTTAAATCCTATTTTAAGTGCTATCCGCCTTTACTTTTATGGAGTCATTAATTAATTAATTTATTTGTCTGAAATAGAAAAAATAAAACAATAGATGTTAGCTAAACATTCGATTAAAATGTTATTGTATATATTTTGAAACTATTTGATTACTGTTCAATATTTCTGTATTGGGTATTAAAGCTGTTTTAATACAGTGTGTGTGTGTATGTGTGTGTATGTGTGTGTGTCTGTGTGTGTCCGTGTGTGTTTCCGTGTGTGTGTGGCCGTGTGTGTGTATGCGTGTGTATGTGTGTCCGTGTGTATGTACGTGTGTGTGTCTGTGTGTGTGTCCGTGTGTGTGTCCGTGTGTGTATGTGTGTGTGTCCGTGTGTGTGTGTGTCCGTGTGTGTGTGTCCGTGTGTGTGTATGTGTGTGTGTGTCTGTCTGTCTGTGTGTCTGTGTGTGTTTGTATGTGTGTGTGTGCGTGTGTGTGCACGCTAATATGAACTTCTGAACTGATGTGAAATATGTACGTACAATTGACTATATGTTCTATGAAGGTTTTTTAAAGGGTTTTATGCACAATCACAGCTTATTTCAACCTCTGAATAATTTGATAATGATGATGCTGGTATGCTAATGAGTCGAGTTCAACTCAGTTGCTTAAGATTTATAAAAACATTTATTTTCAAATATTGCATAGTTACCAAACAATTCCCCCTGCAAAAATATTTTTCTCGTTTTCATTTTTCAAATTTCTATATATGCTTTATTATTATCTTTAAGCAAGCAAAAGATAATCAACAGAAGTATTTGGTACACATTCCATGCCAACTAATACTGTATTCTGTGTAAGAGATATGTATTCTGGAAACAAAACAGATGACATGTTTCCCTTGTTTAATCATTTGTGAGAAAAGTTAGACATTATCGCAATGCACGTAAACACTTTCCGTGTCAAAGAAATAACTATGTGAGCATACAAACAAATCTATTGTATGGGTAAGGCGGATGAAGCTATTCATCTGCCTAAAAATTACATATTGCTGTTGAAAGAATTTTAAGACGGTGATTTGCACATTTCAAGAGGACATTAGAAAAGATTATTTCTTTTATTCCAAGAATAGGTAAGTACGAATAAGTGCATTTTACTTTAGAAATATGATAAACATTTTGTTTAAGGTATAAATAGGTGCAATCACCTTGGTAATGTTTTTCAAGCAAGTGGTGCATTAAACGCGTAAAATGAGACGTTATATATATATATATATATATATATATATATATATATATATATTATATATATATATATATATATATATATATATATATATATATATATATATATATATCAGAACCCCGGGTTTAATATACATCATCCATGTTAATGTATCTATATACATCAATTTGGTTGTGCTGCAAAACGGCATAAAATTAGATAACCTATATTCAGAATCAAATCGTGACATACATGTTGGGAGGTATATAATTACCATTTAATATTTATTCATATATTCTGTATAACTGTTGTGTTAATTATGTGCATAATACATCAATTTGTTTTTTCTCTTTATGATGATATGCTAAGTTTTCAATAAATACATAACACCTGCAAACGGTTTTTTTTCATACAAGTAGTATTTCTTTTCATTGCATCTATACTTTTTTCAAAAACGTGTTTTAGAGTATTTGCATGCATTCGATTGTTATTCTGTCAATTTTTGTATTGCAGTATGTCAGAAGTACAATGGATATTCAGAACTCCAGCCCATTAGAATAGGACAAATTAGATATAACAATGGTCTCATCACAAAGACCAGGTGTCCGGAAGGAGTTACTGTTCCTTGTAAGCATGTCACATCCGTCATTGCGAATGTTCTATGGAAACCTCTGTAACTCGGTGAAAAAGTCAAGAACCAATTCACAAAATGATGTGATGCTACAACATATACTATAGTACATAAGACAACGGATGGAAATGGGTTGAGACTCGTGTAGTTTTCACACTATAGTGACTTTTCGTAAAGAATATGAATGTGTTTGCTAATATCACACGGTAGACTAACAATATGTCTTATAATAAAATGAAATTTCGCTTTCAGTGTGATATTCACTTGCTGTTATAGTTGTAAATACGGGGTAAATGTCATTAAACTAGCTGGCTTCCCATTTATCGCACCAACTATGTATGAACTCAATGGAGAGAGAGAGAGAGAGAGAGAGAGAGAGAGAGAGAGAGAGAGAGAGAGAGAGAGAGAGAGAGAGAGAGAGAGAGAGAGAGAGAGAGAGAGAGAGAGAGAAATTGTGTAGTTGCTAAAATATATCTAATATATAGCAAAAAAAGCGTTTATAAAGTACTGGCTAACAAATGTTTCTGTCGACCTAAACCACTGAAATATTACCCAGATATGCAACAACAATTACAAATACTGTTTATATCATTTATTCAACAAAGTATAGATAGTTGTTGAAGATGTTACAACTTCAATATCCCTGAACTTTCTGAAATATGGCACATAAAATGACTTTCTAAATTTAAAACGTGCAATTATTTTTTAAAGATATCAGTTATTGAACTCTATATTGAAATCATAATGTTTGTCGTCCCTTTGATGTAAACAGACACATATTGCACATAAGATGGTACCTTTAAACAGTTCAACGTTCCTTTTGACAAGTCACTTTTCTCGGTTCTTAAACACCATGCATCATTCACTGTTATATTGAGTTTTGTCATGTCATACCGATTTATAATCGTCTCACGTCATTTTCTCCAAATTTGCATTTTACATCGGAAATCGGATATATTTTTAGAGCATGTACAATTATCCAGGTGTGTTTATAGTCTTATGTTTCAGTGGTTTTAAATACATTGGGCCTACGCCTTCTGATGTAGCAGTTGCTTCGTAAACCACATACGAGAACGAGATGATTGTAATGTAAATGACGAGTTCTCTAAATCATCGTAGTGAGAAGCAATCGTCCTTGGTCTATAACCACACCTCGTGTAGACTACCAGTGAGTACATTTAGCACAGGTCCTGTCCGTACCTATACACTGTCCGTACCCATACGGTGTGTGAGCACTGTCACTGATGTTATAGGTAGCTCGTGTGAGACAGTTCAACCTCCTTGAAAACTATTATGCCGGAGAAAGGGTCCACCAGCTAATTGGCTATGGTTAACATCCATGTTATAGCAGGGTTTCAACGAGCTAATAATACACGTTTGATTAGGCTGTATTTCCTTTTCCTGCATTTTAATGCTGCCATAACAACTGTTTCAAAAACTTGCTTAATTCCAGATTTTTTAGATACTGAGCACTCTACGTAGCATTCCGCACAAATTTTCTTTGCTAGGTGTTTTCCTTCTTTTTCACTAATATGTTCTTCATTTTCATGGGATCTCAAATCAGTTTGTGTTGCTACTAATACAATTGGTCGTTTTCTATCAATTTTCTTGAGTTCTGGGATCCAAAAGTCCGTGATATTTTCAAATGATTCACGGTCAACGGCACTAAAACAGATGACAAAAACCTCACTGCCCTCGTAGTTACCACTTCTGACCTCATCATAATCATGCTGAAAAAGATAAAATAAGCATAAATAAAAGTCATTCAAAATAATGAGTCATCATGTTTTGTATCTTGTAATCATTTAACAATACACTCATTTCTGTGTAAATAAAGATCGGATACAATGATTGGTCGAGAAACTAATTACCATTCACTTCCTTTTACATTAAATGCAAATTACTAGTCTTCTGATTTAAACGTTAGTACAATAAAATGTAAAGTACAGCTAAGCATAACTATAAGTTAGGGTGTATGAAATATTATAAAAACATAAAGATTTTAAAAGAAAACAAAATACACAACGTACCTGTCCAGCAGAATCAGATATATTGATCTTGTATTTGTCACCTGCTACAAATGTAGATCCGGAAAACATGTTGAATACAGTCGCCACATAGCTCTTATTCAATGTTTCTCCAGCAAAGGATTGAGCAAGGCATGTCTTCCCTACCATTCCATCACCGACTAGACAACAGTTTACGGATTTTGTTGGCACAGCTACAACCATTTTTGCGAATTATTAAAGTTTTACAAGTTTGTAATTGAGTATCTAACTCGTACGCTGATATATCAGAGTATGAATAGTCGTACGACTCGCTTGCCTTATATACTCACCTTTAATATAACCAACCAATCAGAAGCTTACTACCGTAGTAAATCTATAGTTCACTGCTACTGCTACCTGAGACAGGTTATTTCCTTTAATGTGTCATAATAAACCGCAAATATTGAGTACACCTTAAGGTGGCTCGATATTTGTTGTGACATTTTTGTTTCACTTTTTCGTTGTATATGGACAATCATTTCATAGTCTCATAAATATACACTGAAAATTATTATAAAAATTGCAATATATCGAGCTAGACCCTATATACCAAGCATGCATTTAAATATTGAATCAGTTTAAATTTGATACTATAATTGCAAAATTGAAGGGGTTGTTGCTTAAAATATATTTCTAGATAATGTGGAAAAATATTATTTACATAGAATTTCATTTTGTATTTTTCTTTGCCTTTGTGTTTAATTTTGAATTTTGTATTACCCTTTTTTCTATCATATATACCTAAGTTTTCGAAGGTTTTATCCACGAGACCCCTTAAATTCAATAATACTGTCAAACAGTACATGATGTAGGATTTCTATTCAAAAGGTTCTAATAAGTCTTGCGTGATAAATGTCTGCCGGGGTAGATGACGGTCAAATTTAATAAACTGACAAATATTTACAGAAACAACGTTGGGTAGATTGGATTATTTTTAATCCGGGGTGACTTCGTTCGACATTAATCTCTGTTTGATAATATAGTATTGAGCGACCTATTTCCACTATCGTTAATTAACCTAATGATTCTGTTTCTGTTTTTCTGTTTCACTTGTGTATATCATAATGATAATTATTACTTTCAACACATGTTTGTTACTTAACTTGACGGAAATACATTTTTAGCAATTTGTAAAGAATATAACATTAAAGAAAAGTGCAGAAAAATACAAATCAGATTCAACATAAAACATACATTTTAGTTACAACATACATCAAAGCATTGATATCAAAAGATATGACTTTCAAAACTGTCTCCCTAACATTACATGCAGTAGTAAAAATTATGAAAAGTTGTGGGAAATTTGGCGACTAAACGTCTGTTTTAATCATAAAATTTAGCAGTCTTTTAAAAGGAAATATGCAAAGTCAGACCCTTTTTATACAACGATGGGTAGATATAAATAAAAATATCACATTAAACGGAAATTATTTTCGAAAGAGAACATGTTTAATTCTCATTTACGAAAAGGAAAGAACTATTTGTACACGAAAAAATGATAAGGGTCATATATATATATATATATATATATATATATATATATATATATATATATATATATATATATATATATATATATATATATATATATATATATATATATATATATATATATATATATATCCGAGTGTGTAATGAGAGAGAGAGAGTGTGTGTGTGTACTGTGTAAAAGGTCAGAAAACGGTAGTATGTGTTATCAAAAGAGTATGTATAAGTACTCAGATTTAATCCTTCGTAATCATTTCAATCTAAAACAATGTTAGAAAAAATTAAGACTTTTTTATTTTATCATATGAAGTGACTTATGCGGCCAAATCTATCACATAAACGTACTCATTCGTTCATATAGGTACACAAAATAACTAAGAGAAGTTAAAGTACTGTGCTCCTGGTAATACTAGAACAAGTAGGAAAATATTGTATTGATTGTTTACCAGTCTCGATATTTTCATGATACAGCATTATAAAGCAACTATTGTTTATTATGTTAGCTGTAATTGATATTTCTTGTAGTAGCGTTTCTACATTGATCGTACAAATGTTTTAGTATTCAACAATTAAATTTAGATTGAAAAGAATTTAAGGATTATATATCAAATTATTCAATTCATTTCATCAACATTCCGAAAATGTGATAAAGTGGGTTTAATCAAGTACGAGGATGCTGAATCCAAACAAACATTATCTCGTGACAATCCATAGTTCACTAGGATTTCAGTACAACGCTTTTCTGTGAATTATGTTTCACTGAACCGGAATTAAACGGTCGAATGTTGATATACTACTTCCTAGTATGTGTTTATCAGTACCTTGTGTAAATATAGTAAGTTTGATAAGTATTTATTATACTTCACGTAAATATGTATGATATGTAAAGTGTTAATCAAACTGTAGCTACAGCCAAAGTGACGTCTAAGTTCTTTATAAACTTTACCAAATTTGTAATTATGAAGAAAAATAAAGTCTATTTATAGTCAGTTCTAATGCTTGTTTATCAACGTTCATTTGTATAGTTGATGGCTTCCTTCTAACGACTTTAATTACTCTCATGTAATATAGATGTTTTTAAATTATTTATGAACTTAATTTCGTACAGTGAAGAATAGGTATCACAATAAAACGTCACACTATAAAATCGGCAAGTAAATGTCAGTGTGTTTGAAAAACAATAAAAGCATTGTGCCATGACGAAGTAATTTGATTATTCAATTGAATTATATCAATTGATTTTAGATAGTTATCTATCCCTTCGCTTTATTTGAGATGAAATTAGGTTGCCCCGTGCAACTACCACGGTATGTAGAATTTCTGAAACTTTATGGAATCGAAAAATTACATTAAAACGAAAATTTGGTGCTGTGCAGATAATGATGAAAATAAGGATTATATACAAGTGGATACAAATATAAACAAAAGGGTAACTATGTCTTAAATACTGCAGGCTCTGTCCAGCAATAAGTAAGTGTACTGAAATAAAAACATGAAGACCCGATAGTTGACATAACTGCCAGTCATGGTACTCTAATAATGTGGGGGTTTACTACGAAATTCCTTGACCAAACACTGGAAAAACTAATTCGTCTGACTGTCTTCTTTCTGTGTGTTACGAAGTGCACTGACAAAGTATTCAAAACAGCGTGCTCGGTTAAGGATAAACTTATTTAAATATGAAAACTAAGTATCCGACTGTTCGCCTTAACGTCTCAGTTGGGGTCATTTTAATAATCAGGTGTTATGAAAGATAAATAAACTTATCTAGCTTAAATAAGGTGAGAGAGTATTATCTCTTTAGAGTCTAAATGAACCGAATCACACTTATAAAGTCATATGAAAATATTAGCACATGAAAAACCCACATGCAATGATAGTGAAATGATAATTCTGAAGCGCATTTAAATACAAATATACACACAAATATGTTTGCAAGGCATTGTTCAATTTTATGTTAGATTTAAGAAACATAAAGGTCAGGGAGTAAAGAAAGAAGAAATTCAAAAAAGGACATGCATTTGTCTTAGTAGTAGTAGTAATAGTAGTTATAGTAGTAGTAGTAGTAGTAGTCGTCGTCGTCGTCGTAGTAGTAGTAGTAGTAGTAGTAGTAGTAGTAGCTGTAGTAGTAGTAGTAGTAGTAGCTGTAGTAGTAGTAGTAGTAGTAGTAGTAGTAGTAGTAGTAGTAGTAGTAGTAGTAGTAGTAGTAGTAGTAGTAGTAGTTGTTGTTGTTGTTGTAGTAGTAGTAGTATTAGTAGTAGTAGTAGTAGTAGTTGTTGTTGCTGTAGTATTAGTAGTAGTAGTAGTAAAAGTAGTAGTATTAGTAGTAGTAGTAGTAGTAGTAGTAGTAGTTGTACTTTTAGCTGTAGTAGTAGCAGTAATAGTAGTTTTGTAGTACTTTTAGTGGTAGTAGTAGTAGTAGTAGTAGTAGTAGTAGTAGTAGTAGTAGTAGTAGTTTTGTAGTACTTTTAGTGGCAGTAGTAGTAGTAGTAGTAGCAGTAGTAGTAGTAGTAGTAGTAGTAGTAGTAGTAGTAGTAGTAGTAGTAGTAGTAGTAGTAGTAGTAGTAGTAGTAGTAGTAGTAGTAGTAGTAGTAGTAGTAGTAGTAGTAGTAATAGTAGTTTTGTAGTACTTTTAGTGGCAGTAGTAGTAGTGCTTTTAGTGGCAGTAGTAGTAGTAGTAGTAGTAGTAGTAGCATTTGCATCATCAGCCAATAATAATAATAATAATAATAACAATAGAAGACAAGTGTGACTTCATTACTTATATCGCGCGCTATATCTAACGCATGTAAAAGCGACCAGCTTTTAATGATAGATGTGGAGACTCAAACATGAGGGAGGATCAATAATACAGTATGATGAATTTCTGTTTCGGTTGTTGATCAATAATTTTAGAAATTGCATTAAAAAACAACAACAAAACAGAACGACGGATTGATATAGGTACAGTTTGATTCAGATCAACATCTTAAAGATAGATTGGAGCCCATTTTTTAACGTTGAATATTCAAATTAAATGGGCCTTTTTGTTATTTACAATATTCATGAATTATTTCAACAAACATAATTTACAATTATGATACTTTGTGGTTTATACATATATATATCATTTCGTAGACAATTTAAATAATTTATGACAAAAAAGAAAACAAAACAGAAAAAAATCAAAAATCAAAAAGAAATATAAAAATTTCAGATACCAAAGTATAAATCAATAGAATGTCCAGGACATAGATACAAATCCGGTAAAAATGGACAAACACGGACATCTGGAAACCAAGAGGTGGGATCCGGTGCCATGGAGGAGTAAGCATCCCCTGTCGACCGGTCACACCCGCCGTGAGTCCACAGTCAAGTCCAATGAAACAAGTGAGGAGTGTATCCTCGTCACAATTGGTACAGACGTCTCAACAACCGCCAACGAAAAGGCAACTCAACATTTCACTTAGTAAAATAGAGTAGTCGAAACATTGGTGTGATGTATATGTGTAAGTTTATAGTGTGCAACGTTTCACAAAATTGATGGCATTGATTTAAAGCTAAATGGCTGAAAGTTACATACACACATGAACATAAATATTATAAACATAAAACCAAAGTTATCATGCTCAAGGCGATCGTTTCTGTCAATTAGACTTCATCAGCTGAGCTACAATTTTGAATAGATTTTCTTAAGAAAAAGTGATATCAGACAAGGCCAAATAATATATCTAAACGTATAGCCAAATTCCGTCTAAGAGTAACCACTGTAATCAGATGGCTATCTGAGTTTAGAAGAATTTAGAAATTTTAATGGTACCATAACAAATATACACATGGAAATACAATATTGCTTATTATGACCGCACATAGAAATTCAAAACATACAAAATGTAAAACGTTTAGTTCAAATATTAAATGACCACCCAACACATGATGTACCCTATTAAATGTACTTATATGAACTTGTATATATATTATCATAACAATGATTTAAGTTCCGTGCCAAGTCTTGGTATATTCCACGGGTCACTTATTTTTTTCGCATTTGTTCAGAGGAAGCCAAGATTTTCAATGTTGTTTCAGATGATGCTTTATAATTGATCATGTTTAACCCCTGAACTACGTACATATAATTTGCCTGATATACGTATTCTGCAACTCAATATTGTTATGACATTACAATTTACAAGATTCACGTGCATACAGACACATGAAAATCAAAGTTACAATGAGACTTGTCAAAAAATTCCATGTAAGATGTTGATAAACATGACCATACGCCATGTTTCCGACATAACGAATTCACGCAAGTACAAGAATTTTTTTGTCATTTTGAATTCAACAACCAACGTTTCCGGTCAAGATGCCTAAACTTCAATGTATGTTACATGATATATAACACTTTGTGTCATTCTGGTTTAATATATATTATATTATAAAATTGGCTCTGGTCAAATGGTTTCTTTCTTCGTTTTAATGAATATAGGAATGTCGGTGAAATGTACTGCAAACTGATTATATATTTAAAAGTTTATAATGTTTAATGATTCACATAATTGTTACGTTATATAATACAACAAATATAAAAAAGCATTAAGGTCTAATCTTCAATATTTTGATATAATGATGTGGCGAAAGGAAAATAAAAAACCACTGGGAAATCAAATCGAATGTTCACTAAATCCACCACAAATGTCCCTATCATGCACTGAACTTAGATTTCAAAAGGCAAAATTGTAATTACATTTTCTTTTATCTTCAAAGGCAGCGGTTTTAGAGTCAACAAGGTGCACAATTAAGGGTTAACCGCAAATCCCTTGTGTTATTTTTCAGGTAAACTAGTGCTCCAAACCTGGAATCTAAATATTGATGTTATATCATTTTATCCGTTTAAAGTGGTTTAAAAGACCTTGAACATGACTAGCAATACACACTTGTTTTTCACTCTTTACCATGCGCTTAGCCGACAGGTAGGCTTTACAATGGGACCGGTTGTCTTCATTCTAGGTTGGAAAAACAAGTGCTTCAATGCTTGTCCTCTAGTTCATATCATAAATTTAACATTTTATGGTAGCCGTGTCACTAATTGAAGCTGTTTACCAGTTTGTAATGATGTGCGGTGTGCAAAATGTTTTAAAGTGATCTAAAAGAGACATAGAAAAAATAAATGCAGAGGTGGCTTTGTATAGAATGTGTATAACATAGCTCATCAGGGTGAAATGGTTCAACATGTTTAATCCCTATAATTTGAAAAGTATCCAAAATATGTGAATACAATTTTAATAAAAGTTTATTTAAGAATTAGGTATAGTTGGCATCCAGAAAAAATAACAGGTGCAAGGTTTGACCCCTAAGTCCAGGTGCTTATTAAGATTTTTTGCAGGTTGAACGAACAAAGTTTCTTGCAACAATTTGACTCTTAGCTAGCTTCGCAACAGATAAAATATTTTCCGGGTCATTATCGTTCAAGTAAGCTGGAAAATTGGATAATGAGGAATAAATAAAGGTAACAAAAGACAGATCAGGTAACAGTTATACAGTTGGGTTGACACAAATGTGATGTACCGGTAGAAGCTATCAAAAGAAATGTAAAGTACAGAACGGCACCCCGAAATACACCTTTGTAACACGTATGTGAAGTGTCATCATTTGATTGATTCAAATTATGTATAGCTGAAAATAAATCGTTAAATGATACCATGATCGAAGGAGATCGCTATACAACTGTAAGACAATGTGACCTGTATACAGGACGATGACTCCTGATATCATTGTTTAGGGTTACAAACCTCAGGAAATTAAAGAGATAAATGATGTTTATGTAGATATCCTTCTATACTGGTTATGTCAGGTTATTTCCAGATGCTTTTGCATTAGTTTTATCTAGATTAGGTACTAGATTTTTATTACAGTTTCTTTCAACAGTCGTAATATTGCAATCCCAGCATCTTGTCTAAGAATTCGCGCCAGACAATATCGTAAATATAATATCAAAGTTTGTTTTGAAAAAAAAAATGCTGCTCAAATATAAAATAAAATTCAGATACCAAAGTATAAATCAATAGAATGTCCAGGACATAGATACAAATCCGGTAAAAATGGACAAACACGGACATCTGGAAACCAAGAGGTGGGATCAGGTGCCATGGAGGAGTAAGCATCCCCTGTCGACCGGTCACACCCGCCGTCAGTCCACAGTCAAGTCCAATGAAACACGTGAGGAGTGTATCCTCGTCACAATTGGTACAGACGTCTCAACAACCGCCAACGAAAAGGCAACTCAACATTTCACTTAGTGAAACGATCGTTTCTGCCAATAAGACTTCATCAGTGGAGTTTTGATTTAAAATTTAGTTCCGAAACAAAAAGAGGTATCATGCAAAGTCAAAAATAATCTCGTATTACCAAATCTGTCAACGAGTAACCACTGTAGAAAGATGACTACCTTAGCTTTTGACGAGTTTAGAGTTTAAAACGTGCTATTCATTCAAATTATTACGTTAGTATCGAAATACTAGGTACTTGATTTTATGTATACATTAGGGGACCCGAAAGGTCAACAAGCAGTGGTAACAACCCAGTGGTTGTAAATATCACAAACACAATACCAAAGTTATAGTAGGTAGCGATAGAGTTAGCAGAAACAGCAGCAGTAGTGCACATGCTGTAGTATCACAAACATAATACCAAAGTTATAGCAGGTAGTGGCAGAGTTAGCAGTAGCAGTAATGCACATGCTGTAGTGAGAACAATATTATTACAAAACCCTATTGTTAGAATCTGATTATATATATATATATATATATATATATATATATATATATATATATATATATATATATATATATATATATATATATATATATTCTATGATGTAATAATTATTTTCGCGACATATGCGATGAGGGGTCACTTTACATTATGTATTATGAAATATAATTGATGTGCTGCATAATTTTACACAGAAGACACAACTTATTCTTATTCAGTTTCAAACTTTTTACAGATGACTGTACATTGTGTGAGGCAAATGGAAACAAAAGATCTGTCTATTGAAAATTCATTTGCATTTTACTGCTTAAAGTTTTAATATGTATTTGACCTAGATGCATTATATCAAAGTCTAAATGTCATAAGAAGCATTTTACGAGCACAATGTATCACCTTTATATACTCAGTCACTGTCACAAGTTTTGCAGTAGTTACTTTTCTCAACACCACTCTGATTTTAAATAATAATGTTGCCAAAACCACCGTTGCACACACCTGCAGAAGATTGCATATAACTTTAGAAAATGATTGAATTGAAATAAAAGTGGATTGTTTTGCCCAAACGTTTATCATGACTTGCAGCGAGTGGTAAGATATATGCAAATTCTACTGTAATCTCAGATCGTGATACAAACAGTGATATAACGATAATGCATACTGATAGTAAATCATAGAGTGATTCAAAGTGGTCGAAACTTTCAAAGAATAAACCAAATCAAAAATATTGTCACGAGTTCCTGAAAATAGTAAATCTTACAACGCCATATTATTTCCATGTATATTTGCTATTATGACCTTGACGTAATGTATTTTTTACAACATTTGCTACAAAGTATGTTGTTATATTCTATATTTAGCTTGAGTAATTCAAATGTTAAATTACACTATAAGGATCATATCATTTTAGTGATTTCTGGTAGTAATTACATTTTAAAAGTAATTAAATGTATGTAGCATACATTTTTACTCCGCAATACCCTGACTGAGACAGCAAAACCTGTCTAGTGATTTTATCAAACTAATTGTTCTGTCTTACTCCATTTTTCTGTCTCCTTTTTAAAGTAGTAAAGGAACATTAAAGAACATTGTTCAATAACATCTTTCCTGCACGTGACATTTTACCTTTTGGAAATTGAAATGTTCTCCATAAAACAGTAGAGCACGTGTGTGTACGATTCGCGCCTTATTTTCATATTTGATATATGATCGACCCAGATATCATACGCCACAATTAAAACAATAAATTAGTTTTAACAATATAGCATGTCATGGTGCTCAATCATTGTCAAAATATTGCATGAAAAATTGTTAATTCTTTTCACTTCTACAAAGGAAATATCACAAAACTAGCAAAACAAATTTGTAAATTATACATTAATGACTTAGCACAAAATACTTTAATGAAACCCCAATATATAATATTAACAATGTGAAGTGGAGGTGATATTTAGACAGTTTAGAATGAATTCATAATAATTTTGAGTAAATAGTTATTGCAAAATTGTATTTCTATTGGATTTGTCTACTGACATGACATGCAGTCGTTACAATGCAGCCATCAATGTATTTGTCACCAACATCATCAGATACTTGATATATACGATTTAACACTTGACTTGCTACAAGATTTAAGGCATTTGCAGAAAATATATCGTCTGCTAAAGCTACAATTACTACATAGTGACACTCAGATCCGAAACCCACGATGGTGTCAACGATCTGCCGTCTGACACCAATGTAAACGGGGTCTGTGCTATAAATTCTAATCGGTATGCTTTTGTACACCTGTAATGGGGCAAGTCCAACACATCGGCCCATGTGTTTCTGAACCACTAGTGCCGGACCTAGATTGGAGACTTTATTGAGATTATAAACATTTCATAAGAGATAAGTTATTGTCACAATAATATCGAAAATCGCACTTGATATCAACGTTCAGCTTTCACGATCGGTATAATGACATTGCTTGCAATTATTATGTTTCACTAATATAAAAATTTTCAGATACCTAAGTATAAATCAATAAAATGTCCATGACATAGATACAAATCCGGTAAAAATGGACAAACACGGACATCTGGAAACCAATAGGTGGGATCAGGTGCCATGGAGGAGTAAGCATCCCCTGTCGACCGGTCACCCCGCCGTGAGTCCACAGTCAAGTCCAATGAAACACGTGAGGAGTGTATCCTCGTCACAATTGGTACAGACGTCTCAACAACCGACAACGAAAAGGCAACTCAACATTTCACTTAGTGAAACAGAGTAGTCGCAAACAAGACTATATTATACCGACCGTAAATGAAATGTTACCTGTCCGATAGCATCTGTATAGTCATCTATACCAATTTACCTGTCCTGTAGCGGCTGTATAGTCATCTATACCAATTTACCTGTCCGGTAGCGGCTGTATAGTCATCTATACCAATTTACCTGTCCGGTAGCGGCTGTATAGTCATCTATACCAATTTACCTGTCCGGTAGCGGCTGTATAGTCATCTATACCAATTTACCTGTCCGGTAGCGGCTGTATAGTCATCTATACCAATTTACCTATCCGGTAGCGGCTGTATAGTCATCTATACCGGTTGTGACGAGGATTTATTCCACACCTTTTTCATTTGAATTTGACTGTGGACTCACGGCGTGTGTGAACGGTTAACAGGGGATGCTTATCCCCATGGCACTTGATCCCACCTCAAAATTTCTAGAGGTCCCTGTTTGTCCAATATTCACCAGTTTTGTATATTGTATCCCGGACATCCTGAAGATTTATATTTTGGTATCTGTGACTTTTATATTAGATTATCCCTACACACGAAGTCAACATTTTATCTTTGCTTAAACTTTTGCTGTTCTTTCATTATTACTTTTGAATATACAACTCTAACAAAAAAATCATCATCATCATCATAAGAAATTGTATACAATGAACATTTCTGCACGTGTTATGACAGACTTGTTTTATATTTGGGTTTTCCGATGGCTTATGAGACGTTTGCAGACCCGCATCTGCATTTTCTGCAGACTTCGACTTCGTTTGATTTGACCTTGATACGCTGTATTACAGAAAAGTGTCACGTGATAATTGTTTCATGTATTAGAACAACAATAATCCGTGTTAATATATTTAACAAATCACTTTTTACATAGAAATTAATAATGATATATAATAAAGATCGTTAATTGGAAATACATGTTGGCACATTTTATCAAAATGAATAAAAATTTACGAGGAAATAGACATCATTCAATAAATTACCAAGATATTTTGTTTGACAGAGTAGAGAGACTTTTTCTAGTCAAAAACATCTGTAAAATGTTTATACGGTCTAGAGGGTACCATGATATTTGACAGAGACAGTTTTACAGAAACTAACATTTTTGTGAATTTATAATTGAAATCTTATAATTTATAATTATGCACTAATCACCCCAAAAAGTAAACATTCGGTAATTTTACTATAAGACTACAGAGTCAAGATATGACTACTAGCATATATTCATGCATAATTAATGAGCTTTCTTATGTGATTCATAGTTAATGAGTAATAAAATAATTGAATATAAAATTATGAGTATAACATTAACAAAACGGATGTACATGTGACAATACATAAACATTTGTACATTAGGTAAACATAGAGACCAGTTGCTATGGAGAAGTAAGCATACCTGTTCACCTTCCATACTCCAAGTGATTCCTGAGTCAATTCAGATCAAACTATAATTTCATAGATTTAGTTTCAACATACCCAAATTAACAACCATACGGAAAAAATGATTCAATATTTCAGTGTGATACATGTAAAACGCAATAAGGTCACTGTAAAGTTGTAAATTTGTGAAATTCTGTCTTTAAATACGAGGTTTTACTTATTATACTATACTCTACATTGCGTCACTGTCGTAATGATATGTCAACACAATCTGTGTTGTTCCTCCTAACCTCCTCGTAAAATAGCCTAATTATTTGAAGAGATTAAGTCAGTCTGATTTTGTTGTTCTCTTTTTTTTAATATGGCTATGGTTGTTATGGTATCGTGCATATTAACATAAATATATTATATTTAAATATTAAAATGTAAAACATGCTTACATATACAAAAACTCAGTTAACTGTGTATGCTGATTTTAGTGGATTTGATACAATAAAGACATTTCAACAATCCATGAATTCAATTTGATTTGCTCTTGTGAAATAAATACAAATCAATACATATAGTATATTTCTTTCTATTATTTATTTGTGGCTAGCACTTTTCAATGTATCGTAATTTGACCCAACATGTTCCTCGAGGTACAATTCCCGATAGAGCTTTACGTGAAAATTTGCATCTCTATATACGTGTTTCTGGTACGAATCTTGATATAATACTTCAATAACATGAGTAAGACTTTGAAAATTATGTTGGTAGTCTTTTGTTATACATGTATAAAATTTCCAAAGTATAAATCTACAGGATGTGCAGAATACATATGCAAATCTGATGATACTTGACAAACATGGACCTCTGTAAATCAAGAGGTGGGATCAGATGCGATGGAGGAGTAAGCACTGCATGTATGTCATCCAGCTGTCGATTATACGCCAAACCAGTCTTCAAATGTTATGTCAATGGCGACATCGACGCCATACATCAGTAGTAGGTTTAGAGGCTACTGTCCAATGTTATCCATATTAATCTTTCTATGTTTTAATTAATGTCATTTTATTTTGTGTACACATTTAGATACTTTTTACATGTGTTGTGTACATTCATATTGCAATGCAGGTATATTATCGTAAAACACGATTTGTGCATACACAACACAAGTTTTTATATGACTATGCAATACATTACCAGATGATTGATGTTAAGTTTACAAAACACTAATTATAACTTGCTTACTAATAAGTCATTTAAAACTCAAGCCTGATACAGTGAGATTCCACACGTTGTATAAAGCCAAGGTGATGCTAATATGCATTTTTGACATTTGAGTTATCATTAAAGAGACCTTCATACATCACTAGAATGATTTATCAAGCCCATCACAATATAAAGTCGCCCTTGATTTTATGTGTCTCCATTTTCAATCACTTTTAGGCAGTTTGTATATTGCGGTATATGTAAAGTGATGTTGTCGCGCGACGTCGTCACTCACTCGTCTGACAAAATCAACTATCAGTCAGCCTCGCTTACCACAATACAAGCCGGAAAATTTTTAATCATTATTTTACATGAAAAAACCCGAAATTAACGCAAAACCACAATTTTAATTATTTGATATTGTAGTGTATATTTTGATTTATAGCCTTAGGAAAAATAAAAAAGTTCACGCCCATTATCTAAATGACTCAGTATTTTTTTTACAGTCCTATTGAAAGATTTACTATAACGTATGATACAAACTACACACCAGTTTCGGATGGGTGTTAAAATCACTGACAATAATCATTAATGTTTAATGAAGATCGGCAAGGATTTGGGATATTATAAGGTTTTATGTATTGTAAACCAATTCAAATCACTACATTCTTCTGTGCTCATGAAGGCATGATTTTAATATACATAATTATATAATGGTAAAATTGCTCAAGATGTTCATTTGGACGCTATCCATTGAGCACCTATTTCCGCTTATTATACAGGTCAGGAGAAACAAGCGGCATGAGACAAGGCAAAGAAAAAGTCAAACTGTAAAGTCTTAGTGATTTTTAGTGGTTCTCTAAGACGGTGTAGGAGTACATCTATCTTAAATTCTAGCTCAACAGATGAAGTCGACAGAAACGATTGTCTTGAGTATCCGATTTGCAATTGGCTCCCCTTTCTGCAAAACTGTAATTTTGGTATTATGCATATAATATACGAATGTTGATAAGATTTTAGCCTTGTATTGAAGGAGTTTAGTTGAATTGCCCATTTTCAGCCCTACTGTTATCCGACTATTTAAGGTTGTGTAACCAACGCACGGTGTCATTTATTTTGTCCAAGAGGTAACACTTTAAAGCAAACAGGCCCAGTGACTTTAGCAAAATAAACAAAATTGCCGAGAGAGCAATATTTAATATTTATTCTAGAAAGATCTAGCACTTAAGGCAACATTAGGAAGGGATACTCTTTCATATACTACCGTAAGGTTGGGAGGCAGAATTTAAACGTGGCAGGCAGAGTCTTCAGGATGACCCCCATCCTGGAAGACCTATCACTTTGGCAACTCCTGAAATGGTTACTTAAGTCCGTTATATTGTAATGTATGGTATATTATGCCAAACTTTTTAGACAGTGAAGAGAAGAAATTATAATAAAGCGCCGTTGAAAGCTCATTAAAGGTGTAGCTTCACCAGGAAAATGCCCCTGCTCACAAGTCTGTCATTGCTTTGGCTGTACTTTATAATTGTGGCTATAAATTAATTCAACAACCCCCTTACTAACCTGATCTCGCTCCATCAGACATCTGTTCCGAATTTTGAAAAAAAACTCATTTCCTGTACCCCTTTCATGACAGATGAGGACTTTCTGGACAGCCAAAAAAGGGACTTTTTTAAAAATGGCATTGAGGTTCATAAATATCACTGGCAAACGTGTTTAGACACTAAAGGAGATTATGTTAAAAATAGTGCAATACGTCTCCAAAAAGAAGACAAATCCCTACATATGAGATTCAAAACATATCAATCAACCATAGTATAAGAGTAATTGCAGTTTAGATATGATAATCATTATGTAAGAGTAATTACAGTACAGATATGACAATCATCGTATAAGAGTAATTACAATAAAGATATGAAAATCATCGTGTACAAGTAATTGAGGTACAGATATGACAATCATCGTGTAAGAGTAATTACAATAAAGATATGAAAATCATCGTGTAAGAGTAATTACAGTAAAGATATGACAATCATCGTGTTGGAGTAATTACAGTAAATATATGACAATCATCGTGTTGGAGTAATTACAGTAAATATATGACAATCATCGTGTAAGAGTAATTATAGTAAATATATGACAATCATCGTGTTGGAGTAATTATAGTAAATATATGACAATCATCGTGTTGGAGTAATTACAGTAAATATATGACAATCATCGTGTAAGAGTAATTGAGGTACAGATATGACAATCATCGTGTAAGAGTAATTACAGTAAAGATATGACAATCATCGTATAATAGTAATTACAGTAAAGATATGACAATCATCGTATAATAGTAATTACAGTAAAGATATGACAATCATCGTATAATAGTAATTACAGTAAAGATATGACAATCATCGTGTAAGAGTAATTACAGTAAAGATATGACAATCATCGTGTAAGAGTAATTCCAATTTAGATATGACAATCATCGTATAAGAGTAATTACAATAAATATATGACAATCATCGAATAAGAGTAATTACAATAAAGATATGAAAATCATCGTGTAAGAGTAATTACATTACAGATATGACAATCATCGTGTAAGAGTAATTACAATTTAGATATGACAATCATCGTGTCAGAATAATTACAATTTAGATATGACAATCATCGTATAAGAGTAATTACAGTAAAGATATGACAATCATCGTGTATGAGTACTTACAATTAAGATATGACAATCATCGTGTAAGAGTAATTACAGTTAAGATATGACAATCATCGTGTAAGAGTAATTACATTACAGATAGACAATCATCGTGTAAGAATAATTACAATTTAGATATGACAATCATCGTATAAGAGTAATTACAATAAAGATATGACAATTATCGTGTAAGAGTAATTACAGTACAGATATGACAATCATCGTATAAGAGTAATTACAGCAAAGATATGACAACCATCGTTTAAGAGTAATTACAATTTAGATATCACAATCATCGTATAAGAGTAATTACAGTAAAGATATGACAATCATCGTGTAAGAGTAATTACAGTACAGATATGACAATCATCGTGAAAGAGTAATTAAAGTTAAGATATGACAATCATCGTATAAGAGTAATTACAGTAAAGATATGACAATCATCCTGTAAGAGTAATTACAGTACAGATATGACAATCATCGTATAAGTGTAATTACAGTAAAGATATGACAATCATCGTGTAAGAGTAATTACAGTACAGATATGACAATCATCGTATAAGAGTAATTACAGTAAAGATATGACAATCATCGTATACGAGTAATTACAGTAAAGATATGACAGTCATCGTGTAAGAGTAATTGAGGTACAGATATGACAACCATCGTGTAAGAGTAATTACGATTTAGATATGACAATCATCGTATAAGAGTAATTACAGTAAAGATATGACAATCATCGTGTAAGAGTACTTACAATAAAGATATGACAATCATCGTGTAAGAGTAATTACAGTAAAGATATGACAATCATTGTGTAAGAGTAATTACAGTAAAGATATGACAATCATCGTGTAAGAGTAATTACAGTAAAGATATGACAAACATCGTGTAAGAGTAATTACAATTAAGATATGACAATCATCGTGTAAGAGTAATTAAGGTAAGGATATAACAATCATCGTGTAAGAGTAATTACAGTACAGATATGACAATCATCGTTTAAGAGTAATTACAATTTAGATATGACAATCATCGTATAAGAGTAATTACAGTAAAGATATGACAATCATCGTGTAAGAGTAATTACAGTACAGATATGACAATCATCGTGTAAGAGTAATTACAATTAAGATATGACAACGATCGTTTAAGAGTAATTACAGTAATGATATGACAATCTTGGATTAAAAAGAAGTCCAGAATGCCAATGTATCGCAATGTATCGCAAAGCTATAAAGACGATATAGCTCTTGTTCACCCACTACGTTATTGTACAGTTTTTAAAGCAATGCAATGCGTGATATTTCTCAGCAAATAGAAGTAGTAACCAGTAAAAACTTAAATATTGAGGAAATCGGTGATTTTAAAGCACCGTTAAGGTGCATTGATAATATAAAACTCAATTTACTAGTAATGAAAAAATGGTATATGGAGCATATAGTGTTAAAAAGAGATGGTATGAATTTACACTCAGGTGCTCGATAATAACTGCACTTCCGTCATAATTTTGTCATTTTAGACTTTGCAGTTATTGTTTAAGTATACTAAATGGAATCTAAATTTAGTAGATATTATATTGCAAGTCATAATATGGTGACATTTCTTATTGGTATAAACTTCAATTTCAACAGTTGTACATTTAATCGTAAAATAAAATGATCAATTGTAGGCAAAATAGTCCGACCTTAGTACACTATAAGTTCAAAATAAAAACATTCAACAGAGTACATGTATAAAATGATTTTTTATTTTAGATAGCAATGTTTTGGAATCGTTGACTACTTACCATCAACAAACCTTTATTCATGTTTAATGTGTAATTCTTGTTTTTCAAATTTCTTTTCACAATTATTTAGGTCTGATTTTCAGGTTATATTTACTCAGTTAAATTAGGTGACAAAATCACTTACTATACTAAATATTTACACAGGGTGTTATTATACTCGTATTGCACGGTACCACTGACTTCACAAATTGACTCACCTGCAATTCCAATAGAACCAATTGTAGCATTTATAGAAATGATTAATTTTTATATTCAAGCTGTTTATTTACTCTTGTGTTAACATGTCTTGAAATTTCAACTGATATTTATGGGAGACACCTTAATTTGTTTCACATGTTGGTACTACATTGCAGACTGTAATAGTTTAGAGATATTACTTCTGTATCTGGCCATTTGACTGACCTTTTAAGACGAGCATTTGTATAGAGATCCATGGCAACATGTCAACGATAGATAAAGTTGTGCACTTTCATTATCTTATCGGAGACTTTTTACTTAAAAGATGTTATTTTTATATATATATATATATATATATATATATATATATATATATATATATATATATATATATATATATATATATATATATATATATATAACACGATAATTACATACTTTACTCGTATTAATTACATGTATTACAAAAGTCCAATAATATTAAAATGCCAAATATATAAGACTTTACAAGTCAAGAAAGCACTTATAGTAAATACGAAAAGAGAGAAATTGTGTCAATATGCCATCAAAAGAGAAAAATTCATGTCGGAAAGCATACCATGAAGGAATAAACGCTACTAGACTGTTGCCATACCAGGACTAAACCAGATAGTACATCTGGAAGTCAAAACATTAGTGTCATGACCACCAGCTTACAAGTCTGATATATCGACCATGAAATTTGCAATGTAATATTACGAGAAGGAAATGAGTGACAAAAATAGCACATATATAGAAGACAGTGAACTCAAATAATACGAAGTATCATAGGTCAAACTTTTAACATATACAAATATACATAAGAAGAGTTAATTAAATTACAAATATATCAGCTGTATGGGGATATGAATAGGGGATGTTTCAAAACATTTTTTCAACACACGTTTTTTTATTAAAAGTTCATAAGCTTTTTATCTTCGTACTTCAGCTTTAAGGATCAGGCAGATCTCAAAACATGAGGTCTTTGACAAAAATTTCTGTATTAGTAAAGACTAACTTATTTAACATAATTAGCAGGTTGGAACTTCATGAGAGACTGCGTTGCCATGGTAACCAAGTAATCTTTTTTCATAGCAACGGGCGTATTGCCTTTGGTGAAATCCAATAAAAATGCATATTTGTCAAGTTAAATATCTACAATGTCCATTTTAATATTCAATAATTAGATTGCATCCATGAAAGCTGAACTTTAAGAGAAAACATTCCAAGTATCACATTTTGGGTTTGTAAAATTGCTATTGATAGTGTATATTCAAAAAGAGGCTCCGTATTTAAAAATCATTAAAGCTATTTAAAGACCATAGCGACAGTGCATTTAAGGAGGATGTGCATAATCTTCAATGCTTTTCATTAAGTTATGATTGATATGAATAATAACAAACATTTTTATTATTCATATGTGTACAATTCATGTTCCCTAATATATTCCATCAAATAGACACAACTAGCAACCAAAAGTCATCTTAGCAACATACACATACATAGACCTGTTTAACGGCAATATACATATGAATTCCCGATCCCGAATACATATACTGCTCTTAGTACTTATATTTTTTTTTTTATAAAAAATTATGTTGAAAAAAGAGCGTCGGAATGGATTTGATATGCTGTTGACTAGATTGTTTTTCATAAGACTTTTAGTGTCGTTTATAATATTTCTAACATTATGTATTAAGCAATTTTCACATGAATAATGATGTACTTATCTCAAAAATAACAATTATCATATTATCATATTATCATTGGAAAATGTCATTCATAGCAAAATTTTGATTTTGCATGGTTTTCTCGTAGACTACCACTTAAAGTATGATAAAGCATAGGGTTCTGTATGATAAAATCAGATTGCAATTTTGAGTAATAATTTAATATCTACGTTAGAAGTCCTTTCTGCATTTACATTTGTTCATTTTATTTGACTCTTTTTGTGCTTGGTATTCTAAATGTCAGTGTTTGTTAAGTAGTTGAACCTTTGGTAATTTAATCGTCCATACAGAAGAATGGACATCTCTAAAAATAAACAAAAATCGATAGCTTAATAATATAATGCTATTTCAGCGACAAAAACTTTTGTCAATTATTAACAAATCATGCTTGTCGTGTATTTGAAGAATTGTTTATTGTGGTAGATTTCACTATTAATCACGATGACGAATTTTCGATTTAATTTCATTTAGAGAAACACTCGTGTTTAGTCACTGGGTATAACGACTGCAGTGTCGTCTTATACATGCCTTGTTCACGCACTGACTTGTGGACAGTTGTATAATTTTTAAAAAGAAATGTTCAATAATTTTTTTTAAGATGTATTGCGCGATCTACATTTTTTCTCAATATTATTGATTGTATTTGATGCCAAGTTATATGTTTTCATATTGTGTCTTAGTTTGGACAGTTGGATATTCAGATCTATTTAACAACACTTTTCTAATATCTTATTTATTTCAACCATGCATCATGTCAGCACATATAATCATTTCTTCGACGTCATTTGTATATATTTGTACATATTTGTATATATTTCAGTTTTGTCCACTGAAAACCTTTTACTATATGATGGCGTTACCACGAGAAATGCTTTAGGAATTAAAACTTGTTATAGATTTTTCTCCAAAATGAATGATGATTATTTAAGATAGAAAGTATGCCAAACACTTTGAAAGTGAACGATCACTGCTTATGACACCTAAAATTCTATCCACTACATCGTCTTAGTCTGAACATGTTCTCATATTCCCTTAATACTATGACGTGTTGGCTATGCATGCAAAGTTCAGAAAAGTCTTAGACTTCAGTAGATTCATATACTGTTTTTTTTGTTTTTTGTTTGCTTTTATAGAAGCGAGAATTTTTTATGAACATATTACAGTCTTCTGGCGGCAACAACAGAACATGTAAACATTTGTACACAAATGTAAAAGTACAGGATAATGTTTAACTTGACGTCATGCATGTATATTTTGGTGCACCGTTTAAATCTAGAATTGATGAAACACAATATGTTAATGTATTTATTTGGTTAAGATGACGTTCCTACTTATATTGATCAACAAGACTTTGGTTATGTGTTTTATAAAGCGCGTTTTGTTCGTTTACGCGTAAGAACGGAATCAAGAATAGACCGCGCAATTTGATTTTATTTAGTTTTTTCCGTAACACTCAAAACAGGATATTCTGCTTTACTCATTAGAAAAACAAACATTGAAATGTCCGATATGCATTTACTAAATACCTTATATCTGAGTAGGTTATAAATGGAAATGAAATAATAATGTTTTTTCATGTCATTTGTGCTTTTTTATAAATATTTTGTGGTTCGCATTTTAGTATGACTTGCAAAAGATACATACACTGGTCTGGTATATATGAAATATATCAAGAAACTCCATTGTTGTATAGGATTATATATAATGTCCTGAAGGCTAGGGGTCCAATTTTAAATTGACAAATATTTGTGGCTTATGCTGAATGTATGAAATATGTGTAAAATGTTATTCCAAAATACTGTGTTATAGAAATCAATTCGCTATTATATATATCCGTACATTATTTTTTATTATACACACAAATGGGTAAGACCAATGCTAAACACCATAGATATTTTTCAGAAGAATGTATTTGCAGTCAATGATACAATGCTATTCTGCTAAATACAATTAACATTTGGGAAATTTTGTATATTCACCATATCACAAATGTCCTGGCGTCCTCTCAGTGGCCGGGACAACCAAGACTAGAACAACAGTAAAAACAACAGAAAAACAACAATTTACACACTGATCGGAAATGTCGCCAGTCGTAGAATTACAGAAATTATTTACGGGTAGCCGAAAGACTGTCTATGAAATGACTACCCAGAGTAATATTGACTAAACTAGCAGTTACCAAGGGAAATCAATGGGGAAAGCAACCGAGTCCACTCAATTCTATTTGAGGTTTTACCCTGCAAAATTGGTATCAATAGAATCTTAAGTTCCTGCAAAAAGCAACTTAACTAAACAAAGAAATGTACCCCACCCCATGATCATTCATCTTTAACGTTGAAAACTGAACTATTTTATACAGATAAACGATTTATATCTGCAATCATCAGTATACTTCTATATTTCCTTTATAGCATAGTATTACGTACATAAAGGAGGTGGAAATCTTAATATCCTATTTATCATCATCAGTGTCATTATCCCGTCTTTAACACGATATCGGTGTATCTTACGTCATGGCAAGATACTCACTTACGTGTGTACTTCGTCTTCGGCCTTGCTTTAAATCGAGAATATCGTTTAACATGTCTTTCTTTGTTGGGCTTGACAAAAGATTTTTAAATAGATAAATTGTAGGATTAAATTTCTACTACAAAATTGAATTTTAAGTCCATAATTATAAACATGGAATTCCGCTCGTTATTTAATGCTAACAATGACGATGACCCGTAGTTTCAGTGCAGTATCAAACAGATCTATCAAGAATTTTATACGACCAAACCTCAAACACCTTGTAAACTAAATATAGATACACGAAGACCGCCATCAACAGTGAAAGAGACAATATGGAAAGGTAGTTGTCGGGTTTCATCGAGCAAACGTATTTATCGTAAATTTGCATATGTCCACAACCAAGGTGCATTTAACAATAATACATTAGTTTTGTTATCTAATGTGATAAAAAAGATTATATAACATTGAAACATCATAAAACAATGGTCAGATGACAGTCGGACGAAGTATCTATTATGGATTGTATTTATAAATTCAATAATAATTTCAGATTTATAGACTTTGCCCATTTGCTGTCAATAACTTGTCATTCCACCAAAACCTATCCTCGGTTTATTGTTTCTGCTGTCCATCTGAGATTTTAATTGCAGTCACTAAGTGTGGGAATTTGCATTTTTGTTCATAAATATAATAGTCTTTATTTCATAAGAAAGATGAAAAAATATTTGAATTAAATACTATTTCATCCTTAAGTAACCTTAATAGCCTTTTAACATGTTGACATGCCAAATGATGCACGTTTTCTTGTACAAGCACCGGGACATTGGATGTAAAATACATTTGAATTGCATGCAAATGAAAAAAAAACGTATAAAAGCAGATACCTTGGAGTATTATGGCGGAAGAGAATGTTTTGAGCTCTAACATTGAAGTACAAATTTAATATATTGAAGATGCAAAATAATACCTTTAAGAAGTACGATGTATATCAATATACACATGTAAGGAAATGTAGAATTTCGTTATTTTAATTACGAAGGGTTTTCCAAAAGTAATGTCACTTACATTGCTTTTCCTATAGTACAAACATTTAACTTCTTCTGCCCTCCAAAACAATCAGCATCTGCATGAATACACCTTTTGAGCCGGTCAATCCACTTTTGGATGCAAAGTTCATACTCGTCAATGGGGGCACTAGATGATAAATAAACAGCAGAACCAAGGGCATTTTTCGAATTGTATGTCTTTCCATACAGATAGTATTCAAGTTTGAGAAAAAGAGGGGGCACAGGGGGTTGGGAAAATCTGGTGAATACAGACGATATCGGTCACAATGCGTACCTTGTAAGCAGGTGCATTATCATGCAAAAGTCGAATGTACCGAGTCGTGTTTTCGGGCGGCGAAAGTTCTTTTTTTTCAGAACAGTGTTTTTATAGAACGTTCCTGTTACCGGTCTTTTGGCACAGGAGTATGCATGACGAGACCCTTGTTATTGAAGAAAATAAAATACAAAACCATGTTCAGAGTGCATAATCGCTTGGCAATACTTGGGTGTCTCGTATTTCGGTTGGAACTCCTCCGCTTTGGTTCAAACCCAAACATCATCACCAGTCACTAAATTGTTGGAGTCGTTTTTTTATATTTAGGGTACATTTTCAGAGGGTTTTTGCCTTTATAGCATGTGCTTTTTTCTGTTCATCTGATAACAAATGGGGTATCGATATTGCATTTATTTGTCTAAGTTTTAGATGCTTTACAGAATACCATCAGCTCGTGCTAACGATAAGTTTGTCAACCTGGCTAACTGCCTCACAGTGTATCGGGCATCTTTTTAAAGGATATTGCGGATTTTTTTTTTCGATGTTGCTTTTAGATGTAGTTGTTGCTGGACGACCATGGCGAGCAGCATCTTTAAGTTGCTGCTGTCCAGGCCTAAATTCAGCTAACCACCAACAAATAGATTGTGATTTGACCCTCCCCATAAATGTCACATACTTTACTGAAAATATATATAGGTTTTATGTCGATGTATTTTGATAAAACTCTCACTGGTGTATATACTTTCAATTTGGGGGGAAAAAGTTGATGTATTTGTATGGCTATCAGTTTATCACCAAGGAGAGATCTATTTCACAATAAGTAGGTGTTGGTATACTATGGTAAGTAAAATAACTGTGCTAACTTCAATGACTCTCTTTAATCTAAACTACACCTTACACAAAAATATTGTCAAGCCTACGACAATCAGTCAACGCAGGTAGAGCCCACCTTTGTACGTCAATGTACTTATTATAAAATTCTTCCAGCTTCAGTTATCTGTAAATTTTCATTGTCACGCTGTACCGACCGTTCTTATTTTGACAGCAGTCTCTAAACAGCAGGGTGATTTTATCTGTCACCTCATTATTAGGATCAGACCACTTTTCCTGGATTAGAAGTTCTGTCGACTTGCATAAAGCAGAATCAACATTTTTTTCACAGTTCAGTATCTTTCTGACATACCTGTATAACAAGAGATATTTCTGTAGCCTGTAAGAAGATCATAAGCATGACAAAGCTGAAAGATCATACCAGTAAACAACCGAACAAAACATATCTTAAACACTTTCTTGTATCCATTCATCTCGATGCGGTACAAAGGAAACACATTTTCAGATTTAATATTAACGTAAACAACCGATTGAAAATGGACATAAAGAGGATTAGTATACCATAAATAGAGCATTTACAAACCATAAATAGTAACATTTCCAAATATAGCATTACTTTTTGTCTCATATGTTTATTTGGAGGTGGACCCAAATTTGGTTTGTTGTAAGTAATTTGGAACGATAATGACAAAAGAACAATAGCTATATAATTAATTCACTCTTTTTGTTGTGTCTAAGGGTTTTTGAACGCAACAGATGCATTTCATGATTATATTTGAAACTATGATGTATTTTAAATATCTTTTTGATATGGTGTTCTGTCCTTGATGTGGCACGCCTACTGAATCTAGGTGTATGATTTATTCAAAGTATCTGAGACTTCCATGTCTTATACCAAACACTTAGCAGTGGAACTGGAAGCTTCTGATCTGAAGTTTCCGTGTGGTAGATAGCATCTCATGCACTGATTCAAGCAGTTTCCTTTGTGCTAAATATGCTAACATACAGAATTTTTATATCACATTGAAATGACATTGGGCAATAATATATTCTAATTTTGATACGAAATAACACCTTTACTCAATGACATCTTTGTTTTGTATTAGTAACATCTAGATGTTTGTGTTTATGGTGAAAATGCAGGGTGTATCTTTGTATATCTGAAAGCTATGTAGTATACAAATAATTGTACGACATCGCCTTATTATGTAAGAATTTTCTTATCACATTAACATACTAATGAGTACATTACATTTTAGGGTTGTTTTATATCTGCATTCGAGACCTGCATACATGTACGTCACTCAGCTCAATGTGAGTAAATCACAATGACATCTTTGCGCAATTTTTGTTTCTTTTTAACACAACATACACAACAATGGTGTATCTACACTAGAACTACGGATGTGAATACATATATAACAATCACACATTGATAAAGGGACACAATTGGTTCTCATGTGTCGCCAAAGAACAAGTTAATCGCATGACCTTCATGGAATGTTCAAATCAATATTTATATATATTTGTATGCGTATATCCAATCTCACATGCTACGAAGAGTTTTTCTTAAAAGTTTGTTTAGTTCCCTGTACATTTTACTCAATGTATATATTTTGGAATCGTATAGGACAATTACACTGGGGTTAATAGTACAAATGAAATGTCCTCCTGTAAAGAAACCGTGTTTTTGCCAAACATAGTATTTTTGCCATCACGAATGTTAGCATTCTAGAGCACGACCAAATACAGTGATTTCATTTTGCCAATTAGATCTGGAGTTGACTGACTTGTTCTTCATGTTGAGACCGCTTTTATATCTACCTTTTCGCCATCGAAGTTTACCTTTTTATTGAAATTGACCTTTTCACCAAACTCGACAGATTAACGCAGGGCATTTGCAGTGGGTGTGGCGTGCTGGCAGGGGGTATGAGCTCTTTCGGACGACTGGTCCCATCCCGTTTGGGATTCGCAAAATGTTTTTGTGTGTTGAGACCGTTGTTATATCTACCTTTTCACCGAACTGGACCTTGTTACATAACTCGTGAGGTTACCATGGAACGCTTGCAACGGGTGTAGCATCCTAGTAAAGGATGTTGACTTCTTCCGGACACCTGACCCCATCCTGTTTGGGATTTGTTCTTTGTGTTGGGAACGTTGTTATAACGTATTTGTCGTATTAAACTGGACTTGGAGTGTCGAATATCTATTGGTACTTCTTCATTGTACTGTATACAGTATTCTACTGGACTTGGAGTGTCGGATATCTATTGGTACTTCTTCATTGTACTGTATACAGTATTCTACTGGACTTGGAGTGTCGGATATCTATTGTTACTTCTTCATTGTACTGACTACAGTATTCTACTGGACTTGGAGTGTCGGATATCTATTGGTACTTCTTCATTGTACTGTATACAGTATTCTACTGGACTTGGAGTGTCGGATATCTATTGGTACCTCTTCATTGTACAGAATACAGTATTCTGCTGGACTTGGAGTGTCGGATATCTATTGTTACTTCTTCATTGTACTGTATACAGTATTCTACTGGACTTGGAGTGTCGGATATCTATTGTTACTCCTTCATTGTACTGTATACAGTATTCTACTGGACTTGGAGTGTCGGATATCTATTGTTACTTCTTCATTGTACTGTATACAGTATTCTACTGGACTTGGAATGTCGGATATCTATTGTTACTTCTTCATTGTACTGTATACAGTATTCTACTGGACTTGGAATGTCGGATATCTATTGTTACTTCTTCATTGTACTGTATACAGTATTCTACTGGACCTGGAGTGTCGGATATCTATTGTTACTTCTTCATTGTACTGTATACAGTATTCTACTGGACTTGGAGTGTCGGATATCTATTGTTACTTCTTCGTTGTACTGTATACAGTATTCTACTGGACTTGGAGTGTCGGATATCTATAGTTACTTCTTCGTTGTACTGTATACAGTATTCTACTGGACTTGGAGTGTCGGATATCTATTGTTACTTCTTCGTTGTACTGTATACAGTATTCTACTGGACTTGGAGTGTCGGATATTTATTGTTACTTCTTCATTGTACTGTATACAGTATTCTACTGGACTTGGAGTGTCGGATATCTATTGGTACTTCTTCGTTGTACTGTATACAGTATTCTACTGAACTTGGAGTGTCGGATATCTATTGGTACTTCTTCATTGTACTGTATACAGTATTCTACTGGACTTGGAGTGTCGGATATCTATTGTTACTTCTTCATTGTACTGTATACAGTATTCTACTGGACTTGGAGTGTCGGATATCTATTGTTACTTCTTCATTGTACAGAATACAGTATTCTACTGGACTATCTATTGGTACTTCTTCGTTGTACTGTATACAATGTTGTTTACAAACGAACAAACGTAATAAGTTTATGTTTTGAAGCGAATAAACAATAATGTATACAAAGTCGTTGATTGCAACGACCTTTAAAACACAATTGGTTTCATAAGGGAATCTTGAACCCAATGTTATTCATAAAAGATTCAATAAGATTATCTGTAATGATGTTGAGAAACAGTTGAACCATTACAGTGAAGTTTATAAAATGTCAGGAGTTACTATGAAGGATATTTACAATCTTCACCATCGTATCTGTTATAATGTGGTTAAGAAATAAATAGGTAATAATAAAGTCAATACAACTAATCAGTTTGAATGATGTTGTACAAACCACTCGTTTTAGTAATGTTTATAAACGAATCGGTTATAATAAACTTTCATAAAGGAATAAGGGAAATAAAGTTTATGAATTAATCCTTTGTTAAAATAACGTTTATAAAGAATCATGAATCGGTTACAACAAAGTTTGCAAAGGAATTTAGTTTTGATAAAGTTTGAAGACGAATCGAAAATTACAATATTCATAAACGAACAGTTAATTTAATCACCGCCAAAACATCTACGCATTAGAGGTTACATGATTTCACATGTCATGCTAAACTGATGGAGATCTTTGTACGGATCTACTCTATACACGTGTAAACAATAAACACAAAGAAGCCCAGAGTATTTTAAAATGATTGCCTCAGTAATTCAATCACTTTGCAAAAGTTAAAAGGTGTCTACCTTTCGAAGGCTCTTTCTTTTTCTGTTATGATAGCAACACGCATTTTAACAGTTATAAGCTTTTATATAAAATTTAATATTTGATTGTAATAAAACGCTGCCATAGATTTCAGAGCTGATGACTGTAAAATAAAGATGTCCTAAGTAGTTTTGATTTGTAAAATAAATATGTGGTAGGTAGTTTTGATTTGTAAAATAAGGATTTGTTAAGTAATTTTGATTTGTAAGATAAGGAAGTCCATAATAGTTTTAATTTGTAAAATAAGAATGTGGTAAGTAATTTTGATTTGTAAAATAAGAATGTGGTAAGTAATTTTGATTTCTAAAATAAAGATGTGTTAAGTAATTTTGATATCTAAAATAAGGATGTGTTAAGTAATTTTTATATCTAAAATAAGGATGTGTTAAGTAATTTTGATTTGTAAAATAAGGATATGTTAAGTAGTTCAAATTTGTATAATAAAAATGTGTTAAGTAATTTTGACTCTTAAAAAATTAGGATGTGGTAAGTAATTTTCATTTGTAAAATAAGGATGTGTTAAGTAATTTTGACTTGTAAAATAAGGATGTGGTAAGTTTAACATGTAAAATAAGGATGTGGCAAGTTTAACATGTAAAATAAGGATGTGGTAAGTTTAACATGTAAATCAAGGATGTGGTAAGTTTAACATGTAAAATAAGGATGTGGTAGGTAATAATAATTTTTAAAATAAGGATGTTTTAAGCAATTTTGACTTGTAAAATAAAAATGTGTTAAGTAATTTTGACTTGGAAAATAAGGATGTTGTGAGTAATTTTCACTTGTAAAATAACGATGTGTTAAGTAATTTTTACTTGTAAAAAAAGATGTGTTAAGTAGTTTTGATCTGTAAAATAAAAATGTATTAAGTAATGTTGACTTGTAATATAAGGATACGTTAAGTAGTTTTGATCTGTAAAATTAAGATGTATTAAGTAATGTTGACTTGTAAAATAAGGATACGTTAAGTAGTTTTAATTTGTACATGTCATACACTACCTAGACGGCTTTAACAATTTTTCGTCCAGTTTCCAACGTTAAAATTAAAATGTTCAAAGATAAATTATGTAAAATTAAGATAAATGTCGATTGACCTGATTAATCAACCTGACTTCACTAATTGACATTATTCCACTAAGCCATGAAATTTACGCTTTATCAGTGAGGTATTTGATTAGAATATCTTTACGAGTTTCAATCAATGAACTGCAAAAGTTTGATTTGTATGTGTTGCGTGGTCATACAGTTAATTGGCTATTTATCACAGAAAACTGACATTCGTACATCATGCACTAAAAACTATTACATTGTCTAGGTTAAGTAGCGACTTTGTCATAAAATAAGGCGAAAATACTAATTTAAACATAAACAATGTATATAAATATATATTGTACAATAGATATATCTATAACCCAGAGCTCAATCAATTCTATAAATATGCTAAGACAATAGATTATACATAGAGGGGTGACATATCTCAGTATTGATATACAATTTGTGAGACATGTGAGGGGTTTACTTCAAACTTTTCATTTTCTATTTACAGTTTTATTTTTGTAGGGTGATACAGCTAGTCAGGAAATTGTACGCGTAAGGCTTGAACTTCAATCATACATTTATTGTCATTTAGTATTGTTATGGGTTTTTTCTGAAAGTAATGCCCTTTCGTGTCCTAAAATGATAGGTGTGACATTCATGGAAAGACTTTTTTTGCATTTCCTATATTAAATTGTTCTGTTTTTTTTTTATTTTCCTTTGTTTGCTTTTTCAAGTTTAGAATGGACTAAATGACTTTTGTATTATTTAACATTGTCTCTATATCAGTGTTGTGGTATACATTTCATACATAAAGATTCTATCATTTGTTAACTTGCTGACAGATTTGGATCCCTATCTATACATATAAGTAATGTTGATGGCTATACACCACATCGACATTGTCTCTATATCAATTTTGTGGTAGATATTTCATACATAAAGATGCTATCATTTGTTCACTTCAGTGACACAACTACTTCGATATAAATGTGATACTGATGATTAGATGTCTGTAAGCAGTACAAATGGAAATATATGGTCTGTGTAGGTGTATCTTGCAACTTGAGTTGTATAATATAATCTTTTACCGATAATAATGCACATTAAAAACCACACATATATTGTATTTACATAGATATACCTGTATGATAGTTATTACATCCATACGTTGACAAAGACGGAAGTATACCTACAGAACATCACTTAATGTTTCAAAGGTCTGCTAGTACTTGTCCTATTTGAAGATCTTTATGTAATAGAACTCAGTTGTTGCAATAACATCTAAACTGCAGATGTTATGGATTTCAAAGAATGTCTTTTCCCTAGGGTAATTGTATGAATCCAGCCAACATTGCAGTTTTGTTCTGGGGGGGGGGGGGCTCCGTGGCCGAGTGGTTAGAGCATTGAGCTTTAAATCACAAGGCCTCTCACCTCTGGTTCGAATCCCGCTAGGGTCATTTCGAATTAAGTGGGAAAGTTTGCCAGTTTTCTTGCGGAAGGTCGGTGGTCTATACCCGGCTAACCGGGGTTTCTCCTCCACCAATAAAAACTGGACGCCATCAGATGACTGCAAGATTGTTGAGTGTGGCGTAAAACAAAAATTCAAATCAAATTAAAACAGTTTTGTCCTATTAGATCTGTACCAACTTTGTACAACATTTTTGTACAGAAATATCCGTAGGACCTATGCTTTTCTATCCATTGTGACACTGGGCAAAACAATTATCATTGTTGAACTAGATCTACTGAAGTAACGACATACTAACGGACACAACATTAACTAGGATTTCAGTGGCGATGGCAAAAGCAAAAATATCAAACATTAGTAAAGTGTTGCATAACTCAGCTTTTCATGTCTATTTGTCAAGATGTCAGGATTTCCAATATTAAATTGTATAAATTATTCTTGTTTACAAAATAGATGATAGTAATAAAATTAATTTCATCAAAGCTCAAAGGGTGTATTATATTTATAATATCTAAAATGCTACAAATTTGCATCCTTATAACAGAAAATTTAAAAAAGCATCTTTACTGAAATACAATGTACATAACAAATTCTGTATAAATGTTTATCGCATTGGTTTCAAATCCGTGTTATTTCAAAGACTCAAAACTTACATAAACCTGACATACGCAGCCAAGGTCCAAGGTTCCACACTAGTTACCGACCTGTTTGTTTGTTTGAATTCAGAATCAATTGTGACCTTATAAACTTTAAACTTTATGTATTTCAGTTTGTACAGGTTTGTTCAGGGTAAATGGGATTTCTTATTGAGACATTTGACGGAATGCCAATTCATATTCAAGTGTTCTTTATATGTTCCTTAATTACAGTTATAACCATTTTAGAAGAACAAATATATAAAATATAGAACCTTTCATAACTATGTGAACCAGTTGTAAATGTAAATTGATTAAATTTGTATCTGCAAATGTAAAATTATGGTCATACAAGATTTACATTAGGAATGGCAACACCGTGACTCGGGTAGGAACAGAAGTACAATCTTCACAAAGTTTGAATCATAATTTGCTTAATTACAAACATTGATATGACCTTGAGGCTGTTTAGTACAATAGCTCTACACAAAACTGCATTTACCAAAGTAATGTTGGTGACCATTATGTTAGTAGATAATGTAAACACAAAATACGACAAATATAAACAATACCACTGTCATGAGTGCAATCAAAATGAAAATTAATACATCAAATACAATCCAAATATCTGTTGCATCTTTTGGCCTTCAGATATATCCAACGAAGGCCTGTATAGAAATAATGGCTGCCAGAGTACTGTCCAAGAAATTAGGTAAAGGCGCCTAGTGGCTGGGCCATGTATTTTGCATTTCACCAAACCGAACACCAAACCGAACACCAAAGGTACTCATACACTGGAAATCAGGAGGAAGAAAAAAACCCAGGAAGATCCAAAATAACATGGCGCAGGACAGTAACAACTGAACTGAAGGAAATGTGTATGTCATGGGCAGAGGCACATCACGTAGCTCAAGACAGGACCAAATGGAAAAAACACATTGCGGTCTTATGTCCACCTGGCACGATGAGTATATGTAAGTAAGTGTGCTAATATCGAACCTAATTATGTATAGTGTTTTTGTGTGAACATGTTTATCTCATGACAATTGATACACATGTATGCTGTGTGTTCGTGTGTACATGTCAATCCCAGACCTACTGATATCGATGTATCGTGTTCATGTTGATTTCGGGACAAGTGATATATCGCTTTTCCGTATGAACATGTTGATTTTAGACCGCCAAATATATCGATGTATCGTGTGTATGTATGTTCCTGTTGATTTCGTGGCAAGTGATATATCGTTTGTTCATAAGTGCATGTTGATTTCTGACAGCGTTATATATCGATGCATTGTGTATTCGTATGTTCATACTAATTTCGGGATGAGTGTTACATTGTATATCGTTTGTTCGTATCTGCATGTTTTATAAATGATACCAACTGATGTATTGTGTGTTCGTTTATTTCAAAATTGATACAACTTGTCACAGGTGGTAGTGAATTTATGTAACATGTTTTGACATTTATTTTTAACGTCCAGGTGGTTTTTGTGTCAAGAATACAATATACATATATATTGTAATATCTCCCTAAAATGCCAAAAGCTTCTAATACTATTAGCTGTCAATGTGTAAAGTTGTAAACCGTTACTAATATTAAACATTTAAAGAATAGGAAATCACTCCAAGGTTAGAATGGGATTTTAGATAAAGACTTAAGTACTTTATACACGCGGACAATGTGTCATGATTATAGGCTTCAACACAGTTGGGGTGTTGAAAACACTCAAAATTCTTGACCTTGATAGCAAGACCGGAGCAGAACACCAAAGGATATGATGTTCACCTGATTATAGACAATCATTTGCTGTCTGTACCTTTGATATCATGTTCACACATTTTTATCGTGTTAGGTTATTTGTTTTTCTCTTGGGACAAATATCATTACTGGTCAGAATTGAGGGCGTCCCGGTCTCTGTTATCTTATGACAAATATAATTACGGGTCAGAATAAAGAGATCTCTGTTCTTTGATATCTTGTTGTTTTCAAGTATCTATCTTCTTCATTAAACATCCAATATTTTTACTACGGGCACTTTTGGATTTTAATTTTGGTTTCACGGTTTTACAGTTCAAAAGTTGTTATTTCTTTCAATTCATACTTAGCCAGTTTAGTAGACTGTCATTGGCTGATTGCACTACTTTTTACAAAGTACATAACATGAAGTTGGGATACGGGATACAATATAGACCATTTCACACACCCTTTTCCTGAAGAAAAAAAAACCACATTGTTGCTCTGATTACGACTTCTCTAGAATTGCTATCTCCCATCACTGTCTTTCATTCCAGTACCAAACATCAAATCTTCTCCTGATAACAAAAAGTCAGGTAGTGTAAAGTATGAGTAGCCCCTGTCCCATGATGAAAATGATATTATAAGTATAAAAAATCTCACAGACCAAAGTATAAATCTTTAGGATGTCCAGGACATAGATACAAATCTGGTACAAATGGACTAACACGAACTGCTGGAAACCAAGAGATGGGATCAGGTGCCATGGAGGAGTAAGCATCTCCTCTCGATCGGTCAGACCCGCCGTGAGTCCACAGTCATATTAAAATGAATTACGTGAGGTCATGTACAGATGTCTCAACAAACCTCATCGAACAGGTAACTCAGCATTTCACTTAGTGAAACAGAGTAATCGCAAACAAGACAATTATACCGACCGTAAAATTTGCGCAACGTTTTCAATGACATCAAACGCGGTTTTCAATATCCCTGTGCCAATAATTTGTCAGTGAGTAGTTAACCTCTGTATATGAAATGTTCATATGTTGACCACGCCTTGGAATATCGGATTTGTGAATTGTAAACTCCATATGCGGGTGATTGTGGGATATTACTACTTAGATGTGGAAAATTTACGATGGGAAAGCCAAAAGTGTCGCGTTTGTCGTAAAACTCAGTTGTTATTTCTGACGGTTTCAAGAGTCTGGTCAAATATTTGTATTTATATAAACTTTTCCATTACCTTTTAGAAAACTAAAATGTATATGGTCATGATATTTCACTAGAACTTCGAAATGAAAGTACTTTCATTCTTGTAAATTTTCACCAAAATTTTAATTATACTGAAGTAGTTACTTATTTGTCTTCCAATTACCATAATAATTAAACACGGGTATTATAATACGGGTCGTTAAATTTGCGAAATGTTAACTTCAGCTGTTATCTTTGTGACAATATATCACTAAGAAGTTTACTACTGTATATGCCATGGTCGTATGTTGAATATGTAATCGTCACAAAGCTTGAATCATAACATGTATAATTATAAATATTGACGGTTTCAAGAGTCTGTAGACTACTTTTCCGTTATATTTCATAAATTAAAATGTATATAATGATGATATTTCACTACAACTCCGAAATGTAAGTACTTTCAGTCTTGTAACTTTCACAAAAGTTATAATTATACTGAAGTATTTACTCATTTGTCTTCAAATAATAATAATAAGTAACTACTGTATATGTAATGGTCGTATGTTGAACTTGCTCTGGCATATACAATGATTTGTGAAATATAAACACCACATCTGGGTACTAAAAGGGTATTACTACTTAATTGTGGAAAGCTGGCGATAGGGAAATCGAAATCATCACGTTTGTCATATCATTTAGTTGTCAGTTTGTCGTTCACACCAATGTTATATTAAAGTTAAATGTGTAAGTATGAAGCCCAACTACTTGATTTGTAGTGTCTTTAATTTCGAGTTTCTTTGGATATATCGTGTTCACATTGGTATGAAAATTGCCATGATTATAATTTGACAAAATATCATCGACATACATAAATGTCAAATTAATGTCCATCTATAGCTTGTTCTTCTTCTTCTATGCCAGTGAAGAATTATTTCTAAATCATAATTACATGTATATTGATATAAAGGTGTAATCAGGACGGGTTTTTGTTATCAGCTTCAGTCTTCTAATATTTCTATAATTTTGTGTCGATACACAGTTATGTACAATAAATAGGAAGTAAACATCTTGAGGTGTCCTTGTACGATGATAAGCTTACCTAAGACATTAAAGGTCGCGGCAGAGGTGATTACACAACGATCATCAGTGTATAACATGACAAACTTTTTCACCAGATGTGATAAATTTCATGTAGAATGTTCTTAAACTGACCGTCATTGTCGAAGAGTACAAGGTTACCTTAAGCCGTGTTAATGAGTTTTTAGAGTACAATGTTTTATAAACAAAACAAAATTTAAATAATGAGTTTTATCAAGACGTAAAGTTTAATGTTCACATTTCTGTGATGTAGGTTATTCACCTCTATGCCTACCCTATGTATCGGTTGTCTGTGCTGCCTTCAATCTGAACTTTCACATCAGTTCAGCTTAAAGTTATTTGTTCCAAAATTCGAAACATTATTTCAAATTCAAAATAAAAAGTAATGGATATCTCTGCATCTGCAGGGGTTTGAATTTTGAAACGGGTCAAAACTATACAAGATATATATATATATATATATATATATATATATATATATATATGTGTGTGTGTGTGTGTGTGTGTGTGTGTGTGTGTGTGTGTGTGTGTGTGTGAAGTTTTAATGGATGAGAAGACTAGTCCTAACCAGTGTTAAAGTTGAGAATCGCAGACAGGTTCTCTTAATTTCGGACTAGCTTGGGAGTCGGTATATTGTTTATTTACAGCAACTGTAGTGTGAGAATAGTCGAGAAGCTCTATTCAGCCTTTACAATCAAATAGATGAAGAATTGCGAAAATACATCATATTACGTTAGCGATGTGTAGCTTCAATGTAATGTTAATCTAAAAAACTATAACGTATTACAATAATATATCTCATTGTATTATACTTTTAATTTGACATTAACCCTTTCAACCCTACATACCATAATAGACTGGTCTTAAAAAATGGAAATGAGCAAACCACTCAGATATCAATGTGTGAAAGGGTTTAGAGACAAGTTATGGCGTACATCACATATTACATTATTGATATTTATTTCGTATGAAATGATACAATGAGTTTTGTAGATACAAATAACTCTTGAAGTACACCAATTTTGATTTTGTCAGATTTTGCTGAAAATAAGTTTAAAGAGGTATTTCGATGACATCTTTTAAATGAAAAATAGCAGTTCTAGGTATTTTGGTAAGATGATGTCAATAGTAGATGTTACAGAAAGGTTGTTTGCCGAGGTAAGAAAATAAAAGCCTGTGATTGGTCAAAATTTGATATTGTCAGATTTTCATGAAAAAAATGGTACTTTGGGGTATTTTCGTATTACGAATCCAATTGTTATGAAAGTGCCAGTTGCTATGGTAACAAAATAAAGGCCGCTGATTGGTAAAAACAATAGGTCATATCAATGTAAAAAAATTAAATAATATTGATAGCACCTGCTTTTTTGCTTTAAATTAGTACGTTTTGGGTATATTCAGTGAAAAAAGAAAGAATTTTAAGATTTGCACATGGGAATTCCTTAATAGCTGATCATCCTTAAACACATCATTCATTGCATTGGACTATAGCGAGTGAGATGCTTTAACTTTTGTTTGTTTGTTTGTTTATCCACGATGAAAGATACCAAATTATTCAGTTTATAGTCATTAACATTGTCTTAACTGGGTGCATTTAAATTTAAATCAACAATAAATAGGCTAAATATACTTTACTGAAAAAAAACAGTAAAACACTCCATATTCACAAATTTTCGGCACCTTGGTCTTTATCAAGTGAAAGACATTTCAATTCTTGACGATAGCCGAGGTAGGAAGGGTTATATTTTGGTATACGTTTTTTATTAAGCATTATATCTTATTTTATTTTATTCGGCACAGCCTTAATTGTTTTCTATATCTGTTCTGATGCTTCGGCTAGACACTCCGCTTCTGTGGATGTATATCTTTCTAGATCCGCTTTTGTTTAGGATTTGTAGTATTTGACAAGATCGTGTTATATACGTTCTTTCTATCTGGTAAAATATCGTATATATTTTATAGTATCTTGATAGTAATTTCTAAGGAACCCCCGGCCTATTTTTATATGATATATACTGGCTGGATATTTTCTAACACATGATATGCATATAATTACTTATCATGTATAATTTCATCAAAGTTTACTATTAGTTTAATAATCCACTAGCGAAATATCTGGTGAATGTATACTTATATATAGGTCTACTTGTGTACGCTGAAATATGCATGTATCGTTAACGTTGTGATGTCATTGCTCGTGACGTGATAAACATCTAGAAACATTTGCCACGAAGCTGTGTATTGTGCAGACATAATAGGTCGTCTCAGTGTCACTTGATAAAGGCCGAGGTGCCGAAAATTTGTGAATATTGAGTGTTTGACTGTTTGACCGCATCACTATACTTCCCTTTGGAGGACCTTGTATTTTACAAGTATACTTTAATCATACAGGCTTATGGAACAAAACGTACGTTTACATGAAAATAGAATCGGTTGACCTTATTACAGACAATCCATAAAGGGGTACCACTCTTAAAGCGCGGGGCTCAAACCATTAGACCGAATAACATCCCCAACCAAAAAAATACATAAATAGAAAAATAAATAAAAAAGACAAATATGGAATTGCAATATAATACCCCCCCCCCCCAAAAAAAATTAATGACAATGAAAAATGAGTGTTCAAGTGGGTCTGGTCACGGTTGATAATTGATTCAGATGCATGCGTTTCTATTTGTGTAAATATTATTACACTTGGAAAATATCAGTTGCCATATAGATACAAAGGGACAAAACTCCCGAAAGTAATTACTTTCCGGTGAATGTTGCCAGGTTTTTCCAGGAACGGTTCTAGTTTTTTTATTCAAGATTTGGTCACCAATGCGTTTATAGAAAGCGCAATTTACCTTTCATTTAGGTGCTTGTAAATAACACTGATGCAAAAGTCATTGCATGTGGGTTACAACGTAGAAGACGATAGAAAGTAAGATTTATTTTTACATTCTGATATATGTTCATATTTGTCGACATGTATCGTAGGAGACGATAGAAAGTAAGATTTATTTTTACATTCTGGTGTATATTCATATGTGTCGACGTGTTTTGGCATCCGGCAAACATGGTGATTGATGCTGACATACAGAGGTAAGCAGGAGAACAATTAAATTCGGTCGCAATATAGTCTATACCCAATTTACTCTATTTAAAATGTTTTATAGGTTTAGCATTAAGTTGTCAGGGTAGTGGCCTGACTGATTTTACATGTAGCCTTTAAATAATAATACATAGGTAAACCTATGGAGATAGCGTATTAGCGAAAGCTACCTACATGTAGTCTCAGTCTGCAAAACATTCGCTAGTACGACAGTTTATAACCTCTTTTGCAATGCACTTTTAAGTAATGATTTTGCAATTCTGATATTTTATTTATGCCTCGTGTAAATTCCCAATGTGAGCAGAATTTTTACCATTAGTACATGAAGCACAGGTCCCGGATGTAGTAAAAATAAAAATGTGAGCTTTTCTACCTATGTGAGGGCTATCATTATGTTGAATATGATAAGTATTCCTAGTCAGATTAATATGTTATGGTGTCATGGGTGTCGGCCCAGATAGCTCATTTAGTAGGGGTATCCAGCTAGCTAGTGTTTGGAAGGTCCTGGGCTCGGTTCCCTGTCTGGCCAGACATTTTCCCACACCTGCTAGTGCTTCATGTGTGAGTCTGTTGAATTTCTGGGACCAAAGATTTTGTTATGAGAGGGAGAGTTTAGTGATGTCATGGCTGTCAGCCTAGATGGTTCAGTTGGTGAGAGCATCCAGCTACATGTAGTGTTTGTAATGTCCTGGGTCTGATTCCAGATATACATAAACATGTACCTTCATTTGTATTTACACTAATGTTGTTAAATATTTGTATATCATTGTAGGAAGTTGATTCACAAATGAATGTCAATGGATGGAAGTCCATGTATCATTGTTATAATATTACAAAAATAATATTCCGCCAACAAAAGTACTTTAAACCAGTTTGCCTAATTTATCGGTGTTCCACAAGAGTAGCGATGTTACGCACCTGGAAAATTGATAGTCCTTCTTTCAAAACTATTTTCACACCTGAGTTAAAGCAGCTTGTTGATCTTTTTACGAAATACCAACATGAGTTGCGGATAGCTGGAGGTGCAGTCAGGGACATTTTAATGGACAAGACTCCACATGACATAGATTTTGCCACTACCGCTACTCCAAATCAAATGAAAGAGATGTTTGAAGCTGAAGGTATAAGAATGATAAATGCAAATGGAGAGAGTCATGGAACTATTACAGCTAGAATCAATGACAAGGTACCGGTAATATATTGTATTTGTAAACTGAAGTTATTTATATAATTACACTTACTTAAGAGTGTCAAAGTATCAAACTAGTTCAAATATGCTAATGCAATGTACTTGATAATGTTCATGTTTACAATTTGTATGGTCTATAAATGATAATTGTGTGAGTTAGTATTTATCTGTTTTACACATTGAATGCCCCTTTTACAATAGATATTCAAATATCTTAAATTCAAGTAGATTTTTCTGTCTGTTTAAATTTGCTACCATATTGGTTATTGAAACCCTCAGTTTGTCTTTAAAGTCTATATTTGATCATTCTTAGTTACTTTAGATAAAACTCTGAAAATTGTACAGGTAAATTTTGAGCAACACCATTTTTTTTCCTCAGTTATCAGTCAGTAGTTTGTGAATTCCAAGAACTTGTCCATAATACAAATGATAAATGTTGACAAAAATACATGAAGAGTCTAATCCCAAGTTTAAAAATGTCAAATTCAGGCTATAATCATAATAATGTGACTCAGACTGTCTTTCTTATTTTCAGGAGAATTTTGAGGTTACCACATTACGTGTAGACGTGGTAACTGATGGTAGACGAGCCAAAGTGGAGTTTACCAAAGACTGGATGATTGATGCTAATAGAAGGGATCTGACGATAAATGCTATGTTTTTAGGTGAAACATCAGAAATTACAAACTCTGTAACTAATCCTTGTATCGTCATATCAAAAGAAGACTGTATAAATGTGTATAACCTTGGTGTCCGAGTAACACAGTGGTTAGCACACTTGCTTCTCACCAATGCAGGTTCAGTCCTCAAACTGGATAGGGGAGTATGTGAGATGGTACAAAAATGTATGGAGATAAGATATGGGTTTTTCTCGGGTACTCTGGTTTTCTGTCACAGCAAGCACTCCCTCACACCAACATCAGAGTCAACGAAAAAGTCACCTATTTAAATTGATTGGTGATTGTTAATATAAAGTTTCTGCTACCCTCAAACTGTTACATAGAATATTTTAAAAATATCATCTTGAAATGGTTATCTATATCAGGTGATAATACTGATATTTCGAGAAATTAGATATTACATGTACAGTAACAAATGGGAGCTAGTCAACTCATACCGAGTTTGGCTGATGACTCATACCCAAAATAATTGGCTGTCGTGTAGTATGCACCCATTGTTTGGTTAACTCGTACCCACTGATTGGCTGTCTTGTAGTATGCACCCATTGTTTGGTTCACTCGTACCCACTGATTGGCTGTCGTGTAGTATGCACCCATTGTTTGGTTTACTCGTACCCACTGATTGGCTGTCGTGTAGTATGCACCCATTGTTTGGTTTACTCTTACCCACTGATTGGCTGTCATGTAGTATGCACCCATTGTTTGGTTTACTCATACCCAAAATAATTGGCTGTCTTGTAGTATGCACCCATTGTTTGGTTTACTCGTACCCACTGATTGGCTGTCGTGTAGTATGCACCCATTGTTTGGTTTACTCTTACCCACTGATTGGCTGTCTTGTAGTATGCACCCATTGTTTGGTTTACTCGTACCCACTGATTGGCTGTCGTGTAGTATGCACCCATTGTTTGGTTCACTCGTACCCACTGATTTTCTGTCGTGTAGTATGCACCCATTGTTTGGTTTACTCGTACCCACTGATTAACTGTTTTGTAGTATGCACCCATTGTTTGTTTCACTCGTACCCACTGATTGGCTGTCGTGTAGTATGCACCCATTGTTTGGTTTACTCGTACCCACTGATTGGCTGATGTGTAGTATGCACCCATTGTTTGGTTTACTCTTACCCACTGATTGGCTGTCGTGTAGTATGCACCCATGGTTTGGTTTACTCATACCCAAAATAATTGGCTGTCTTGTAGTATGCACCCATTGTTTGGTTTACTCGTACCCACTGATTGGCTGTCGTGTAGTATGCACCCATTGTTTGGTTTACTCGTACCCACTGATTGGCTGTCTTGTAGTATGCACCCATTGTTTGGTTTACTCTTACCCACTGATTGGCTGTCTTGTAGTATGCACCCATTGTTTGGTTTACTCTTACCCACTGATTGGCTGTCGTGTAGTATGCACCCATTGTTTGGTTCACTCGTACCCACTGATTTTCTGTCTTGTAGTATGCACCCATTGTTTGGTTTACTCGTACCCACTGATTGGCTGTCTTGTAGTATGCACCCATTGTTTGGTTCACTCGTACCCACTGATTGGCTGTCGTGTAGTATGCACCCATTGTTTGGTTTACTTGTACCCACTGAATGGCTGTTGTGTAGTATGCACCCATTGTTTGGTTTACTCTTACCCACTGATTGGCTGTGGTGTAGTATGCACCCATTGTTTGGTTCACTCGTACCCACTGATTTTCTGTCTTGTAGTATGCACCCATTGTTTGGTTTACTCGTACCCACTGATTGGCTGTCGTGTAGTATGCACCCATTGTTTGGTTTACTCGTACCCACTGATTGGCTGTCTTGTACTCATCAAATGTTTGAGTGTAAAATTACCCTTTGCTTAATTAAAGTATATCAAGATAGTCAACGTGTACCCATACATGTTGTAGCATTGACTCATACCCATACATGTTGTAGCCATACAGATTTTTCAAATGAATATGTTGGGTGTAGTTTGTGTGTAGTCTGCAATCCGCCATCACCAGCAAAAGTTTTCACACTCTAGTTTTGCCTGAAATTAGAAATACAATTTCAGAAAATGAATTGTGTATTATTACTTTGGTTAGAACAATTGGATATTGATAACTTGCATTATAAGTACCAGAATTCTGGATGGTTAGTGATGGTACACTATATACTGTATGCGTATTTAAAGTAGTGCACTCATATTTTAGCGCTCTAAGGGGGTATAGACTTATTAGAACAATCTTAAATTCGTGCAAGTATTTTCAGTAGCTTTGTCATGTATACAGAATGACACTATTTTAGCGCTGCCCTTGAATTAGTGCAGTGACTTTAGCAGGAAAGATGCTAATTTCAAAATACAGCTAAACTAAGTACACATAGAGTATATAAATGAAAAGATTTAAATCTGAATTGTGACAATATAGTGACATAATGTTAACTAGATGTATTCGAAATTTGTTCCAGTGGTGGTATGGGGGTGCATAACTTACAAAACTGAGTTTATGGTATGTGCACTCTAATTTTCAGCAAATGAAATTGCTTGAAATTGATACAATTAATTATAATACAGTATTATACATGTAAGCTTAAGGTAGTACAATTTTTTAACACTAATTGTAAATGTTTACATATTCATTTTGGTAGGTTTTGATGGGACATTATCTGATTACTTCAGTGGCAAAGAAGACCTTGCAGAAAGAAAAGTGAGATTTGTAGGTGAACCTAAAGAAAGAATTCAAGAAGATTATCTCAGAATATTGAGATATTTTCGGTAAATATTTAAATATGTTTACATACCGACTGTAATTTCCTTCATTTATAGTTATACAGAAGGTCCGTTTTGTTGTATCAATAAAACCAGTGAGTCATCATGTGATCTAAGTGTTAACGGCTAGCTGGCGTAGGAATACCTGAATATCTAAGAAACCCTTTCCATGACCATGTTACGGCAGCAATTTGTTGAACAAGTATTCTCTGAACATATGAATGAATCAATAAAGAATAAAATAACACACATTCATTCCATATTTTTATATAAAGCCATTAATTACAACAAAACAAACAAAAATCACTGAAAGAAATCGAAAACACAAGACTAAGCCTGTATCTATAGCACACTGTAGATGCCCATATCATAGACCTATTGTGATAGATCTAGGTCATGTTATGAAAAGAAACACAGGCCACAGAAATGAAAATTTGCTTGGTAGTTATGTTGCTTGTAAGTAAGTTGAAAAGGGAGTCCGGTCTAGTGCAATTTTGTCCTGCATCTCTGATAAACAGCTTGTTTTTCCGTCACCATATAGGCTATTCCTGTCAGAAACAATTCGTCACTCACATCGCGTGAAATCGACTCTCAGTTCACCTCAAATCATATTAATTTCTAGGCTAATTACCAGGCCCATCTTGTTTTTCACAACCTGTAATGTTAATGCCGAGCATAAGTAGTGTTCATAGGATTCTCAGTAAATTGACGGGATACTCTATATGATCAGCTGGCAAAACTGGTAAAAACTGAAGTCTGAATTGACTCGGATTTTCCATAACGAACGTGTCGATCATTTAAACAGAACAACAAAAGTTTGTTATTTCACAACATGATCTGCATTTGTATTGTTTCAGTTGATTTGAAGGATTTGCTAGTGGGCTAGCCTATATACTGAAATAGGTCTACTTACGAAATCATCACCCCTTCACAGTTCACGGCATTTCCCAGCTGATTCAGCGATTGGTAAAATATAAAATAGAATGGCTATTTCCAGTTGTCACGAACGAATATTAACAGTTACACCTTAACTTTCTGTGATATATTCCACTGATAAAATATCAGAATTCAAACGAAAATTTGTTGTAAACAACGATCATTTGTTGTAAACAACGATCATCTGTTGTTATCCAAATCGCACATGGTAGGCCTATCAGCCATTTGCACACGACCCACTGCAATTCTCTTCTGACACATTTAACCCGCCACTACTAAATAGTCAAATATTAAAAATTGCAAACTAAATCTGAGAATAAGTATTCAAAATTGTCCATATCATTAGTTTCTTTCAAAATGATATAAAAAAACGAATTAAACCTTAATTTCATTAGTATTTGCGATCAGAAAAGAGAACTACTTCTCATGTCAAAACAGCTGTTGAGCCATTACGTCATATGAAAACACACCCCACAAAGTCAGTGTTCTGGAATGAATTTAGCATCCAGTGGACTACAGTTTCACTGAAAAATGGTAATGTATATTATCATAAGGATTGTTTTTCATTTTTTGAACATTAGCAGGGTATAAAAGCAATCGCTCATGGAAAAAATTCATTGTGCAGCACTTCACACTTCACCAAATTTTTTCCATGAGCAATTGCTTTTATACCCAGATGATGTTCAAAAAATGAAAATCAATCCTTAAATATTTACATTTGGAGTACATCTGTCCTTTACATACTATATACAAGGTATAACTCCAGTTGTTATACTGTTTCTCTGAAAATTTTCACTCCTGTTTAATTTTTCACCATTTTTGCCCTTAGATGAGAATACTGCAATGAATTTGGATTGCTTACATTTCTTTCCCATGTCAAAATACATGTACTTACAAATAACAACAGTAATTAAGACCTTTATAATCATGAACAGTTACTTAATGCTGAACTAGGACAATAAAAAAGCTTTTGAACTCTGAATAAAATAAAATTTGTGTTGAAAAAAAAGCAGACATGTTTGTAATTGTTTCATCGGAAAACAAATCCCACAATAGGTATAAAAGGCAGATTAGTTATATTGGTCGTCATTTTATACCTGTTCTCGCGATGCGGAATGTCCAAAGTCCCAGTGGCTGAATAAAACTCACGTTGGACACTTACCTGTATCTCTCAACAAAAATAAACATGTGCCTCGAGTGAAGTTTCCTTCAACGTACAAAAAGCAACAAACATAGAATATTTAGTTCATCCATAATAAATCCAGAAGTTATTACATTACACTAAATATCAAGCAACTCACAAAACAAAAACAAAGTGATCTGCTTCCTAATGTCATTCTGATATTGAGCAATGTTTTTTCTTCTGGTAAACAGTGAGGTGTTCCGAAATACCGAAAAAAGAAACATGGCTTAGTGGCTGAAATACAGTAGGAAGCAGATTGCTTTGTTTTTTTTTTGTTTTAGAAGGTACTTGATGTTGTAATATAGAATAAATTTTATTATAGATGAACTAAATATTCTAGGTTAGTCGGTGTTGGTATATATATGTAGCAGGAAACTTGACTCGAAGCACATGTTTATTTTTGTTGAGAAATACACATAAGTGACTTACGTGAGTTTTATTCAGCCTCTGGGACTTCACACGTTTCGAGTCGCAAATACAGATATACAATGATGTCCAATATAAAGAATCTGCTTTTTATACCTGTTGTGGGACTTTTTTTCCGGTGAAACAATTACAAAAATGTCTGCTGTATGGGAAAATGAAGTGGGAACTTTTTTTTTTCCCACACAAATTTTTTTTATTCAAAGTTCAAAAGCTTTTTATCATCCTAGTTCAGATTTAATACAAATTTCTTGTAAATAATGATGAATGTGTTCTATTTCATGATTATTGATTTAATCCCAGACTAGTAGGTGTTGCAGGAAATCTGGTGTCAATCCTCTCCAATGATATGGAAACAGTCCAAATTGTTCATGCCTTTTTAGCTCCCAGGGATGAAAGTCTGGAGAGCTAATGCCATTACCCCAGCATTGGCATTGTTGTCATCGTCCACGTCTATAGACAACACATTAACCTGGCTATTACTTTTTAACTGCAATGGACAGGGCTCTAATATTTCACATATAAATTCCTATTGATGAGAGCTTTCATTTGGTACCTTGACTTTTGACCTTGTGACCTTGACCTCGGACTTTCACCAACTTTTCAAAAACTTTAACCTTGGCTTTTAAACCATGAGGGATAGGGCTTTGATATTTTGCATATATATTTCTTTTGATCAGCGCTTTCATTTGGTACCTTCACTTTTGACCTAGTGACCTTGACCTTTGACCAATTTTCAATAACTTTAACCTTGTCTACTTCTTTTAAACCACGAGGGATAGGGCTGTGATATTTCACATATATATTTCATATGACCAGAGCCTTCATTTGGTACATTGACTTTTGACCTAGTGACATGACCTTGTACCTTGACCTACTTTTTAAAATTTTTAACTTGAGTTGAAAGAATAAAATTTTTAACAGTCCTTTGATCTTAAAACCTGACAGCTGTGGGTAAAATATCTATTTTGAAAATTTACACCCATTTCAGCAAGTTTTGTTGTCTTCTGACAACTCTTGTTCTATAGTATCCATGGGGCCAGTATTCAGCTCCATTCCAAATGCAAATTACTGTACATGTGATTTTTCCCAATTTGGTAAAAACAAATTTGGTGTACAGACCATGACCGCAATGAAAAATTAATTAACCAAAGGGGGGAGGGGACAGAGATTGGGTTACATTTAGGTTTACATGTCTGCAAATTATTTTCCCCAATTTGACACAGATTCCCAATTGCGTTGCCATGGCATTTTCCCAAAATTTGCAGAAAAGGCTCTGCAGATATAATTATATTTGTTGTATTGACCATTGGGTAATAATGGTGATTATTTTATGGACAAATCATAGAGATATATCTACTAATGTACAAATGTGTAGCATTAAGAATTGATAATGTGATGATAGTTAACATTTAAAGTAAAGTTGTTCTTGAAAATGATGTTAACTTATATCTATTTACATGGTAACAGATTTTACGGCAGAATAGCTGACAGACCTGATGCACATGATGGAGCTACACTAAAAGCAATTGAAGAAAATTGTCAAGGTTTAAAAGGTTAGATTGTCCTTGTAGATGGTGATAAATGAGAAATCCATCTCTACAATTCATTGTGTATAATACTTACTGTTCATACCTATTCCTGAGTGTACAGTCAACAATTACATGTAAATGTGCTAAACACATATGTTCATACAGTCAAACTTGCATTAAAGGCCACCACCTCTTTGTAAAGGGTACCTACCTATAAAAGCAACATAAAAATCAAAACAGAACCTTTGTTAACTATTCATAATGAATAAACCTCTTTCTACAGGCCACCTCTCTATAATGGCTACTTTTCCTGTTCCCTTTAGTGGCCCTTATACACACATTCAACTGTATCTATATAGATATATGTAGTGCATAACTCTGTAAAGTATTTAACTAGATATTGTGAGGTAGTTATATCAGATGTCATCTTTAGCATTTAATTTTGTATCCTCATTTTGTATCCTAATTGTGTATCCTAATTTTGTATCTTAATTTTGTATCCTCATTTTGTATCCTAATTTTATATCTTAATTTTGTATCCTAATTTTGTATCTTAATTTTGTATCCTAATTTTGTATCCTAATTTTGTATCCTCATTTTGTATCCTCATTTTGTATCCTCATTTTGTATCCTAATTTTGTATCCTAATTTTGTATCTTAATTTTGTATCCTAATTTTGTATCTTAATTTTGTATCCTCATTTTGTATCCTAATTTTGTATCTTAATTTTGTATCCTAATTTTGTATCCTCATTTTGTATCCTCATTTTGTATCCTCATTTTGTATCCTCATTTTGTATCCTAATTTTGTATCCTAATTTTGTATCTTAATTTTGTATCCTAATTTTGTATCCTAATTTTGTATCCTAATTTTGTATCCTCATTTTGTATCCTCATTTTGTATCCTCATTTTGTATCCTCATTTTGTATCCTCATTTTGTATCCTAATTTTGTATCCTAATTTTGTATCCTAATTTTGTATCTTAATTTTGTATCCTAATTTTGTATCCTAATTTTGTATCCTCATTTTGTATCCTCATTTTGTATCCTCATTTTGTATCCTCATTTTGTATCCTCATTTTGTATCCTCATTTTGTATCCTCATTTTGTATCCTCATTTTGTATCTTAATTTTGTATCCTAATTTTGTATCCTAATTTTGTATCCTCATTTTGTATCCTCATTTTTGTATCCTCATTTTGTATCCTCATTTTGTATCCTCATTTTTGTATCCTCATTTGTATCCTCATTTTGTATCCTAATTTTGTATCTTAATTTTGTATCCTAATTTTGTATCCTAATTTTGTATCCTAATTTTGTATCCTCATTTTGTATCCTCATTTTGTATCCTCATTTTGTATCCTCATTTTGTATCCTCATTTTGTATCCTCATTTTGTATCCTCATTTTGTATCCTCATTTTGTATCCTCATTTTGTATCCTAATTTTGTATCTTAATTTTGTATCCTAATTTTGTATCCTCATTTTGTATCCTCATTTTGTATCCTCATTTTGTATCCTCATTTTGTATCCTCATTTTGTATCCTCATTTTGTATCCTCATTTTGTATCCTCATTTTGTATCCTCATTTTGTATCCTCATTTTGTATCCTCATTTTGTATCTTAATTTTGTATCCTAATTTTGTATCCTAATTTTGTATCCTAATTTTGTATCCTCATTTTGTATCCTCATTTTGTATCCTCATTTTGTATCCTCATTTTGTATCCTCATTTTGTATCCTAATTTCTGAACTATTTGACCCCTAGGTTGTCTCAGACAAGTCTGTTAGCATTTGCAGTGTCAAAAGGGTTATGCTTCACTTTATATATGTTTACCAGAAACTCTACTTTATATAAGTCTTCCACATACTCCACCTTATATAAGTCTATCAGATACTCCACCTTGTATAAGTCTATCAGATACTCCACCTTATATAAGTCTATCAGGTACTCCACCTTATATAAGTCTATCAGATACTCTACCTTATGTAAGTCTATCAGATACTCCACCTTGTATAAGTCTATCAGATACTCCACCTTATATAAGTCTATCAGATACTCCACCTTGTATAAGTCTATCAGATACTCCACCTTATGTTAGTCTATCAGATACTCCACCTTATATAAGTCTATCAGATACTCCACCTTATATAAGTCTATCAGATACTCCACCTTATATAAGTCTATCAGATACTCCACCTTATATAAGTCTATCAGATACTCCACCTTATATAAGTCTATCAGATACTTCACCTTATATAAGTCTATCAGATACTCCACCTTATATAAGTCTATCAGATACTCCACCTTATATAAGTCTATCAGATACTCCACCTTATATAAGTCTATCAGATACTCCACCTTATATAAGTCTATCAGATACTCCACCTTATATAAGTCTATCAGATACTCCACCTTATATAAGTCTATCAGATACTCCACCTTATATAAGTCTATCAGATACTTCACCTTATATAAGTCTATCAGATACTCCACCTTATATAAGTCCATGAGATACTCCACCTTACATACTCCTCTTTACTGGGAATCAGACATCTTTCAATAAAATATTTTGTATATGCACTGGTTGTTGGTTTACATCTTTACAAAAGGATTGAACTAACAGTGTATTACACATCATACAGTTCTCTTGATAACACATCTTCTTACTGATCTTGCTTAGAAAAATACCAGGAAACAAGTGTGATGGAAATGATAAACACATAATTTCCATATAAATCACATTAATTTATAAATAATTGTAAATGATCTTTTACACTTTCCTAAGTTACCTTTCAGATGTATCAGGAGAAAGGATTTGGATGGAACTCAAACAGATTATTTCTGGTCATTATGCCTGTGACATCATCAAAACAATTATATCCTGCAATGTTTCTTTGTACTTAGGTAGGTGATATAAATTCTGTGATCTTTCTGTAAGCAATATAGGGTAATCTGTATCATGTGAAATTTCTGTAAGTGATATAGAGCAATCATATCATGTGATATTTCTGTAAGTGATATAGAGCAATCATATCATGTGATATTTCTGTAAGTAATATAGAGCAATCATATCATGTGATATTTCTGTAAGTGATATAGAGCAATCATATCATGTGATATTTCTGTAAGTGATAAAGAGCAATCATATCATATGATATTTCTGTAAACGATATAGAGCAATCATATCATGTGATATTTCTGTAAGCGATATAAAGCAATCATATCATATGATATTTCTGTAAGCGATATAGAGCAATCATATCATGTGATATTTCTGTAAGCGATATAGAGCAATCATATCATGTGATATTTCTGTAAGTAATATAGAGCAATCATATCATGTGATATTTCTGTAAGTGATATAGAGCAATCATATCATGTGATATTTCTGTAAGTGATAAAGAGCAATCATATCATGTGATATTTCTGTAAGCGATATAGAGCAATCATATCATGTGATATTTCTGTAAGCGATATAGAGCAATCATATCATGTGATATTTCTGTAAGCAATATTTCTGTAAGTGATATAGAGCAATCATATCATGTGATATTTCTGTAAGTGATATAAAGCAATCATATCATGTGATATTTCTGTAAGTGATATAGAGCAATCATATCATGTGATATTTCTGTAAGTGATATAAAGCAATCATATCATGTGATATTTCTGTAAGTGATATAAAGCAATCATATCATATGATATTTCTGTAAGCAATATAGAGCAATCATATCATTTCAAATTTCTGTGTGTGATATAAGGCAATCATATTATGTGATATTTCTGTAAGTTATATAGAGCAATCATATCATGTGATATTTCTGTAAGTGATATAGAGCAATCATATCATTTCAAATTTCTGTGTGTGATATAAGGCAATCATATCATGTGGAATTTCTGTAAGTGATATAAAGCAATCAGGACTTGATATGTATCTATATACCCCAGTATGTGATCTCTTGGGAAATGAGTTAGAAATTAACATCAACATTTCATCCCCCAAGATGGAAGACTGGGAAACATAGCATTTTAGATGGTCCACTTTAGATACTTTTCATTTGAATGCCCCTTCCCTCACATTTTGCCTTACCTTCAGACTTGGCAATAATGCATCTTTTTGTTAATTTTTTTATCATGAATACTACATAATGCAGAAATCTTGCATCAGTCATTTTTGTTATGATGCTCATTTTCAGTATATTTATTTAATCTATTATTTTTCAATTAAAATATTAAAAGTAGATTCTATTCAAAATATATTAAAATTATATTCATCAAGCCAGGTGTATTATAATTCTGCTCATCAAGCCAGGTGTATGTAATTCTGCTCATCAAGCCAGGTGTATTATAATTCTGCTTATTATGCCAGGTGTTGTATAATTCTGCTCATTAAGCCAGGTGTAGTATAATTCTGCTCATCAAGCCAGGTGTAGTATAATTCTGCTCATCAAGCCAGGTGTAGTATAATTTTGCTCATCAAGCTAGGTGTATTATAATTTTGCTCATCAAGCCAGGTGTATTATAATTCTGTTCATCAAGCCAGGTGTAGTATAATTCTGCTCATCAAGCCAGGTGTAGTATAATTTTGCTCATCAAGCTAGGTGTATTATAATTCTGCTCATCAAGCCAGGTGTAGTATAATTCTGCTCATCAAGCCAGGTGTAGTATAATTTTGCTCATCAAGCCAGGTGTAGTATAATTCTGCTCATCAAGCCAGGTGTAGTATAATTCTGCTCATCAAGCCAGGTGTATTATAATTCTGCTTATTATGCCAGGTGTTGTATAATTCTGCTCATTAAGCCAGGTGTAGTATAATTCTGCTCATCAAGCCAGGTGTTGTATAATTCTGCTCATTAAGCCAGGTGTAGTATAATTCTGCTCATCAAGCCAGGTGTAGTATACTTCTGCTCATCAAGCCAGGTGTAGTATACTTCTGCTCATCAAGCCAGGTGTATTATAATTTTGCTCATCAAGCCAGGTGTAGTATACTTCTGCTCATCAAGCCAGGTGTAGTATAATTCTGCTCATCAAGCTAGGTGAAGTATAATTCAGCTCATCAGCCAGGTGTATCATAATTCTTTGCCATTACATGATGTCCTACAGCAATTGGTGTTGTATATTTTATACTCTTCATAACAATGACTTGGCATAATCAAACTTGATTTACCTGGGGAATTCTCTGTATGGCCATTACTGTGTAATGATTTATAAACAAATATGACTATCAAATCTCGTTGAATTTCAAAATAGCTGTGTCTGTCAATGATCTATTTAAATAGTTTGGATATACCACAAAGGTTCAACAAAATAAGAAGTAAATGAGATCATTAGATTGTTTACAGACATTGAATTCAGTTTATATTACATATTCCTTCAAATAATATATAAAAACATCAAACATGATGAGTATTAGTGATATTACATTATTTATTTACATATTTTGTCAGGTTTTCCAGAGAAATGTAACACACATGAGTATGAACTGGTTTGTGTTAACACAGAGGATCTGAGTCCTAGACCAATGTCAAAAATTGCTGCTCTCTTTTATACAGAAAAAGAGGTATGATATCTAATCTATAATATCTGTCTGTGACCATATCATATCTATCTATAATATCTGTCTATGACCATGTCTTATCTATCTATAATATCTGTCTGTGACCATATCTTATCTATCTATAATATCTGTCTGTGACCATATCTTATCTATCTATAATATCTGTCTGTGACCATATCTTATCTATCTATAATATCTGTCTGTGACCATATCTTATCTATCTATAATATCTGTCTGTGACCATATCTTATCTATCTATAATATCTGTCTGTGACCATATCTTATCTATCTATAATATCTGTCTGTGACCATGTCTTATCTATCTATAATATCTGTCTGTGACCATATCTTATCTATCTATAATATCTGCCTGTGTTAACACAGAGGATCTGAGTCCTAGACAATATCTAATCTCTCTATAATATATATCTGTCCTAGGCCATAACTGATCTCTCTATAATATATATATGTGTCCTAGGCCATATCTAATCTCTCTATAATATATATGTGTCCTAGACCATATCTAATCTCTCTATAATATATATCTGTCCTAGGCCATAACTAATCTCTCTATAATATATATCTGTCCTAGGCCATAACTAATCTCTCTATAATATATATCTGTCCTAGGCCATATCTAATCTCTCTATAATATATATCTGTCCTAGGCCATATCTAATCTCTCTATAATATATATCTGTCCTAGGCCATATCTAATCTCTCTATAATATATATCTGTCCTAGGCCATAACTAATCTCTCTATAATATATATATCTGCCCTAGGCCATATCTAATCTCTCTATAATATATATATCTGTCTAGGCCATAACTAATATATATATATATCTGTCCTAGGCCATATCTAATCTCTCTATAATATATATCTGTCCTAGGCCATAACTAATCTCTCTATAATATATATATCTGTCCTAGGCCATATCTAATCTCTCTATAATATATATCTGTCCTAGACCATAACTAATCTCTCTATAATATATATATCTGTCCTAGGCCATATCTAATCTCTCCTAGGCCATAACTAATCTCTCTATAATATATATATCTGTCTTAGGCCATAACTAATCTCTCTATAATATATATCTGTCCTAGGCCATATCTAACCTCTCTATAATATATATCTGTCCTAGGCCATAACTAATCTATCTGTCCTAGGCCATATTTAATCTCTCTATAATATATATCTGTCCTAGGCCATAACTAATCTCTCTATAATATATATATCTGTGTTAACACAGGAGGTCTTAGTCCTAGGCAATATATAATCTCTCTATAATATATATCTGTCCTAGGCCATAACTAATCTCTCTATAATATATATCTGTCCTAGGCCATATCTAATCTCTCTATAATATATATCTGTCCTAGACCATATCTAATCTCTCTATAATATATATCTGTCCTAGGCCATAACTAATCTCTCTATAATATATATATCTGTGTTAACACAGGAGGTCTTAGTCCTAGGCAATATATAATCTCTCTATAATATATATCTGTCCTAGGCCATATCTAATCTCTCTATAATATATATCTGTCCTAGACCATATCTAAATCTCTCTATATCTGTCCTAGGCCATAACTAATCTCTCTATAATATATATCTGTCCTAGGCCATAACTAATCTCTCTATAATATATATCTGTCCTAGGCCATATCTAATCTCTCTATAATATATATCTGTCCTAGGCCATAACTAATCTCTCTATAATATATATCTGTCCTAGGCCATAACTAATATATCTATAATATATATCTGTGTTGTCTCGGAGGATCTGAGTCCTAGACCATACCCAATCTTTATATAATAACATTTTTTTTGTTTTTTGCCTTGGACTGAAATGTTGTCATTTCATTGGGTAAAAAAGAGTAATGTGACTGCTTTCCATGGTTCTCTGGTTTCTCAGTAGCAAATAATAGATGGCAATGGCGGATGACACAATTCACAGTTCTGTGTACAGTGCAAATATTGAATGAGAATATGGTCCTTGACAAAGTAAAACAGTTGTTAGGCTTGTTACTGACCGTCCACAGAAATAACAGTATGTCGGGGTTGATCTAGTCCATGGACGGATTGGCTTCACCAATAACTAATAACTAATAGTGTTAACACATAATATATATCTATGTTAACATACAAGGTCTTAGTCCTAAAGAAAAAGAGGTATAATTAGAATTATTGTAACATGTTCAAAAGTTTTTTCTACAATCAGTAGTATACATGTACTTATTTTAGCAGTATTCTAATATTAGCACCTTTTGCACTCAAGTCATTGCACTAATTCAAGTGCATCGCTAAAAATTATCCATCCTTACATTCTTTCTGCACAACAAAGCTAAAAAAAAGTAATTGTGCAAATTCAAGATTGTGCTAATAAGTCTATACCACCTGAGAGTGCTAAAATATGAATGTGCTAATTTAAATACACATACAGTAATCTATATTGTGATATTTCTGATATATGAGATACTTTCAAATTGCCGTTTTTCCTGTGCTTAGAAAATGGTGAAGGGGAGGTAACTCGGAGAAAGGTTTAAAACTCAACATTATAAAGAAGTATTTAAATGCCTTAGTTGAATGTAGAGCTGAAATGAATATTCAAATATTTACAGATAAATAGTAAACCATGGAATAGTAACTTGCCATTCAAATAATTGATCTAGTCCCATTATATTATGTAGTGTAACATTATTTGTCATCAATAATTAACATGGATAGATGTAAGTTTGGTATGGGAGAATTTATCCATAAAGGTACACCATCAGGTAGTCAGGTCAAAGTATGTATTGTTCTGTGAATCTTTAGGTTTAATTCAAATGTGTACGTGTATTGTACTTAATTAACTATAATAAACCATTAAGGCTTCATTTCATGCATGATTTATTGGAACTTAAATTTATTTTATTTTTTGCAGTTATATAATTTTCATGAGCGTGTACGATTGTCTAATGATGAATTATCCTTGGGAGCTTTCATCATCCAAAATCGAGATGCTGACCAAGGAGAAGATCCTTTCAAGTTTTTCCAATACTTACAAATTGATACTCCAGGATCTGTACCAAAAGTGCATGAAAAAATATGTGAACTTCTAAAATACAAAGGTCAGAAGGACATCTTGCAGCTTTTTATGGAGTGGAAGCCACCAAAATTTCCCTTAAGTGGACATGATTTGATTAGTTTAGATATTCCGAAGGGACCAATATTTAGAATGACTTTGGATGAGCTTCGACAAATATGGAAATTCAGTGATTTTATGATGACAAAAGAGGATTTATTAAAAAATGTAGAAAACGTGGTAGAAACTGTCACAGCAAAATATGGGAAAGAGAAAAAAAATCCTGACACAAAGAAGAAAAAGTTGTGATAATAAAACTGAGGAATGTTTATCTATGTAGATGTAATTTTATCAGCAGGCATTTATACAATAAGAAGATAGAATGTCAAGCTGTGAAAAACACTTATTTTATTGTTGTCAGTTTAAGAAAATTGAAAACGTAAAAAAGCCAATCAGTTGTACTCCTTTTTTTTCTACTAATAGAAAGAACATTCCTATTATTACATTATATGTAAACATATGATTTTAAAAGAGAAAAAATATTTAAGAAAGGGAGACAACTTTGTTGAATTATAATGGAAATAGAAGCTCATCTGGAGATTAAAACTGATATTAAATATATTAATGTTTACACATGAAATACAGGTTTTGCTGTCAAACTGATTGTTAGTCAATACATCAAACTGGAAGAAGGATAAGTAGGTTTTTTTTTTGGTTACTAGTATTATTTATTATTCATTTTGGAGGAAAACAATGATTTATTTAGGTCTTACAGCCCACTTGTATATAAATATATACTGTATGCTGAGGAGGAGTAGAGTTCCCGCTGCTTCATGAATATTGTGTTATTTTCAAGATGCATTTGATATGATATAAAGTGCTTTCTTCATTTATGGGGTCTTTTAGTTATTTAGTAGCACATAACACATCAGCGAATGCCTACCATCTGAGGTGTGTTGTTTAAAATATAACAAATTAAAGCTTCAATTAATTTTACATAAGAATAGTCTGTATGGCTTAAAGGAGGTGATTTCGGTTAACAATTTTATATTTTACTAAAGCTTCCAAAAGATACAACCTTGAAAAATCAGTGCAGAAATATATTCATATCACCAAAAATACTATTTTTTATGAATGGGTCATTTGCTAAGTAAAACTTATTTAAAATATATTTTAAAAGATGAGTATCTTAGCTTTTGAAGAGTGTGTTTTCTTCAGTCTGAAATAATAAACTGTTGCAGAATTATTAGGTCCTGGCTTTATGTTTTATGATCCTCTGGGACTCAAACGGTCCACCACCACCAACTGCAAGTGGTTGGTAATATCTTAAACATAATACAAAAGTTATAGTTTGTGTGAAAAAGCGCCAAAACAAATGCTCTAGATGATTGTGTCTGCCAATAAGTCTTCATCAGTTCATCTTGAATTTGAAATTGTTATAGGCCTGTATTTTCTAAAAGAGAAAGTGGTTTCATAGAAGGTCAAATAATAATCGTAAATGTATTGCCAAATCTGTCTAAGGGTAACCACTGTTAAAAGATAATTTTGAAAAGTTTGGAATTGAAATGGTTATTAAAAAAATGTGGAAAAGATTGTGTATATGGTCATTTTCTGTTGTAATACTCCTATAACAAATAACTTTCTGTCACTTATACAACAAATAACTCCTATAACAAATAACTTTCTGTCACTTATATACAAATAATCTTGATGGAGAAAAATCAACAGAATGTTGCTGTTCTCAGAAGAACTATATATATATATATAGTCGAACCGACCTATGTTGAGCCTTGTTCCTTTGAAATCCTGCCGAATTTCAAATTATTTTAATCCCCATCCAAATTTTAAAATTGAATACTATTTTAACCTGGTTATTTTGAAACTCCTGTTTATTTAAATACTAAAATCAAAGATGCCAAAGTGTTATTGGATAAAAGGTTCAGGAGACAATATACAAATCAGGTGAACATTGGACACACAGCCCTCTGAAAATCCAGAGGTGGATCAGGTGTAACGGAGGAGTAAGCATCGCCTGTTGACTGCTCACTTACACTGTAAAGCCAGAGTTTAGTTCAAATGAAATAATTGAGGAATGAATTCTCGTCATTATCGGTAAAGTCGATTCAATAACCACTACAGAAGAAGCAAGTCAACATTGAAACTCAGTGGAAAACTTTAATTGCTAACAAATTCATTATACCGTCCATAAAATTTGCTAAATTTTGACATTAAACGTGACTCCTGATATCCTTGTGATAGCAACTTATGATGAACATGCTGTGGCGTATCGGATCTTATAACACGAATGAGTAACCATACAGTTATATATTACCATCTGTTAGCAATGACACTATATAACCATTACAAAAAAATGCTGTTCAACATCTCATAACTGCTAACGTCTGTTCTAGGAATTGTGCGTACAAGAACTGTTGCGCATTATTCTACGAAAATTTGAATTCCAAATTATAAAATAGGAAAGAGGAAAATAAGTAAATATAAGCATTGACAGTTGGCATTCATTCATTTAGGAATGCCAACTGGACAAATCAAATTTATCGTGAAGCACTAACGCTCTTGCCCACGCGTAACACCATTGCACTGCAGTTGGATACATAAATTCTGCCCAGACTACTTTCTAAATTGAATTCCATTCATCCGAAATATTTTCTATCCGTATAATCAGACACTTGATCATTGTAGTTACGCTCTCTTTAAATCCTTCTACTACAAGGATCTCGTATAGTCTGATGATACGGATAGAAACGTGTAGTTTTGTCTATATCTGCTAGATATAAACACCATATACATCTAGTAGTAAAACCAATATCATCACGTTTGTCGTATTATAAAATAGTTTGATTGTTAATTTCCCGTCTGTGTCTAAAGTAAGTAAAATAGTATTTATTAGATTCTGTGGTGTCATTAATTTCTAGCTCATCGGATTATATCACATATATATACATATCGCATATTCAGTGACATATGCTTGAAAATTGTCATTATTAATTGACCAAACGTCGTCGAAATATCTAAATAACAAATTAAAGACAAGTTCGCTTTTTCTTCTTTTCATTCTTATAATAATAAAAAGGCAGTATTGGTACCCATTGGAATGCCTACGATTTGCTGAAAGACCTGGTCTCTAGACATTTTAATCATTAATGCCATTTAATTGACTATATTTATCGTGAATTCACATAGGCTTACATATAGAATGTAGTACTGCGAGGTTGTAGACATAATTTCGTATCAGCAAGAGTTATCTTTCTTTTTCCTAACAGTAATTAATTAGCAGTGACTGTGGCATTCACAAACCACACACACTATAATGCTATTAACAATCAAAGTACTGAAAGTACTGAAAGCGGGGCTTACAAATACCCAAGTAATGATATTGCCTATTTTCATTCTGACGGTATCACTGATTCATCACTGAATACTCTCAGAATATTTTTTAGTACATACATCTATTCATAGTATCAAAATAAACGACTTCTTTACTCTTTACACAACTATTCCACATAAAAAAAATAAAAGAAAGACTTTTTTAGCATAATAGACAACTGTTTTTTTATTGGTTCCCAGACAATTTTTAACTCTCGGAGGTGCTAGAGTTGGGATGCTCTAGATTCACCACCTTACATACAGTGTGCCTTTTACTTAAATTATAATTAGGCACTTGGTCTACTAAATTTGTGGATACCGTTTTTAACACAATACAAGACAAGACAGACATCACAATTACACCCTCCTTTCATACTATTGTTTCAGTTTTCATGCATATTGCATGTTCCATTGTAAGTATAATTATAATATACTTTGTACATTATTATTTCAAACAATGTTACATGTACCTTCAATTTAATAATACATATTAAATTAAAACAGTTTCCTAATTACTATGAATGATGCAAGCACCATTTTACTGAGGCTTTTTTGTAGAGCACTCATAACTGCAGTATAATGGAGTTAAGAAAATATAGTTTCTAATGTAGCCCACCTCCTATCAAATATTTCCATTTCCCCTCTTATTTTATACATATATTTTTCAATTTCATAATATGCTTTTAATTGAGATTGTATTTCTTCAAACTCCAACACCTTATTAAGAAATCTTTTCTTGTAGATATAATTTTTAATAAAAATTATACAGGTATTGAATGCCCTATATTTTTTACCAGTTTTTAGAAATAATATATCTATTAGTGTGAAAGCAAAATATTCATTATTATTATTATTATTAAACCAGTTTTTTTTATGTCATTCCATAATCTTTTTACACAATGACATTCATAAAATATATGTTTAATAGTTTCTATTTCAATGTTACAAAAACAGCAATTAGGATCATTTTTTATGCCAATTTTATGTAAAAACTTATTGGCAGCTAAAATATTATGCATTAGTCTGTATTGAAACCAAATCAGTTTAGTATCTTTTGTATTTATAAAAGCATTGGTATATATTCCTTTCCAATCAAAACTATTATCTAAATTCAACAAGTTTTGCCATTTTATTTTGGCTTTCACTTTAAATTCAAGATTATTAAGAAAAACATTGTATATTGATTTGGAACCTTTCTTATCTTTACATATTATTTCAACAAATTTTGGTTGATTCGGTCCAATTTCTTTATTAACATTATCCTTTAGACTCGGAAATTTTGTGAGGAGGAGAGTTTTAATCCCCCCAAAAATTGTGAAAGGAACATTAATACTGAAAGTTTCAGTAAATGATCTGTAAGAATAAATTCTTCCAAAACTATCAACTGTTTTTTCCACTAAAAGTGGTACCAGAAAATTCAAACATTGATTGGTTATCATGATACTTATTTTGTCGAAAAACACTCTGATTCTACACATAAATACACTGAAGTTAATATAAAAACATGATGGGATTTCTAATAGACAATAAATTTGTAATGTTCGGAGACGTTGTCTTTCAACAAACTGTCAGCATTCGCATGGGAACCAATTGTGCCCCTTTATTGACCGACCTAAGCTATACGACAAACGCGACGGTTTTGGCTTTCCCATCGTAAATTTTCCACATTTGAGTAGTAACATTCCACAGTCACCCGCATATGGAGTTTATATTTCACAAATGATCCGATATGCCAGGGTGTGATCAACATATGAACATTTCATATACAGATGTAAACTAACCACTGACAAATAATTGCAGCGGGTGTGACCGGTCGACAGGGGATGCTTTCTCCTCCATGGCACCTGATCCCACCTCTTGGTTTCCAGAGGTCCGTATTTGTCCATTTTTACCGGATTTGTATCTATGTCCTGGACATTCTATTGATTTATACTTTGGTATCTGAGATTTTTTTATATATATTGACACAGGGATATCGAAAACGGTGTTTGATGTCAACATTCCGCATATTTTGCGGTCCTTATAATAGCCTTGTTTGCGATTACTCTGTTTCACTAGGTGATATGTTGAGTTGCCTTTTCGATGGCGGTTGTTGAGACGTCTGTGCCAATTGTGACGAGGATTCGTTCCTTTGGAACATTTGGACTTGACTTTGGACTCACGGCGGGTGTGACTGGTCGACAAGGGATGCTTACTCCTCCATGGCACATGATCCCACCTCTTCGTTTGCAGAAGTCCGTGTTTGTCCATTTTAGCCGGATTTTTATCTGTGTTTTAGACATCCTAAATATTTATACTTTGGTATTTGAGATGTTTTATATTCTAAAACTTTCATTTATACATTTTTGTATTCATTTTATATGTACATTTATATCTAATTATTTGTTTATCTTTCTATTTATGAATCTATCTATTTATTTGTTTATCAATGTATTCATTGTATTCTTTATACATTTAAACAATAATCTGTTTGTTAATGCATGTTACATAAAATATATCAGTGCATTTAAATCTTAATACTGAGTGACCTAAAGACAGATCTATCAACCGTTACCGTTCCATCAGTATATTCGATCGATTCATAGCTTGCGAACAATATTTACAATATCTCTATATTTGGAAAAATGACTTTTGTACGATTTCATATCAACACAGATTGACAAATATAGAGTTTAATTTTAAGATAAGTATAAAATATTTGTACCCGTTTTCATTCTTAATTTGAGCTTCACGCATTCTGCGGTTTCTACTGCAAGGTATACTCTTTTCTAAATAATTGTTGAAAATCATATTAAAACCCCCCAAAACGTCTCAGCATGACTGTTGTTTGAGTTAACTGTACGAAATCATATCATATATTCAGGTATAACACTAAAACCAACAACACTATATATCCAAGGGTGTCGGATCTAAGCGAATAGGTGTCGGGTCTGACCGAATAGATACATAGATACATCAGGGATCATCAATTAATGAAAATTTCCACTTGTTCTACAGGACAAGTAGTATTGGAATCTACCTGTCCGAATGCAAAAATGACTTGTCTGAAAATCAGTTGTAGTATTTAAAGATATTATTTTGTGTTAAAACAAGAACAATCTTTATTGAATTAATTTTTTGTCTTCAACAATTTCACTTGTCCATTTGGACAAGTGAAAAGTAACATCTATTAGCAATTGTCCGAACGCGAAATGGACTTGTCCCGGACAACCGGACAAACCTTAATTTGAACCCTGGAGACCGGACAAACCTTAATGTTGAACCCTGCATGTCATTAAACGAATTACATGAAACACTAAAATGACTAACGACATGGGAAAATATAGTCAAATTTTCGGGACGACTCGTCCCTTTCTCACGACGAAATTATTTTTAAAAAATTACATAAATGGCACACACGCACACTAACACGCACCCACACACAGACCAGAATACGAGTTAAGCTTCATGCTACATAGGTAAAAAGTGTCGATATCAAAATCGCAATGAAACAACGTGAATAACTAAAAATTAATACTCCCATAAGCTAGCAAAGAAATAAACAAATGTGAATTAAACACTATCAAAATAAACAATGTTTGTTACCTTTCATAACACATAAAAGACAAGACAGATATATCTACTTACACATCAACTATTTTTTCAGCTTTATCATACACATTATGTAATTTAATGTGTAGAGTCGTGACTACATATTATAATGAAATGCCCTTGACCATTTTTAAAAATTTACATTCAAGTTAATATACAAAGTAAGTTGAAAATTTTCTAAATGATGCAAATATCATTTTGATGCTTTCATTTGGAGCACTTATACTTGCAGTATCAGGAAGTACCAAAATATTTATTCCAATAGAGCCTACCTCCTATTAAATATTTCCATTTCTCGTTTGACTTTTTACATATAATTTTCAATTTTATGATATGATAAAATTGAAATTTTATTTCTTCAAAATCCAACACCTTATTCAAAAATCTATTCTTGGTTATATAGTATTTACTCAGCATCATACATATATTGAACGTTTTATATTTCGCCCCTTTTAAGAGATTATATACATTTATATATAATGTTAACATGGAATGTTTATCACAATTATCATTTAACCAGATTTATTGTGTCATTCCAAAGTATTTGCACATAATGACAGTTAAAAATATATGTGTTAGAGTTTGTATTTCAGCATTACAAAACAACATTTAGGATCATTTTGGATACCAAGTTTATGAAGAATGATTTTCCCAAGTAGATGATTCTTTGTCCAGAACATCTCAAAGCAAGCATAATTCCCATTTTAAAATGTCTCAAGAAGCTAAGGTTTCCAAAACCATGGTATAGAACCAATTCATAAGTTTGTATTATTTGCACATTACCTTAATCCTGTACAAAAATGTATATATATGTATATATTATGGTTTAAATACCTCTACCAATACAGTATTTTCTTTAAAGTGAGACGAGGAAGCAATGAAATATGAAATAATTTAAATATGATAAATATATATATATATATATATATTTATTTATTTATATATATATATATATATATATATATATATATATATATTTATATATATATATATATATATATATATATATATATATAATATATATATGTGTGTGTGTGTGTGTGTGTGTGGTGTGTGTGTGTGTGTGTGTGTGTGTGTATATATATTACAATTGGATCGATTAAAATAAGGATTAAATGTATTAATTTAGCGTACATACAGTGTTCAGGGTAGAGGCTTGACACTAAAATTGACATTAGTCATCTGAACCTATTGCAATTTAATTTATCAATGTTTATGTTTTATTAATATTAGCAAAATATAGAGGAATCGTTTCTCATAAATACAGAATACACAATTTACATTTATTGGTTTAAATACAGTCTGTTTTAAAATATAAGGTAAGTTGGGATACTCTTCATTTTCCATGGCTGCAAAATTACAAAAGGAAATAAAAACCTATGATTTATGATTTATAGTAATGGACTCGTAATCCTGACTTTCCATACATCATTTTCGATGACCGTGTTGGGATATAATTAATAATTTCATGTTGATGATTGCACATGCTTAGTCTAGTTAGCAGAAATGTTCTTTGTTATTGAAGTATGAGATGAGTGGCCAACGTTACAATCGCTGATAATTTCAATGTGACCTGTATGTGTTACACAACAAACGGATGGAGTCGGGTAATACTCCATTGTATTAGATATTTACGACTGTTAGAGTTAGGTCTGAAAAGCTATCGTCACACCGCCTGAATTTAATACCATTTAAATTGTATCTTTATCATAAAATAAGGACTTTTGTATTAAGTTAGAATATTCTGGCGGCCCGTCATTAATTTCACAATCAAATGCTTGCCCGCATAATTACAAGAGTAGCATCCGAGTGTTGATAGGTCTCCTCGACGGAAACTGATGTATGACACGTGCTAACAGGTAGATGCACGTGAATTTCACGGGTGTGAATCGCTATTTACAAATTTCTTTGACAATTAAATTATCCTCCGTTTTCTATTTAGAATGTGCAATTATTTGGAAGAATATTTTTAACTTTTCATTTATATTTTTTACACAAAGCCCGACGTATTTGCGTTCTGCTTAAAATAATCACTACAGCAAAACTGATATCATAGTCGACAACGCTACGCTCATTTAATTAGTAATAAATAGCAAAGATAGAGGTGGAGTCGTTCCTCTGATGACGGAATGGACTCAAATAGATGTTACAGCCATATTAAAGTATCATTAAAAGAAATAATTATATGTATTAGGCATTTCCATGGCACATTCAAAGTAACGGGGGTACATACTGTGTTGCGATATACAGTATTGTATTAAGAACTTCTTGGTAAATGGTAAATATGTGTATTAAGTAATTTTTTGGTTATTGTGTTGTATTGTCTAGAGTGACTTTTGTCTCCGGCAGCTTAGTTTATTTTTTACCGTACAGACCGCACAACATATCAGATAACTTTATGTACAAACTGATAACGATATCACAGAATAAGTAGAACTTATCTATAAATTAGTACTTGACGGTGTTTTCTTTAGAAATTAACATACCGTACTCTGATATAAGAATGCACAGGACAAATTAATATAAAATGATATTCGACATCAATTTCTTGTGAGTTACAAGATAATATTTTTTATCAACTGTTTCTATATTTCTGTGTTTCATATGTACTGTATATTACAGGGTTATGAGTTACAAGATAATGTCAACTCTTTTTATATTTCTGTGTTTTATAGTTTCATTAAGTGTACTAGTGTCCAGAATGTGTATTTCATTTTTAGCAAACGAATTTATCCAGATGTAATGGAGTAGTGATGGATAATTACTATGAATTCAGTGATGACTACACACTATTTAGATTTTAGATGGAAACTACAGATGTAACTAAATCCTTATTATATTATATTGATGGTGGGTAATACAAAAGTTGCTTCACTGATAACCTATGTGCACTGTATAATAACATACTGGATTCATTATTAACCTATTTGCACTCTATATAACAGGATTGATTCACTTTAAACGTTTTGGAATGTATATAACAATGTTGCCTCACTGTAAAAGTTTAGTACTGTAGGCTATATAACAGGGTTGCTTGACTATAAACATTTTTGCATTGTATACCACAACAAGGTTGACTCACTACACATCTCTGCTTACTGGATATAACAGGATTACTTCACTGTTAACATATATAGAATGTGAAATGATTATCAATGTTGCATATGTTATTGCAGTCTTACATGATCAAAGGTTCATTAATTGATTTCCACTGATTGACCCGGATTCATATATTAGTTACTTGTGATAGAAAAGTATTAACCGTGATACCAATTGAAATTTTGACAATTTGTTTGTTGACATCATTCTTATCCACTGTAAAAATAAAGATGTCTTGAACAAACAGAAGTTTCAATGTCACTGAATCCATAAGGAAAATAAGGAAAGGTGGATTTGTTAAAGGAAAATGTGACCTATTTCAAAATTATATTGGCGAAGTGACAACAATTAGTTAGATTTATTACAAAGTACATTACACAATAACTCTAGCAATGGTCAGATGAGTAATGAAGTAAAACAACTACATCTCTTGAGTATCTATACAGAAAGATGTAAAAATTAAAATTATGTAGTAAATGTATTCATAGGTGTTTATTGCCAATTGTTATCGAGTCTATGAGTGTTATTTGCGATCGTCTTTTTCTAAATATGTCTTTTCATTCTGTACTCTCGCTAAAGTGTGTTTAAATTTGTCTACCATTTCTATCACCATGGCTAACTATGTCTTAATGTGTATATATATTTCCATCACCATCTATAACTATGTCCAATGTGTATGTGGTTGAATCCAAGGTGGGGCAAAATAGGTAATGGGTACCCTTTTTGAAAAAAAAATTCACCTCCAGAACCGCTGCATCAGTGGAAAAATAGTAATTGGATCAGAGTGATCCAGATGGAAGTAAACATTATATCTGAGGCGCGTTTTTAAGTCTTGTATCTAAGACTTTGTTATTTTCAGCCATATTTTATGATTCCCTTGATTTCTGCATTTTATGAGATTTATCTATAATTAGATACAATTTCGTGAGAGAATTTTGCTGAATTCTTATTTTTAGATTTTTTAAAAGTTGTTAAGAGTAAAAAAGGAAATGGTAACTTTTTCTTTTCCTTTTTGATTAATGTTTACAGAAGGCAAGTAATTAATGACCCTATCAAATTTGAATCTTCGCATCAATGATGGATACATGAAGGAGCAAAAGTTTCAAAATAGTTCACGGACAGGTTCTTCCTTTGGTATAAATCTTCTTTACACCCAATGCCCATAACAAACTGAAATGTAAGTTTTTCAAACTTCCTATGTTTAATTTAGCCTATATATAATTCTTCTTGAACCTTTTTCCATATCTGTGGATGAAGATTGGGTGAGCAATATAGGTCGACTTTGGCTTCTTGTTTAACGTTCTAGAAAATGATCATTTTTACATATGAAAGACAACAAATATATGAACGCATTAAACTAACCATTGATAGGTCACAAATGGCAATAATACGCGTAATTTTTGTACATGTTGATCATGTTCATCGAACGCATCAAATGAGAAACGGTTCTTCAAAGAAACAAGTATAGTTTTGATTTTTTATTGAATAATACAAGGTTTGTACACAAGAATCCGGCCTATTTTTTTATAAAACATGCAACCGGATATATGTGCATGTACCAAATATTTTATCAGCTCACATTAGGTGTCCTTTCCCATTCAGGATTTAACAAAACTACACCAATTATCGGACAAGGCCAATATTTGCATGGTTAGTAGGGGTTGCATAAGCGTTTATACAGGTGATTTTATCGGCCTGTCCTGTTGTTTTGATTTATTGAAGTAAACAATCTTTGAAGCTGTATCAAAATATAGTTTAAAATATTTTATCATGCTCATCCTTGAACAACTGTTATAAGGTTATAGTTATATATCTATGTATTAATGTCATCTTTGATAGTTCGATAAACTACTTGAAAAAGTATTGCATGTTCGGCTTGATCAGTAAATCATAGTGGAGATGTGTTCAGCTACGAGGAAATGAACTACATGTAAAAGTGCAAATAAGTGCATGTTTGTTACATAATTGCTATCTGTAATGATAAAATCATTATTGTACCCACCTACGTATCAACTGAAAATATTTTAATTAGAAAAAATTACACATCGTTAACTGCACCATATACAGAACATGGTTAAATTGCTAATATCGCCACAGATGATATTTGCTTTGAGACTAACGCGACAATTAAAGCGAAGTATTATATATAATTTAATAGCATTAACTTTATACATATATTTTACCGATCATTACTTTTCATTTACCAACACTAGATTCGTTCTCTCTTGTTCTCTAGGTCTAGGTATGCCATATTGATATCAAAATATAGATCCGGCTATGGGACCGGTGTCAACAATACGGTTAATGCTAATATTAACTTGTTTCTATTATTTTGAGATATAACAGCAATTTATACCGCAACTGTTTACCGCCTACAACTATAATAAAATCCTTATAACCTGGCGAGTCTTGTGTTCCCTTCCTCGACCCGGACGAGATTAAATTATAGGTAATAAAATTATAGCATCAAAATAACACTGATTAGAGTAATCGTTCCTACTTTTCGCCAAATATAAGAGATTATCCAGTGAGGTATCAACGTTTTTCCCGAGTAGCTTGTCATAACCAAAAAGTAAGTAGAACCATCAGCTGCTTTTACTAAAAAATAATTTGAATTTTGAATATTTTTCAATAGTGTAATAAGATGTTTTGCCTTTCCATACACATATTTCTTAAATGTACTATAATAAGTTTTAGAACTTGTTACAGCGAATTAAATCTATTAAGACAAATTAAACAAAAAATTAACCGATAGAATAGTTATTATGAATTTAACAAAATATATTCGTTTCGATACATCCATTACCCGAGGTTGTTCGACAAATTGAAAATCGTTGATGGCAAAGTATGTAGGACTTGTAATCATTATATTAGAAATCAGAAAATTGCCATTGCTAAAAAGTAACGTCTGCATCCTTGTCTTCGTAAGTAACAGTTGGTTAATGGTATGTATATGTAAATTGATTCATTTTTACGAGTTGATGGAACAGCAACACAGTTATGTTATGCTAAGTTGCTTATAGGGAACAAATCAAAGCGCATTTTGCAGTATGGGGTTAATAACACATTATATTGACGCAAAATTACGCATGTATGTGTATTTCAGCAACATAAACTCAACTTTAAGGTTGAAATTTCCAAAATCACACTTTTTTACCCGAAAATTTAAATATCTAGTGATTGGCTATTAGGATACTTATTTTGTCCAACACCACTCTGATTCTACACATAAATACACTGAAACATACTGGAATTTCTAATAGACAATATATTTGTAATATTCGAAGACATGATCTTTCAACAAATTGTCGGCATTCCTTTGGGAACCAATTGTGCCCCTTTATTGGCCGACCTGTTCCTTTATTCATACGAAGCAGACTTCATTTAGAAACTGCTGAATCAAAAGAAGAAAAAGTTAGCGGTGTCCTTTAATTTGACATTTAGATATATCCTATCAGTAGCCTTAAATATAGTCCAGTAGAATTATGACATAACAGATTTCTTGAATTTGTGATAAAAGATAAGTCTGTAAAATAAATAGATAATAAATAATTAAATTTTGTAAAACGATTATTTAAATAAAAAACATTTCACATGCATTTCCGGTATCGAATATCAGAAATAAATGCTACATTTTGCATCTATGTATACACTCAATTTATGTTGATTGCAACTCCTGAACTGTTTGTCGTTATTGGTATTTACAGTACATTCAATTTATTAAATAATTTTAAGAATTTGATACTGTAACGAATTTGGCTAAATGTTGACTAGTATTATTCCATTAGTTACAACAAATCTAATCCTGTATAACGAATTTAAAAAAGTTCCTAGAAGGGCTTAAACGACTGATTTAACTTACTATTTAATCACTAAAAAGAGATGATGATGATGATGATGATGATGATGATGATGATGCCGACGACGTCGATGATGATGATGATGAATGATGATGATGATGATGATGTAATGATATAATAATATCTATATCTATATATATATATATATATATATATATATATATATATATATATATATATATATATATATGGGCAATATCTTTAGCAAAATATTTAATAAAGATAAATGCTAAAGCCTCAATTTGTGTACAATCATTTGAGTTTTTGTTTCACATATACATGTATAACAACTCCGTAAGTGTCAACACTCAAATTATCAGAATTATAACACAAAACATTACAAATAACCCTTGATTTCCGCATTGTTGCTGATGTACTATTCTTTACTGTTAAAGTACATTGTCATGCATCTACTAACTTACAAACAGCTATACCGAAGTACAGCAATATGCATGATACAAATCAAAGTACTGAAAGTACTGATATGAGTTGATGGCAATCGTAGTTTTAATTATGTATAATACACTCAGTATACTTAATACTTTTTGATTCAGTAAAATTAGGTTTTACGAAAAAAGTAAAATTAAAAATCGGGTAAGACATTTGGCCTAACGTGAGTTCTGTTGGCTTATTTATTATGCTACAAACTACATAGATCAGCGATATGATTCTAAAGTCTTGTGCTTATAAACACCATTTCATCGATATTAAATTTCTATGCGACAGGGCAGTATTATACCCTTACGCTATACTTCCTATCAGTAGCCTTAAATATTAGGTTTTACGAAAAAAGTAAAATTAAAAATCGGGTAAGACATTTGGCCTAACGTGAGTTCTGTTGGCTTATTTATTATGCTACAAACTACATAGATCAGCGATATGATTCTAAAGTCTTGTGCTTATAAACACCATTTCATCGATATTAAATTTCTATGCGACAGGGCAGTATTATACCCTTACGCTATACTTCCTATCAGTAGCCTTAAATCTCTAGGTCAATACGTGTATATGTAAAACATTTTCCCAGCAATTGAAGCAATTTATCATGTTGGAACCTTTATTTACCAGTAGTTATATATCAGAAACAAAACAGAAGGCCTTTAATGTACAGAATAGTAAGATTGCTAGTTTAAAGAATTAAAACGTAAAATGTTGACGTTCAGAACAAAACAAGTGTCGACTATTTTAACTAATTGAAAACACATGAAATTATCTCGATTGTGACGTCAAAATCACAAATAGATTATGCTTTGATTTACCGCATTGACTGATCATAACTAGGTTAATGAGGTTTTTAATAGCCATATTTTTACATGCACAATTTTAAACTAACACACACGGCAAAAATAAATAGCCATATAAGGTAGGATACATTTCTATAAGAAGAAATGTATTGGTCATGAAAGCTACAAATCTATTTCCCTTGTTTACAACGATCGGATATCTGTTTTATGTTGTTGATTAATTTGTATCATCAAACTTTGATTTTTCGCGCATCAAACTTGAATCTTTAGCATGAAAATCTAAGAAACACTTGATTAATTTTAGCGACACCGATCGAATAAATCTGACAAACGTTGGTAAAATAATTGTGTAAAATTACAAGTCGGAGACGTACTGAGTTGGGAAATATGACGGTAATACGTATCCGGATAGCGGGATACTGGCTCCTAATTGTCAGCTAGTCTTTAGATCGTTGTGTTGAAAAGGTTTAACGAGTCTATAATTGACGGCTTCAGTGTTTCTGAAAACAAATTGAAGATTGGATACCTTGTTTGTGATGTTTAATTTGCTGTCGTGTTGATCTGAAAGACTGACTTTCCTGGCAATTTTGTTCACATTAATAAAGGCATTTACATATAGAAAGGTCAAAACGCGCTGATGATTGTAAAACACATTGTTTCATTAATTCTTCACTGACAAAAATACATGATACACTGTTCTGACTTTAATGTGCATGTTTGTACCTAAAATACACGCAGATAGGGTTGTTTCCATTCGGTGTGACAATAATCAGAATATATCGTATTTCTAGTAAATCAGTGTAATAATAAGTACTTCATAAAAATCTGGTTATCTTTCGGACAATCGGACATTTTATAGCTTATCAACACATCATGTAGAGATGAGCGTAAAATCGTTTATCGAACTGACTAAAGAATGATATGAGTGAGCAAGGACAACGCAAACTTTGGCCCTTAAAGGTTTTCAAACCACAGGCATGAATATAAGTCTGTAATTATAAGGAATAATACTTCTGCCAGCCCAAAGGCTGTCTCTCTCTGTCTGTCTGTCTCTCTCTCTCTGTCTGTCTGTCTGTCTCTCTCTCTCTGTCTGTCTGTCTCTCTCTCTCTCTCTGTCTCTCTCTCTCTCTCTCTCTCTCTCTCTCTCTCTCTCTCTCTCTCTCTCTCTCTCTCTCTCTCTCTCTCTCTCTCTCTCTCTCCCCAATTTACAAATTTTAAACAAGCACTGCGGTTGTGATACACGTATAGCTTTATATGTGGTCAGTTTTGGCTATAATTTTAAATAATTGGACCAGCAGCTTCCCAATTCGTAAAATGTAGAAAATTCCATCTTTTGAGAATTTTGATTCAACACTGTCTCCTCGAAACCCGAAGAACACTTTACTGCTGTATGTCTCTCGCCATGGGTTGTAATATTGAGTAGGTTCAACGGGCGGGATCATTATTTAGCTTCGGACTCTTGTCTAAATGCGATGTTTACAAGTATCAATTATGATGTTTTCTCTCACCACAGAAGACTTGGTGTGGCATAATTATCAGGTCAATTGGGAATCGAATTGACACGACCCCGTCAAGAACACTCCGGGAGAACACAATTGGAAAATAACGACTAGACTATTATACTACTACCCCTAATGCTTCAGTAAATTCATTCGCGTTATTTTTGGTGACGATTGCGCCGTCGGCAAGACATACCACGCAGCGGGGATGGATAAATATTATCATTAGAGAAACAGTAACAAAAGGGAGACGATTTCTTTAATAAACATTTATCACTTAAAACCCAGATGGATATTATTTAAGATATTTGAGATAGATTTCACGTTCCCATGGCTCATGAGATATATATATATATATATATATATATATATATATATATATATATATATATATATATATATATCGATGCATAGATACACATATATGCCATACTTATGTGCTATACTACACAGTTGACATTATATTTTAACGTGTTATCAAGGGAATTTTTTCACTTCACCATTAAATAAAAGTATATAAAGTCGATAACCCTTTCATACTGCAAACGAAGATGATACTAAGGTAGATGTTTTAGAAATATACACAGACATTCTTATTTGTGCAGAAAAATAAAAATGAAATAAAAACACTTTTAGGTAATACGACATAAAAGTTGGATGAAATAATGCAATGTCCCAAGTTACATGTTAAACCATATGTCGGATATGGGTTCGTGCAGATTTCTAAATTTAATGTTCAAAAGATCATTACTGAATGTTTGTGAAATTCATGCTACCTTGAATAACCATAGAAAAACAAATTATACAAATATAGAATTAAAGGTGAAAATACAGGTACCACACACACACACACACACACACACACACACACACACACACACACACACACACACACATATTATATATATATATATATATATATATATATATATATATATATATATATATATATATATATATATATATATATATATATATATATATATATATGTCGGAACTTGATAAATCATTATCGTCCAAATTAATTGTTATTCTGAGAATAATATTTTCATAATTTTTTAAATAACTAGTGAATGTAATGATCAAGTGAGCGAAAGTAAATGGAAGAAGTAAATGTTGAAGAAAAGAGAGACATAAGAGGATAAATATAAACTTTTCATTGTGCAGATGTAATCTTCATTGTATTAATAAGATACTTTTCCAAATTACTTGACATCTTTTTGTTCTTAGCTGATTGTAATACCTTTTTATATGCATAACACGTAAATTACAATATAGAGGACACACTCGAATAAAATGAAACTCGTCTTTAATATAATGAAGGGTACAAAACGACATAATCTGTGTTCACGGGGTAAATTTATATCGATCTCTTCAATCAAAAACTTATGTGCGGACATTCTAAATTTTGCTAAAATATATATATGAGAGCCGAGTAATGACTTCCTCAAGTAATATTGTAACATGGTTGTATCAGGTAAGTATTGGTATAGACGACATTTTGAAGATTTCTAAAAATAACTTTGCATGTCTTGAATAAAAAAAATCAATTAATCTAGTTTTACAAATATGTAAAAACCTTTACGAATAGGAAGAAATTGTTGTAACCGTACATTTCCCAGATTTTTACTAAATCACATACTTTTTCATGACTCAACCAATTAACATCAGTATTTAATTGGTTATAATATATATACATATAATCATAAATAGATTTAAGAATACAGCTTCCAGTATCTAAAAGTTATGTCCAGTATTTCAAAATAGAAATTTTGTGTAATGTCTTGCTTTGTGGTGAACATAAATAAGTTTGAAAGGAAGACAAAAATAATTGGCCATTCCTAGCTTTCATTGCCGTTATATTAACAATTACCTGTCCTTAAACATTTTAAACCATTAAACACGTCTTTAAGAGATGTTTGAAAACACACAATGTTATTATACAACAAGTTCAACCTCTTTTTCGTACCTCTGTCAGTTATGATTGTGATATGCAGAAGTGATAAAGGTTTGGACAGTCCAGGGGTCTCCAATTATCACTGTTAGCATGGGCATAAACTCAAGTCATATTGTCAGATTTGCTGTATGCTATAAATAACCATGTTATGACGTAATATAAAGAATGTCTGGACATAAACCTACGTCATATACTCAGATTTCTTGTATTTTCTAAATAACTGTTGTGATAGAATATATATATATATATATATATATATATATATATATATATATATATATATATATATATATATATATATATATATATATATATATATATATATATATATAATCTGTTAAAAAGTGAGAAAGCAGTGAATATTAAGAAGTTCGGGGCTATATATCTGGCTATAATCTAGTAAAACTAAAACAAATTGAATTTAAAGTTAGGAAATACAATACATTGATTTATGATAATGGCTGATAGGTTTCGGAGTTGGGGTTTCAAAACAGGTTTTTGTGGAATGTGGCATTGCGCCAGACCAAATATATCTTAGTCATTTTTTACATATCAGATCGAGGTACCTCACCTTAACTTATCGCCCCTGTAACCACATTTGAACTCGTCCATTTCAAAGAATGGTAAAGGCTACTGTTAGAATTCATGACTATATGATTTAGGATCCTAATCTTACAATAATTTTACATACAATATGAACTTGTTCACTCCCAAATTATGACAGTGAACCATACTATCTATTAATTTGGGTGAGTCTAAAAGTGTCCACAGGGGTGGATGAGTTGAAGAAGACAAATATTATTATATAATATGAACTGTTTTTCAACAAAAGACATTGCTGACCATAACTACATGTAAACACATTATGTTGACAATGCATAAAATTATAAAGCATAAATCATTATAGTTTTGCCCTAAAATTACCATAGCATTTTAAAACACCGCATAAATTAGCTTAATCATTCAGAAAAAACAATAAAATAATTAAATTCCTTAAAAACAAAAACATGATATTTACAGTGTTTGGCACATGGCTAATTATGAACCATTATAACAAGCATAAATCACATCATAACTAGTGACTCCATGTATAATAATCCAGAAATATGACATTTAAATCGCCAACTCTTAGATTTTAGATTATTAGCAAAGCTCTGAGACTGGAAAGACCCAGATCGAACAAGAAATGACCGTAAGAAATTGTATACTTTCTTTTGCAGTCCATCAATATATATTATCTTATAGTCGTAATCAGGTATATACTGCAATATTAGATATGGTGATTATTTTGATTTGTTTTAAAAAATACTATTTGACAGTAAAATAAGAATGGCTTAAGACAGTAAATGCTTAACCGTTAACATAGTGCAAACTGGGTTATAGCATGGTGAAAGTCAGTCGCGGGTTAGCGGGGCTGAAAGTAGACTACCTATCTTGTTTAACTTTATCAACTCCTCCTACAGTATGGTTGTATAACCTTGAAACTATGTAAGATATATATATATATATATATATATATATATATATATATATATATATATATATATATATATATATATATATATATATATATATATATATATATATATATATAATATATATCTGTGTGTGTGTGTGTTTTGTGTGTGTGTAATATATATCTCATATATATATATATATATATATATATATATATATATTATATATATATATATATATATATATAAAGATGTGCACTCTTTTTATGGATTCATTCCAAAAGAGGTGTAGATATGATATATATATATATAAAGATGTGCACCTCTTTTTATGGATTCATTCCAAACATTTTGGTGGATTTCGTGGAAGAAGCACCAATGTTCATTCGAAACTCAAAGCCCACTATAACACGACAAATTAGATACGCAAATGATCTCAACAAGATGAACAATTGTGAAACCCAAACAGGATGGAACTAGATGTCCGGAACTTAGTCATTTCTGGTTAATTAGTGTTGAATGTGAATTGCTAGTTTTTGAGAACAGGTTTTTGAAATGTTAGGCCTGTTGATGGAGAGCGTTTATGATACTGGGAACATTGAAATATAATTTCAATGGAATTTCTCACCAATTTGATCCAAATTCAGAGTGTACAAAACCTTTAATCCCTACGAATTTTGTTCTATATACACGTTTCAACCGGAAGATTAAAATCAATGGCATTGCATCAGAATATTTTTCGAACCAAGAAAATTTTTGTAAATAATACTTTTTGGTCGATGAGAACTATAATTTCATCTACTTTTATCCATATTACCTCATATCTTATACAGTCACTTTTTGTGTACAAATCAACCCTTACATAAAGACAACTTCCCTATAAAGACTGGACTTGTGTCCGTAAGAGGGTCTTTATATACAAGTTTCACTATATATATATATATATATATATACATGTATATATATATAATAAAACAGCCAAGAACTGTTTTTTGCACTAACAATCTTGTGCAAATCAATTTTTGGTTGCTTTATCTTTTACTATAACGTGCTATTATACGGAATATAGACAATATATATATGTATATGTATATATATGTATATATATATATTACTATTGGCATTAAAGTTGTTATAAATTTTGTTGTTCTGTTGATCCAGGTAGGCAAAAGGTGATGATTACAAAATGCAAATAAATTAAATCCTACATAGAAAATGGATGTGTGAATATCTGAATATTAATAGTCAGGTGCTCTTATATGCATTGAGAAAATCATGTGATACAAAATCTTTCTCAACGCTTATTCGAGGAAAGCGAACAAAATTAACCCGACAGACATTTGTACCTTCGCACAAATGCATTTCTACCTGTCAAATAGTTGTCTAGCATATATATGACAGATGATAAACAATTTGCTTAAAAGAAAACAAACCATGCTTCTTATTTTCTAAAACGTATTTCAATTTGGCATGAAATAGACATGTGTGGTATATAGGTTTCCCTCGGTTGATTACCTCTGTATTAAAGGCGGAGTTGTCATATTGTTGTTTTATGCCCGAAGCCAACATTTAGTGTTAATAAAACCACTATAATGATTTATAAACAAGCTTGAATATCATTTAAAACTTTATTATTTCTACCGTTTCTAAGTTTATTCAGATTTGACATATATAGTACGGTTTCACGGTTGTCACTGAAAAAACACACAAATGTAAATATTTAGGCTAATGTCAATCGCCGAACTTGATCAATGGTCCCGCCCAGGCGTAAATTTACAATTTCACCTCAGACCTTAGGTATGTCATTCGAGTTAATTAAGGAATCAATTTCTTTTAAAGGAGAGAGAGAGAGAGAGAGAGAGGAAAGAGAGAGAGAGAAAGAGAGACAGAGAGACAGAGACAGAGACAGAGAGAGAGGGAGCAGAGAGAGACAGAGACAGAGAGACAGTGACAGAGAGACAGAGACAGAGAGACAGAGAAAGAGAGAAACAGAGAGAGACAGAGAGACAGAGAGACAGAGAGAGAGACAGAGACAGAGAGACAGGGAGACAGAGAGACAGAGAGACAGAGACAGAGAGACAGGGAGACAGAGAGACAGGGAGACAGAGAGAGACAGAGACAGAGAGACAGAGAGACAGAGACAGAGAGACAGAGAGACAGAGACAGAGACAGGGAGACAGATACCGAGACCGAGACAGAGACAGAGAGCAACAATAACGAACTAAATACAGTAACATCAATTACAATTAAGACAGCGACATTAGAAACTAGTAAAAACAACAGAAATAAGAAACAAATGATAAACTAAAAAAGAGTTAAAATTGATGCAAATGTCTGTGTATTTTGATAATGACGTTTTGTCTGCTTAGTTGTGTATCAATTTTAGCAGTTAAATAATTATCATTTCCATCTGTAAGTAGTTGTTCTTATTGATATGATTTGCATTGTATAATTATATGGTTTTATGTTGATCGACCAGAGAGCCAAAGGCTAATACTAATGCTATATGATCATCTAATCATTCACCAGAATAATTTTTAAGTTATATTTGAATAAGAACAGTTAAACTTTAATGATTTCTTCACGCATTCACATTTCATACTTGGCTCAATATCAATGTAATCTACGTGACTCATTATAAATATTCACATTTCATACTTGGCTCAATATCAATGTAATCTACGTGACTCATTATAAATATTCACATTTTATACTTGGCTCAATATCAATGTAATCTATTTGACTCATTTTAAGTATTCACATTTCATATTTGGCTCAATATCAATGTAATTTACGTGACTCATTATAAATATTCACATTTCATACTTGGCTCAATATCAATGTAATCTATTTGACTCATTTTAAGTATTCACATTTCATACTTGGCTCAATATCAATGTAATTTACGTAAGTATAATCTAATTGGCTCAGTATCTTTATGGCTTACGTGACTCTTTATGAGTATGATCCACTTGGCTTATTATAAGTATTATCTACATGACTCATTGTAAGTATGATCTACTTGGCTCATTATTAGTATGATCTATGTGACTTGTTATAAGTATGATCTACTTGCCTCAATATCAATATGATCTATGTGACTCATTTTAAGTATGATCTACTTGACTCAAAATCAATATGATCTATGTGACCTATTTTAAGTATCATCTACTTGGCTCATTATAAGTAGGATCTATGTGACTCATTTTAAGTATGATCTACTTGGTTCATTATTAGTATGATCTATGTGACTAATTTTAAGTATGATCTACTTGCCTCAAAATCAATATGATCTATGTGACTTATTTTAAGTATAATCTACTTGACTCAATAACAATATGATTTATGTGACTTGTAATAAGTATGATCTTCTTGACTCATAATTAGTAGGATCTATGTGACTCATTTTAAGTATGATCTATTTGGCTCAATAACAATATGATTTATGTGACTTGTTATAAGTATGGTCTACTTGGCTCATTATTAGTATGATCTATGTGACTTATTTTAAGTATAATCTACTTGACTCAATAGCAATATGATTTATGTGACTTGTTATAAGTATGATCTACTTGACTCATTAATTAGTATGATATATGTGACTCATTTTAAGTATGATCTACTTAACTCAATAGCAATATGATTTATGTGACTCATTTTAAGTATGATCTACTTGACTCAATAGCAATATGATCTATGTGACTCATTTTAAGTATGATCTACTTGGCTCATTATTAGTATGATCAATGTGACTTATTTTAAGTATGATCTACTTGACTCATTATTAGTATGATCTATGTGACTTATTTTAAGTATGATCTACTTAACTCAATAGCAATATGATTTATGTGACTCATTTTAAGTATGATCTACTTGACTCAATAGCAATATGATCTATGTGGCTTATTTTAAGTATGATCTACTCGACTCATTATTAGTATGATCTATGTGACTTATTTTAAGTATGATCTACTTGGCTCAATATCAATATGATCTATGTGACTTGTTATAAGTATGATCTACTTGACTCAATAGCAATATGATCTATATGACTTGTTATAAGTATGATCTAGTTGACTCATTATTAGTATGATCTATGTGACTCATTTTAAGTATGATCTACTTGGCTCAATATCAATATGATCTATGCGACTTGTTATAAGTATGATCTAGTTGACTCATTATTAGTATGATCTATATGACTCATTTTAAGTATGATATGGCTTAATATCAATATGGTCTACGTGACTCGTTATAAGTATGATTAACTTCGCTCGGTATCGATATAATCTACTTGAATCATTATGACTCTTTATTATTTACAATCATAATTATGATCTCCTTGCTCAATATTAGTATGATCTCTAGTATCATTTACGTAGTCAATAATTAGCATGTTCTGCATGATTCATTATTTACAACTTGTCTACTTGTTACTAATATGATCTATTTGTTCAATACCAGAATGATCCACATGATACATCACTAGTATGAGTCTATTGACTCATGATCCACATAATCTTTTTACTCTGTAACAGTATGATCCACATGATTCATTACTAGCATGATCTATTTGATCAATATTAGTGTGATCCATGGGACTCATTATTAATTTGTTTTATTTGCTCTATATCAGTGTAATCCACATGACTCAATAATAGTATGATTCATGTAACTCATAATTCGTATAAACTATATGCTCAATTTTAGTATGATCCACGTGACTCATTACTAATATGATCTGATAACTGAATATTGGTACGATCCACGTAACTCATTACTAGTATGATCTATTTGCTCAATATCATTGTAATCCACGTGTCTCATTACTAGTATAATACACGTGACACATTACTATTATAATCTATATGCTCAATATCATTGTAATCCACGTGGCTCATTACTAGTATGATATACGTGACTTATTACTAATATGATACACGTGACTAATTACTATTTTGATACACATTATACATTATTGGTATGATACGTCAGTGTGATCCACGTGACTCATTACTAGTATGATACACATGACTCATTACTAGTATGATACACATGACTCATTACTATTATGACCTATTTGCTCAATATTATTGTAATCCACGTGACTCATTATTAGTTTGATACACGTGACTCATTACTAGTATGATTACGTGACTCATTACTAGTTTAATTCACGTGACTCATGTCTAGTATGGTTCATGTGACTCACTACTAGTATCATTTGATTTACTCATTAGTAGTATGATTCACTCGGTTCCCTCATGAATCTGTTTCAAATGTATTTACTTTAATGTTTGACTTTACCACTACCCTTTCATATAACTGATACGTAGTGTTGTTATATGTTTCCATTAAAGGAGGACGAGGATGGCAATGAAGATTGCAATGATGATGATGATGATGATGATGATGATGATGATGATGATGATGATTTATATTATTTATTATTATTATTATTATTATTATTATTATTATTATTATTATTGTCAAAACTATTTTTATTTTACTATTATTATTATCATTGTTATTATTATTAATTAATATTATAATTAGCATTATTAACATTATTATTAGCATTATTCGTATTAAAATAATAATAATAATAATAATAATAATAATAATAATAATAATAATAATAATAATAATAATAATATGATAATAACAATTATTATTATTATTATTATTATTATTATTATTATTATTATTATTATTATTATTATTTACATTTGAATACACATATGTAAAATATAAAAAGATATACCCATTCTTTATGATTTAATATAATGTCCTGGTCCATTGTAAATCTCATATCAACATATTTCAGCAACATTTCCAAACCTGTACCCTTGCACTAGACCAATGACTCATCTAACAACCTTAATATTGCCTCCTACAATATCTTCATCAGCTGAATGGAATTTTTATTTGATCACAGTATGAACTTTATTCAGGAATGATAAATTTCGAGATCCTATCAATTTGTTTACCCATTGTTGTAAAACTATTATAAATATGTTCATTCCTTGCCAAAATCAGACAGAAACAATACTATAATGTGGCATTATTGTAATAATATGCCTCGCGATGTACCAATCTGATAATTAAACTATGTCCTCTACAAATATCAAAGTATGAAACATACATAGAAAACATCCACATTTAATGATACATTGTTTTGAAAATAATTGTTTTCCATTCATTTTCAACCAACTGTAGATAATTGTGCGCATTTAATAATGATAATCACTTGTAATTTACAATGTTCATATCAAATGGTTACTTGTCAACAATGTACGGTAATGTCATGTGCAGCTGTAGGAACTTCGACGACAGAAAGCCGCTTCAGAGATGTAATTTTATATCATTACCCATCCAATTTTCATCATCCTATGTCAATTTCTGTGGCGTCCTTTGAAACAGATAAACTGAGTGTTTTAGAGGTTGTGTATATTGAAAATCTAGCGAGCTTTTTCATCTTTTGTCAATTTTGTAATACAAAAACAAATTTGTTCATACACTTTAGTGACAAAAAACAGCAATAACCATAGCAACTTAATTATTTTCTCTTCGGAAAATATTCTTGCAACACACATATACATGTGCATTATACTCAAATATATTAAACCGTATTTGCACTTTGCAATTATGTTGGTAACTACATATCTTATGATGAAATGTGTGATAGAGATGTACATTAAGGTGTGTATGTGTATGTGTGTGTGTATGTGTGTATGTGTGTATATATATATATATATATATATATATATATATATATATATATGTGTGTGTAGTGTGTGTGTGTGTATGTGTATATATATATATATATATATATATATATATATATATATATATATATATATATATATATATATATATATATATATATATATGTGTGTGTGTGTGTGTGTGTGTGTTTGTGTGTGTGTGTGTGTGTGTGTGGATTTATTTGATACAAAAAGGTATGACTAAAAACTGTGGAACATGAAAAAGGTTGGATGACGCAAAGGACTTTTTAACATGGGTGCTACTTATTTCGTATTACATCTCAAATAATATATACAGAGCATTATAGACCATGTCAAACAAACGAGAATATGACAAATTTTTTAATTATTGGAACATTATTCTTTCTTTATCATTCTATTATAGACTTGTTAATATATCCTGGATACTAGAACAGTTGCTTATATTTCATTAGATTTGTTCTGTGCACCTAAAACACATTGGTAAATTTGAAATGCAGATTCAAATACAAAGCAATTATTAGTTAAACTCACTTTGCAAATATCACGAATATATCTTTCTGAAAAAATCTCAAATTATATATCAGTGCATTTCAATTCTCCGAACCCACACGGTGTGCTTTTTTAGATTTCAAAATCCTCCGGCATAAATGTATTCCTATCATTTCTTGTATAATTACCCCTATACGAAATGTCAAGAAAAATTTTACACCTCGTTGCAGTTTTCATCCAACACACCTTTGTTCGGATGTAAATATTTTGTACGTCCGCCTAAACATGGTTCATATAACGATAGTGAGCGACAGCTTCTATTATTCGGCGCTACATCATTTGCAGTGTCCCATCTATATGTCAGATTGCTATCGAGGTTTTCCACAGTGGCGTGAATTATATTATGAGATAGCTTCTCAAAAACTGATATTTACATCCGACCACCATTGAGATCATTAAACAATCTTTCAAGTAACAAAAATTAATTTAACGAAGGATATTTGAACAACATGTAATTTCTGTATCACGGAATTCAATTATTTCACGGTGACTACACACGTCATATTGCGTTGTATCACGGTGGAAACACCTGTTCATACAATAGTCTAAGCTATACAGGAACTGAGAGTATTCACAGGATGTCCAAGTGACTGTGGCGTGGAGGAACGTTTCTGGCAAATGCATTATATAAAACAAATTCGTAATAATTGTATAATGAACAAACACATGAGCTAAGCATTCATTTTAGTTCAATTATCACAGACGTTATCTTCTATGCAACATGTAATATAACTTGTACTTCTCGTTTTCAAAATAATAATTATAAATTATAAGAATTAATATGAAAAATGTATAAGAATATTAGGAAATGATACCCTAGATTTAACCTTATCTATTAATAATTTTATGGAAATGAATAGTAAACCTGGTTTAATATATTTTTGTAGATTATACAGTAAAACACGCGAATATTGATAACAGTACTATTGATTAAAATATGTAATTTCATATGCTTTACAACAGATCATTGAGAATTCATATTATGAATACAGATTGGCACGTGAATGTTCTCAAAAACCAGCATCTTGAAGAAATCATAGATGCTAGTTACCAGTTAGACCATCTGTAAATGGGGTCTTCTGTCCGATTCTGGCAATACACTAATATAGTAACCTTTGCCAGTTCACTTACGGAAGGCTGTTGTAGTTTACGGGTACACTGTAACCAACATTCTTGCTCATCTTTATAATTGACTGTCATATATAACTTAAAGGTATTGATTGTGATGTGTGACACAAATAAATCAAACAAATAAAATTAAAATAATTAGCAAATTTACAAAAATCAAATTGTGAAATTCTAAAATACAAAATAGCCTTCCTTTTGTGTATTTGGAGACGTATGTACTTGTGGAAGTAGTAAATTTACCATTTTTTACGTTTATGACTACCATTCCTGAATTTATGATAGAAGTTTGCCAACGAAAAGACACAGCATAAATACAAATATTAAGACTACGAAGCTAAACAACAGCTATTACAGTCGAGAGAGACTCGTTATTTACCAATAATGTGTTTATCACCAAGTTTACACAAACACATTTCGTTTTGTTAATAACATAAATATTGCGTCGAAACATGTTGGCTGATCATTAATACAAAAATCATGACAAGAGTTTAGAAACGGCAACACATGGATTATCGAGCTGTGTGGTATTTACCAATCATACACTTGGGCCGTAGACAAACAGTCAAACCGTGAGGATGCACTTAATGTCTATCAAATGGAGCAAAATTGACAAATCAATGTATTTTCTATAACAATAAATACCTTCACATGTTAATAGACAAATGTAGGTTTTCTGAGACTGTTTCAGATCATTTAGAATGTTTGTATAACAATTGTTGTACGCTGCACACAACAACACTGCAGCATAATTGGCGCCTATAGTGCAATGCAGGAGCAGAAAATGGGTTCAACTCCTGGGCCATTAGTAAATGATGGTGCTTTAAGCTATTTCAATCATATATATCTTGGGCCATGTATGCAATATGTCACAAGTTATTAATCTTATCCTATAGAAATGTTCAACACATGGAACACTGACGTTGACTTTATAAAACAGAAATAGCTAATAAGAACTTTATACTATATATATTTATACCGCTTACCTTGTACAGAAAACGTTGTGTGAACACTTGTACTGGAATACATGTGAGTTATATGAGCTTATGACACTAGAGAAACCCGAATATACTGTATGAAATACTCATTAGATATTACACTCATCAACACCGTAGAACAACATAATTTTGGACAACTAAAATTAAAAACATCAGAGCAATAAATGTAAAACAAGAAATATGGGATATGTAACTGAAATATTGTAAATACTAAATCACACAAATATTTTAGTATCTCAAAACACTACAACAGAAAAATAAGTGGACATTTATAATTCTTATCACGCTTATAATCACTACCGCCGAATCTTTCTCAGTAGCTACCCTTCTGTGCGATAATGCAAACAGCTATAGACTAACTCTAATTTAAATCCGGACTTTAAATCTACAAAATCTTTTAACTTGCTTCACCTGCTGTGAACCATTATTACCTGAAAAATACTAATGTCGCATAATTTGATCCATTTCAATTTTTGTTGATTTTTATTCTCAGGAAAGTAAACAAAAGTTTATTGTATGAAAACAGATGAACTCTGAATGACCAAGTTTACTTATTTGAAAATCTGTCCCCCGTAGTTTTAACAATGATACTTTAGAAAACATGTCATTTTTAACTGGCCACTTGAGGCTAGTAGTTGACCATCCTCGACATCATGGTGTACAGTTGTTGCTTGTTTGACCGTGGCCGAGTGCCACCCTTCGTCTTGCTCATCTTCGACACCAGAGAGAAAATGTAAACATATTTCTGAACCCATGTTAAAAACAAATCGTAATTCAATATTCCTAATTTGGAATGGAAAATATATAGGACAAAAAAAGAGAATTTAAATGTTAAAAACATAAAAGATCATCAGTTATTTTTATTTCAAGAGGGAAGTAATTTAACTCTTCCTGTCGTCACCTTTCATTATTTATTCAGATGTGATTAAATGTCTGTTTATATTTTTCTGCTAAACAAAGGAAATGCTATCTGTGAATTATACGAGAGAACGATAAACTTACCAGAATCACACAGTGTAGGCTGATCAACAGTTCTACATAACATTTAAGAAAACGTCTATACACCTATTGAACGGAGTTTACATTACTTTTAAATTCAACAAAGATTTCACGTCAAAATGTTCCAATATGCTATGAAATCAATGTACAATCATTTGTGCTAAAGTTAATTCATTGCTTACATATGGTATAAGTTGGATTGCAGAGAAATACATTTGTTTTGTTTACATTACAGTTGTTTTACACCACACTGAAACATTTCGTCGGTTATGCGGAGGCGAAACCCGCAATGACATGACCTGGGAAACTCCATGTTTTGAAGCACAATGCCTTAAAGAAATAGACCACAATGTCAAAGTTAGTATCATAAAATTCAGAGCTAACCAAAAAAAATTAATACGACTAGCCATTGCAGTCAGTATAACACCATAGTTAGGGTGTAAGTAATAACGTTTTGGTATTGTCATTTGGTAACTTTTAAATTGGCAATATAAACGTGAGTACAGTGCTAGCTACCAGTAGATCTGTGCTAAACCAAAGAGTTAGCAAAGGCGGTAATTTAATGGGGCGATGGGATGGTGAGAAATTTTGGACATTCGTTTTCAAAGAGACCATATCGCCACTAGAGTTTTCAAACAGAACGAGTGGTGACATAAATAGTCAAGTCTTCAAACGGAACAAGTGGTCACATTGATATTGTTTTCTTTAAGTGGTTGACATGATCGAGTGTTTGAGCTGTAGTCTTTTTTGCTTCCATTTCTGAACTTTTTACATGTAAAGAATTGAACTCTTTCAACGCATACAGAAATCAAGTGTTTTTCATGTATTGGGAAAGTATAAACGACCGAAGAACAATAATGACCGCTTATCAAGATGGAATACGAGACAATATTCTGCCCTGAGATTCCATGGGGTTTGAAGTATTTCTACTTTAAACATGCACTCTTTTTGTCGACGTCTGTCACATTGCCAGAGAGCTTTGTACATTTTTGGAAAACACGAGGGCACAAACTGTTCCAGGAGGCGGTTGATACTTTATTCCTAGAGATGAATAAAACAAGATTTCTCAAGTACGGAACAATGACTTTATCAACCAACTATTTCAGAAGGACTTGCACCGGATAATTACTATTATTATACCTTTCTATGTCAGATTCTTAATCCTTACTGGACAAATGTATTCACTTGACCAGGAAGAAAAACGTCAAGTTTCCCTCACGCGCTCCCTACAACCAGGGCAATAAATGTATAGTACTACCTTACTGACGGTTTGGGTTTCAGGATGTAGTTTAAGTGACATGAAATCATATTTCATTATGGAAGAACACATCAACCATTTGATCCTCAAGTCCTCAAATTTATTCAATACTCAGGATCAGTTGTTATTTCATTATATTCATAATACACTTGTTTATAAAAAGATGTGACTAGAAAATACACTACTACCATTGCTTAATTAACACATCAATGATCCGGCAGATAGAATCAAATACTTGGTAAACAATGACCATTCGGTATTACAGCACACAACAGTTCTACTCTGTTATAAGGCGATAGACGTTAAACTGGAACACATCTATTACAACCAACCTACCTGATAATAACACATGTTACTATCTATCAAATTGCAAAGTGTTGTATTTTATACATATTAAAGTTTGTGCTTCTTGCATATCATCAATCTCAAAAACATTTATCTGTCACTATTTGTCCTATTTCAACATTTGTTTCCTGACACATATAATAGAGTTGCCATGGAAAGTCCAGAAAAAATTCTGTTCTCATATTCATGACACGCCAAAATCACATTAATGTGTTAAACCTAGTTTCCCTCAGTTAAACCCAGTTTTTCTCTATTTAAACCTAGTTTTTCGCAGTAACCCACATTAACTGAAGAAAAATTAGGTTTTACGGAGAAAAAATAGGTTTAATTGAGCCACAATAACATTAATGAGTTTTTCTCAGTTAAACTAAAATTTTTCTCTAGTTGACTTGTGTTACGAGAAAAATTAAGAGAAAAATTGGGTCGAACTTGCAACCCATATTAACTGGAGAAAAACTAGGTTGAACTGAGAAAAACTAGGTTTTACTGGGGTAAAATTAAATTTATCTGAGAAAAAAAACTAGGTTTAATTCATTAATGTGATTTTGGCGTGCCATACATATTCATCCATATTTGATTGATATCAAATTCACGATTCTCTGTGGTATGACACACATGAACAAATACATCCATACAGACACTCTACCGTCAGAGGTAAATTCTGTAAAGTATTAACAAGATTCCCCGGAACACGAACATAAATTTTTCTTTAAAAAATTCATAGATACTGAGTCGATAACAAACTGAGTGTGTGTGTGTGTGTGTGTGTGTGTGTGTGTGTGTGTGTGTGTGTGTGTGTGTGTGTGTGTGTGTGTGTGTGTGTGTGTGTGTGTGTGTGTGTGTGTGTGTGTGTGTGTGTGTGTGTGTGTGTGTGTGTGTGCGTGCATGTGCGTGTGTGTGTGTGTGTAATGGTTATATGATATTTGTTTAACTTAAAAAGTCTATTCCTATAGTGTGTAATAGGAATTTCGCAATATGCATTAGTCAATTTTGGTATCGGTCAAAAGCTTTCGCTATGAAATAATGTATATTTATAGCAATCAAACCAAATGTTGCTTTTTCAAAATACATTGACAATATTGTGTCTATCAACATTATGTTTGAGAATCAGTTTCGAACTAACTTTCTCAGACGTTTATTCAGTAAATAGAAGGGCGGCAATAAACACAAAACAATCAGAATTAACAACGGTAGTACCAGTAACAGCAACAAACACCAAAAACAAAATCTTCTCGTTTCCATAAATCCGGTATGAAGGCTCCATCTAATGAGATCGGTTTCTGACAAGTTCAACAGTCATGTACATGGTTAAGGCGAAGTAATTATCTGTCAATATTTAGTCTTGTTTTGTTTGTATTTTGGTATTCCAGAACGCATAGTATTCAATATTTATAATCAATGTCTCGCGGTGTTATTCAATACATGGTACGCTGTTTACATGCCCGGACATTTTGGTGTTCATTTCACTCATACGAAGTGTTTATTTGTTGAAATAACAAGTAAGAGCTGTCGGCGGAAGCGATGAAACCCATTTAGTAGCCGGGAGTGATGACTTTATCATACCAAGAAATGAACATTATTATAATATCTCTCAACAACAATCCAAGACTACAACCTGTAAGGTCCTTCAAGGGTCAGAATTCTATAGCCAAACCGGATTGAGATATCACTCCTATTTATATGTACACATCATGTTTAATGAGATGTAGATTGTTGGTACTGTTATTGCTTAATTGTTGCTGACCATCTTTTATATGGGCGTGAAGATTTTTAACATGGCTACCAAACATTCAAAGGTTTTCAAGTTTCCTTACACAGTAAATTTTACATTCAGTCGAAAGAAAATATTGTGTTACATGTTTCATTGACAATATGTACAGATTGTGAAAGCATATCAATATGTACAGATTGTGAAAGCATATCAATATGTACAGATTGTGAAAGAAAAATGTTTTTAGTACATAAAACGACAAATGGAATGAATCATACTTAACATTTTGACATTGTGTAGAATACTGAATCATATCTCTGATACCATTGGGGTTATGTCATGCTGTCAACTTTGAATTTACCCACCATGTTTTAAACACCGTATTAGGTATTATTATTATTATTATTATTATTATTATTATTATTATTATTATTATTATTATTATATTTATATTATCCATCTAACACAATGGGAATAATAAATATAAGAAGTTAATATTATGGTCCTTTAGACAATACACTAATTTGTCGAAAGAAAATATTGTGTTACATGTTTCATTGACAATTATGTACAGATTGTGAAAGGTAGATTTGATAACATATCACATAAATAAATTGCTTAGATATATTGGATGTACAGATTTGTATTTGTTTTTGAAAGCATATCAATTATGTACAGATTGTGAAAGAAAAAATGTTTTTAGTTCACATAAAACGACAAATGGAATGAATCATACTTAACATTTTGACATTGTGTAGAAATTCACTGAATCATATCTCTGATACCATTGGGGTTTGGGTTATGTCATGCTGTCAACTTTGAATTTACCCACCATGTTTTAAACACCGTATTAGGTATTATTATTATTATTATTATTATTATTATTATTATTATTATTATTATTATTATTATATTTATATTATCCATCTAACACATATAATCAAAATATGAAAAGACGATACTCTAAATATGTCCGACATTAATAACAAGTCAAGTATACCATAACTTAGGAGTGCACTGACGCTTATATTGTAGCATATGTATGACATTTAAAACCCACATTAACAAAAATAAGAACAAAGAGACAGAAACAGCACACAAATATATCAAAGAAAAATGCAAATAATGGCGTCTTACGCAACAAAAACTGTTCTTAATTTATTGGGCAGATAATGACGATGTATTACATTGTTTCAAGTAATTTTCCGTATTATAAGTTGAAATCTAACATGAATGCAGTGTTTGCATGAATTCACGAGATATGGTTAATAAACACATGATAGACATTAGTAAAAGCAGTTGTTGCTATAGTAACTCACCTACATTTAGATAAATTTACATAAAAGTTTAGTTTTATGAAAATTAATAAAATCACATCTGGATAGATTCATTAGCGTATAAATTACAGGAACTTAAAGTTGCGGTTCTTTCTTAAGCACGCACATGCAAAAGTTCAATGAATCCATAGCCATCAGATACAAGAAAATGTTAATACAGATATCTTGTTTTATATAAAAAATTGTTTTTCTTTCTTAATTTAATACCTATATAATTACTTATATCTTTATTATCGTTTGTTTCATTGCTGCAGTCAATATAGCGGAGCAAGGTTCTTATGTAGCGGTGTACATTTACCATGAATATTACAACTGGCAATGCTTCTTCCATTAAACCAGTCTTCAGTAGTAGGTATATTGTTTACCTGCCGGGGAGCTGGAGAATTCCACATTAATAGAGTTTAATTAGCCACACATTTTAAATGATAGAGTTGGTATTAATGTATGTTTGTAAATATGCGCGACTAATGTTGATACATATTGTTGTCAAGAATGCTAAAATGGAAACAAACGCTCGTTAGACACCTAAGTTTATTTGTTTTGTGCGATGTACAGATTGTTATTTGTTATTGATGTAAACAGTCAAGAGATATATACTATATAATAACGTTTTCTGTATGTTTATCTCAGCACAAACACTGTTCACTTTTACACACAAGAAATATACACTGTGATTCTGAAAAATATTATTATAACTGTGGCAGGGTTAGTTATATGGTGTTCCTATTAGCTTGAGCTAGTGGGGTTTCCCCTTTAGCTCGATCGGTAGAGCACCAGACTTGTAAACCAGGGGTCCTAGGTTCGAATCCAAGCAGAGACAGTATTTGTCTCTGTTACAAATGGCGCCCACGTTGGGACCTGGGTTCTTCCTGGTAATGTGAAAGTGATTATCCTTGAATCGCCCCACAGGTGATAGCTACCTCTAAAGAGAGTCGGGACGACTCTTTCAATGGAGGGGGATAATGTGGCAGGGTTAGTTATATGGTGTTCCTATTAGCTTGAGCTAGTGGGGTTTCCCCTTTAGCTCGATCGGTAGAGCACCAGACTTGTAAACCAGGGGTCCTAGGTTCGAATCCAAGCAGAGACAGTATTTGTCTCTTTTACATAACAACAGTGAGATTTCTATCTGAAATATTTTCATAAGGTTTGATTCCCTTTTTAACTGACCCTGGAATTATTTTCTGAAAAATTCAGATGTCTATAAGAGATTTAAATAGATTTTCACTATATCACTGGAAACAACAAAGCAGAATAATGATAATAATAATAATAATAGTAATAATAATAATAATAATAATAATGTCATTTGCTTACTTTTAAAATGAAGATAAATTCAAAGGTGAGCATATGACTACTAGACATGTGCTCACCTTTGAATTTATCTTCAATTTAAAAGTAAGCAAATGACAATAATAATAATAATAATAATAATAATAATAATATATTATTATTGTTATTATTACTATCATTATTATTACTATTATTATTATCATCATCATCATCATCATCATCAACATCATTATTATTATTATTATTATTATTATTATTATTTTTATTATTTTTATTATATTCAGTGTCAAATATATTACCTTAAGAATAAAATTGAGATTAGAGGTATAATCCTTTCCGGTACATTTAGTACCAGTCTGCTTAATTGAATCATTTGGATCTTAAGGGATTGAGAAACCACCTAAACGTTTACAATATTTTATAGCCACTATGATAGATAAATATTATGACGTTTGACGTTCAACAAATATATTTCCTGACATCAGGTTGTATACATGGCATATATAAAGTTGTTCACCTCTATTCAACAAAACAATCGTGGGAAATGGCATGTTTTGGTAAATTTAATAAAGTTATCAATCCTCGTGATTTCAAGTGGAAATTATAATAACATTTAGGTAAATTTCTATCAATATTTCCGATCACAGTAAATCATAAAGATACAAACGTATCTCCTCTCCAGTTTAAACACTTTCTGCTAGTTTACATTATTCATCGAGTCAAATTCAACCTTACCATACAGCTTCAAGATTTTGGCCTGCGCTCGGTCACATATATACACAGAGCGTTACTTTTGGATCTTTCATATAAATATTGTAATAATTTTGACCTTTTGCTGATATAAGCGATTTGTTGCAGAAGGAAGATTACAAATGCTTGCTCACAGATATTTGTTTGATTCCATGCTGACGGTCTTTGACATGCTACAGAAACATCAAACGAACCAAGATTAACATTTCCCAACTGTGTATCCTGATTAACAATACCCCTTACAAGAGATTACCGATTTAGATGCCCCGGGAAATAATTTTCATTTGATTAGGTTCATGTATTGATTAAGTATTGCCTTTTGAAATGAACATCCCCTGTGATGTTTGCCAATATTTATCAAAAGGTTATCAAACTTAAAAACAACTCATGACAACCTGTAAATTGAAGGGATTTACTCTCAAATGAGTGTTTGGTAACATAAGATTTGTCAAAGAGAGGTGCGACAGAAGTTTGCATTTGTGAGAAAAACACAGCATTGTTGGCATTTTATGTCTTGGAGAGTCCATTTAATTTGTACTCATGGCACACATATTTTTGTAAGTAGTTCTAGGTACGTAAGTACATTGTGCCTTCGTTTTTACTTATTCCTGTGTCTACAACTCAAGCGACATATATACCAAAGTATGAGCTATTAAGAAGACAAAGGTGGTAAATCATGGGCAAAGATGGACTTTTGCAAGGACGGATATGTTGTCAGGTGTCTGGAAGTAAACATATGGTCTGGTCATTGACATCCGACGCTAGAATCAAGTCGATACAAAAAGGATATAGATTAGTCATATGCTGTCCGATAAAATCCTACTCCAGACTTTAGTCACATTATGTATCTTTAATGGATGGAATGATGCACAAGTGCGTGAATCTACATTGTTATACAATCTACTGATATTAAATTATATTTTGTCGTTTTAAAGACATTTTATAAATCATACATTATTTGTCTTTTATATATATATATATATATATATATATATATATATATATATATATATATATATATATATATATATATATATATACAGTAAAACCTGCTATAGTGGCCACCTCTATATAAGGATTACCTGTTTATAAAGGCCAATTTTTTTCAAGTCCCTTGACTGCATACTTCACCTTAATTGAACCTGTGTATAAGGGTCACCTGCACATAAAGGTCAATATTTTCTGGTCCCTTGGGTGGCCCCTATATACAGGTTTCACTGTATATATATATATATATATATATATATATATATATATATATATATATATATATATATATATATATATATATAAAAGTTCTATCAGTTATTGTTCATGAAGATATGATTACAAAAATGAGATGATTCATTTGAAAATTCAGACATAATTCGAGATTTACACGGACTATGTTATATCATCCGAGCTCATTTATACTAAAAATAACTATGACTCCGCGAAACGAGAGTTATAGGCACCCATTGAAATATGAAGGATTTCAGTTTGACCATAACATGTAACAGCTGTGCAGGTACACGCCCAATTCTACATCACACGTGACGACCACAAGAACTTGTATACTCTTTACCTTTTGGATCATTGCAACAACTAAAAACCAAAATGAATATACCTATAATACAGCATCATAGATTTCATTTTCTTTCACTTCAATATGATAATTAGACGGATTATAGATTCTACTCATGTAATAAATATTGAAGAATTCAAACACTTTTCAATCAATATTTATACTTAAAGAAGTTGTACGGTTGAGTCGAATTTGACAACATATGACGCTGGACATACCGCTATTGAAAGGTACTTTGATCTATTTACATGGATTATTATGAAAAGTTAATACAAGCAGTTAATTTAACTATTTTTATACAGGTATTGCTTTTGAACCATACACGTAAACAGTTGTAGCTATTATCCTATGTACATTTCAGCAGAATTTATAGCGAGAGTAAATGTCTATTTACAATACCACATCTAGCCATTTTGATTACAGATACCGTAGTTTAATAAACAACGGATTACATGTTATACAAAGATTTTGTTCAAAATTTCGCTGTTATCACACAATCAACTTTCATGATACAAAAACATCAAACGATTGTACACAAGATATTAAAAACCGACTCAACTTCACACCGATCAGCAAGTCTGACAATATGTTCTATCAGTGGTCTGTCGACCTGTCACGATTTATTTGGGAAAACACTTGGTATGAGAGAGGATTTAAATCTGTGATAATCTAATCCATTGTAATCACAATACATACACTGCATAGGTTTATGTGAAAAATAAATGGACTTTATAGTTACACTACATGGGTTTATGTGATAAGTAAATGGACGGTGGAATTATGCATACGTTTTACAGCAAAAATAAGAATTGCCTTTAATCTAGTACAAATTTGGCTTTGTTAAGTTCAAAAGTTTGGATGAAATAATTATTGCGATCAGTCGACTAGGAATATGTGTGTCGTTATACTGTGATGGTTCGGATGTATTTTACTCAAAATGTCCTCCATGAACCGGCGACTCATCATTTACAATTATATCATTCACAAAACATTTCAAGTTACGTTTGTTTTATCATTGCTTTTACGTCATACCACAAATAATTACTTATATAGAAATATCAACAGCTAAGGATGACGTTCCACAAATTTTGACCTGTGTTTTGTACCTATGTAAATGTCAACAATATAAATCCTATAGTAATGATGTGTGGTGATTTAAAGTATACAACGAATTATTATATAAATAAAATAAAAACAATCCAGCGTAGTAATAGACTTTTTCAGCTGTATCTATGTAAACAAGACAATAAGATTACACCTTCATTACAAGGTAATACATTTACAGAGTATTTCATACTGAATCGTAATAATTATGTGATGCAGTTACAAAGTGATTTATTACAAATAAGATAGTTAACATTATAGTTACCATGACTACGCATTATAAATATACTGCTAAGTATTACATTACAAAGTAATTCATTTTATTATTATCACATTAACGTATTACAATTACTATGCCCATTTGTTAAAACTATGACAATTACAAAATAATTAATTAAAACGAGATATTATAGTTTCCATAGTGATTCGGTTATGACTTCATGGCCAACAAGTTGATAAAATAACCGTTACAACGTCAGTTCACTATATACTACTTTTTTGTCTGTATCATAAGTCACTATTTATTATTAATTGTCTGTATCATACGTCACTAAATAATATTTGTTGTCAGTATCATACGTCACTCTATATTACGTGTTGTCTGTATCATACGTCACTATAAAATATTTGTTGTCAGTATCATACGTCACTCTATATTACGTGTTGTCTGTATCATACGTCACTTTATACTAGTTGTTGTCTGTATCATACGTCACTATATACTATTTGTTGCCTGTACCATACATCACTTTATATTACGTGTTGTCTGTATCATACGTCACTTTAGACTAGTTGTCTGTATCATACGTCACTTTATACTAGTTGTTGTCTGTATCATACATCACTTCATATTACGTGTTGTCTGTATCATACGTCACAATATACTATTTGATGTCTGTATCATACGTCATTTTATACTAGTTGTTGTCTGTATCATACGTCACTATATACTACTTGTTGTCTGTATCATACGTCATTATATATTATTTTATTTCTGTATCATATGTCACTATATACCATGTGTTATCTGTATCATACGTCACTATATACTATTTGTTGCCTGTATCATACGTCACTATATACTATTTTATTTCTGTAGCATACGTCAAAATATACTATTTGTTGCCTGTATCATACGTCACTATATACTATTTGATTTCTGTACCATACGTCACTATATATTACGTGTTGTCTGTATTATACGTTATTTTATACTATTTGTTGTCTAAATCACACGTCACCATATTATTATTACTTCTCTTTATTATACGTCACTTTGTTATATGCACGTGTAATCATACAGTTATGATATAGAGTTCAATACGCCCCTTCAATCCCCAACACGGTTATACTATATTGCAGTTGTAGTTGGATACAGGTATTCAAGTCCTCCAAAATATTTGATGGCGTCGCTAAAAGTGGAATATTTTTTATTCAATGTGTGTATCTATATGTAAATTAAAAAGGGGCATGTAATAAATACGATATCGTTGAATTCATCCGGTATCAACAATTCCGTGCAGTTTGGTGATACAGATAGTAGTTTTTTCAGTTCTTATTGCCTATTATTTCTATCATACGCCATTGTTTAATATTATTCAATGCATCATACATCACATTATACTATTTGCTGACTGTATCATATGGCATTGTAAACTACCCGTTTTCGGTATCATACGCCACTATATAAATGCCGTCTGTATCACACGTCACCATATAAGTGTTGTCTGTATTACACGTCACCATATAAGTGTTGTCTGTATTACACGTCACCATATAAGTGTTGTCTGTATTACACGTCACCATATAAGTGTTGTCTGTATTACACGTCACCATATAAGTGTTGTCTGTATTACACGTCACCATATAAGTGTTGTCTGTATCACACGTCACCATATAAGTGTTGTCTGTATTACACGTCACCATATAAGTGTTGTCTGTATCACACGTCACCATATAAGTGTTGTCTGTATTACACGTCACCATATAATTGTTGTCTGTATTACACGTCACCATATAAGTGTTGTCTGTATCACACGTCACCATATAAGTGTTGTCTGTATCACACGTCACCATATAAGTGTTGTCTGTATCACATGTCACCATATAATTGTTGTCTGTATCACATGTCACTATATAATTGTTGTCTGTATCACATGTCAGTATATAATTGTTGTCTGTGTCACACGTCATATATAATTGTTGTCTGTCATACATGTCACTATATAATTGTTGTCTGTATCACATGTCAGTATATAATTGTTGTCTGTGTCACACGTCACTATATAATTGTTGTCTGTCATATATGTCACTATATAATTGTTGTCTGTATCACATGTAAGTATATAATTGTTGTCTGTGTCACACGTCACTATATAATTGTTGTCTGTAGTACACGTCACTATATAATTGTTGTCTGTATCACACGTCACTATATAATTGTTGTCTGTCATACATGTCAGTATACCATTGTTGTCTGTATCACACGTCACTATATAATTGTTGTCTGTATCACACGTCACTATATAATTGTCGTCTGTATCACACGTCACTATATAATTGTTGTCTGTCATACATGTCAGTATATAATTGTTGTCTGTGTCACCCGTCACTATATAATTGTTGTCTGTGTCACCCGTCACTATAAAATTGTTGTCTGTATCACATGTCAGTATACAATTGTTGTTTGTGCATATGTCAGTATATAATTGTTGTCTATAGTATACGGCACTACACAATGGTTGCCTGTTTTACACGTCACTATAAAATTGTTGAATGTGTTACAAGTAAATTATAAATGTTGTCTGTATCACACATCACTACATAATTGTTAACTGTACTTCAAGTCACTATATAATTGTTGTTTGTGTCACATGTCAGTATATAATTGTTGTCTGTGTCACCCGTCACTCTTTAATTATTGTCTGTATTTGACCTCACTATATAAATGTTGTCTGTTTTACATGTCACTATATAATTGTTGTCTGTATCACACGTCACTATATAATTGTCGTCTGTAGTACACGTCACTATATAATTGTTGTCTATAGTACACGTCACTATATAATTGTTGTCTGTAGTACACGTCACTATATAATTGTTGTCTGTATCACACGTCACTATATAATTGTTGTCTGTAGTACACGTCACTATATAATTGTTGTCTGTAGTACACGTCACTATATAATTGTTGTCTGTGTCACACGTCACTATATACTTGTTGTCTGTAGTACACGTCAGTATATACTATTGTCTGTCATACATGTCACTATATAATTGTTGTCTGTAGTACACGTCACTATATAATTGTTGTCTGTGTCACACGTCACTATATACTTGTTGTCTGTAGTACACGTCAGTATATACTATTGTCTGTCATACACGTCACTATATAATTGTTGCCTGTATCACACGTCACTATATAATTGTTTTCTGTGTCACACGTCACTATATAATTGTTGTCTATAGTACACGTCACTATATAATTGTTGTCTGTAGTACACGTCACTATATATTTGTTGTCTGTAGTACACGTCACTATATAATTGTTGTCTTTAGTACACGTCACTATATAATTGTTGTCTGTATTACACGTCACTATATAATTGTCGTCTGTATCAAACGTCACTATATAATTGTTGTCTGTAGTACACGTCACTATATAATTGTTGTCTGTAGTACACGTCACTATATAATTGTTGTCTGTATCACACGTCACTATATAATTGTTGTCTATAGTACACGTCACTATATAATTGTTGTCTGTAGTACACGTCACTATATAATTGTTGTCTGTAGTACACGTCACTATATAATTGTTGTCTGTAGTACACGTCACTATATAATTGTTGTCTGTAGTACACGTCACTATATAATTGTTTTCTATAGTACACGTCACTATATAATTGTTGTCTGTGCCACACGTCACTATATAATTGTCGTCTGTAGTACACGTCACTATATAATTGTTGTCTGTATTACACGTCACTATATAATTGTCGTCTGTATTACACGTCACTAAATAATTGTTGTCTGTAGTACACGTCACTATATAATTGTTGTCTGTATCACACGTCACTATATAATTGTTGTCTGTAGTACACGTCACTATATAATTGTTGTCTGTATCACACGTCACTATATAATTGTTGTCTGTTGTACACGTCACTATATAATTGTTGTCTGTAGTACACGTCACTATATAATTGTTGTCTGTATCACACGTCACTATATAATTGTTGTCTGTAGTACACGTCACTATATAATTGTTGTCTGTATCACACGTCACTATATAATTGTTGTCTGTGTCACACGTCACTATATAATTGTCGTCTGTATCACAAGTCACTATATAATTGTTGTCTGTATCACACGTCACTATATAATTGTTGTCTGTTGTACACGTAACTATATAATTTTTTCTGTAGTACACGTCACTATATAATTGTTGTCTGTGTCACACGTCACTATATAATTGTTGTCTGTAGTACACGTCACTATATAATTGCTGTCTGTGTCACACGTCACTATATCATTGTTGTCTGTGTCACACGTCACTATATAATTGTTGTCTGTAGTACACGTCACTATATAATTGTTGTCTATAGTACACGTCACTATATAATTGTTGTCTGTGTCACACGTCACTATATAATTGTTGTCTGTAGTACACGTCACTATATAATTGTTGTCTATAGTACAAGTCACTATATAATTGTTGTCTGTAGTACACGTCACTATATAATTGTTGTCTATAGTACACGTCACTATATAATTGTTGTCTGTAGTACACGTCACTATATAATTGTTGTCTATAGTACACGTCACTATATAATTGTTGTCTGTATCACACGTCACTATATAATTGTTTTCTGTGTCACACGTCACTATATAATTGTCGTCTGTATCACACGTCACTATATAATTGTCGTCTGTAGTACACGTCACTATATAATTGTTGTCTGTAGTACACATCACTATATTGTTTGTTGTCTGTAGTACACGTCACTATATAATTGTTGTCTGTAGTACACGTCACTATATAATTGTTGTCTATAGTACACGTCACTATATAAATGTTGTCTGTTTCACACTTCACTATATAGTTGTTGTCTGTGTCACATGTCAGTATACAATTGGTGTATGTATTTGATGTCACTATATAATTGTTTTCTGTAGTACACGTCAGTATAAGTGTTGTCTGTATCACACGGCACTATGTAATCATGTATCATACGTGCTATACTACTTTTTAATTATACAGTCAATCTTCTTATAACGGCCAGGTTGGGATACTATATCAAATATGCTGTTATATCAAATTTCTAGGCTTGGCACCAAAATAAAATTGCATAAACATCCTTTGTTGTTAAACCCCTATTAAATGTTAAACCTCAATTCCATGATTGCATGAATGATATAAAATGACTACAACAAATAAACTTGTTTTCATTGTTATTTTCATTCTATCATTTTAATAAATTATGGCAACAATTTTTCATTTTTTATGCTTTGCCGTTATAACAAGTCATGTTTATAGGTAAATTGCATGTTTGTTGCCGAAATTTACTGCCGGTTCTGGAAACCAAATATACCGTTATATCAAACAAATTAAATAAATGATGCAAATTCGTTCCCATGAAATTTCTGCGTTTAACCGAAAATGCTGTTATATCAAGTGCTGTTATAACAAGAGTTGACTGTATCATACTTCACATTATACTATTTGTTGACTTGTTGTTTGTTTCACAACCAACTACATAATTACTCTTAGTACCATACGTTATGAAATGTTCTGTATATTATACGTCACTATATATTTGCTGTCTGTATCACACATCACTATATATTTCCTGTCAATATTATACATCACAATATATTTTTTTTTTTTTTTTTAAAAAGTATTAGATACCAAGGTATAAAACCAATAGGATGTCCAGGATATAGGTACTAATCTGGTAAAATGGATAAAAACGTCACTATATACTTGCAATCTGTATTACACTTCACTATATTTTTGCTGTTTGTATAACAAGTCACTATATATTTGCTTTCTGTATCACACGTCACTATATATTTGTTGTCTATATTATACGTCACTATACACTTGCTGTCTATATCATACGTCACCATATACTTGTTGTCTATATCATACGTCACCATATTCTTGTTGTCTATATCATAAGTCACCATATTCTTGTTGTCTATATTATACGTCACTATATACTTGTTGTCTATATTATACGTCATTATACACTTGCTGTTTATATCATACGTCACCATATACTTGTTCTCTATATCATACATCACCATATTCTTGTTGTCTATATCATAAGTCACCATATTCTTGTTGTCTATATTATACGTCACTATATACTTGTTGTCTATATTATACGTCATTATACACTTGCTGTCTATAACATACGTCACCATATACTTGTTGTCTATATCATACGTCACCATATTCTTGTTGTCTATATCATAAGTCACCATATTCTTGTTGTCTCTATTATACGTCACCATATACTTGTTGTCTATATCATAAGTCACCATATTCTTGCTGTCTATATTATACGTCACTATATACTTGTTGTCTATATCACACGTCAACATATTCTCATTGTCTATATTATACGTCACTATATACTTGTTGTCTATATTATACGTCACTATATACTTGTTGTCTATATCATACGTCACCATATTCTCGTTCTCTATATTATACGTCACTATATACTTGTTGTCTATATTATACGTCACTATATGCTTGTTGTCTATATTATACGTCACTATATACTTGTTGTCTATATTATACGTCACTATATACTTGTCTATATTATACGTCACTATATTCTTGTTGTCTATATTATACGTCACTGTTTACTTGTTGTCTAAATTATACATCACCATATACTTGTTGTCTATATTATACGTCATTATACACTTGCTGTCTATAACATACGTCACCATATACTTGTTGTCTATATCATAAGTCACCATATTCTTGTTGTCTATATTATACGTCACTATATACTTGTTGTCTATATCACACGTCAACATATACTTGTTGTCTATATCATAAGTCACCATATTCTTGTTGTCTATATTATACGTCACTATATACTTGTTGTCTATATCATAAGTCACCATATTCTTGTTGTCTCTATTATACGTCACTATATACTTGTTGTCTATATTATATGTCACTATATGCTTGTTGTCTACATTATACGTCTCTATATACTTGTTGTCTATATTATACGTCACTATATACTTGTTGTCTATATTATATGTCACTATATGCTTGTTGTCTACATTATACGTCTCTATATACTTGTTGTCTATATTATATGTCACTATATGCTTGTTGTCTATATTATACGTCACTATATACTTGTTGTCTATATCATACGTCACCATATTCTCGTTGTCTATATTATACGTCACTATATACTTGTTGTCTATATTATACGTCACTATATGCTTGTTGTCTATATTATACGTCACTATATACTTGTTGTCTATATTATACATCACTATATACTTGTCTATATTATACGTCACTATATACTTGTTGTCTATATTTTACGTCACTGTTTACTTGTTGTCTAAATTATACATCACCATATACTTGTTGTCTATATTATACGTCTCTATATATTTGTTGTCTATCTTATATGTCACTATATACTTATTGTCTATATTATACGTCACTATATACTTGCTGTCTATATTATACGTCACCATATTCTTGTTGTCTATATTATATGTCACTATATACTTGTTGTCTATATTATACGTCATTATACACTTGCTGTCTATAACATACGTCACCATATACTTGTTGTCTATATCATACGTCACCATATTTTTGTTGTCTATATCATAAATCACCATATTCTTGTTGTCTCTATTATACGTCACCATATACTTGTTGTCTATATCATAAGTCACCATATTCTTGCTGTCTATATTATACGTCACTATATACTTGTTGTCTATATCACACGTCAACATATACTTGTTGTCTATATCATAAGTCACCATATTCTTGTTGTCTATATTATACGTCACTATATACTTGTTGTCTATATCATACGTCACCATATTCTCGTTGTCTATATTATACGTCACTATATACGTGTTGTCTATATTATACGTCACTGTATATGCTTGTTGTCTATATTATATGTCACTATATACTTGTTGTCTATATTATACGTCACTATATACTTGTCTATATTATACGTCACTATATACTTGTTGTCTATATTATACGTAACTGTGTACTTGTTGTCTAAATTATACATCACCATATACTTGTTGTCTATATTATACGTCTCTATATATTTGTTGTCTATATTATATTTCACTATATACTTATTGTCTATATTATACGTCACCATATTCTTGTTGTCTATATTATATGTCACTATATACTTGTTGTCTATATTATACGTTCTATACACTTGCTGTCTATATTATACGTCACTATACACTTGCTGTCTATATTATACGTCACCATATTCTTGTTGTCTATATTATATGTAACTATACACTTGTTGTCTATATTATACGTCACTATACACTTGCTGTCTATATTATACGTCACTATATACTTGCAGTCTGTATCAAACATTATTATATACTTACTGTCTGTATTATACGGCACTATATACTTGCAGTCTGTATCAAACATTATTATATACTTACTGTCTGTATTATACGGCACTATATATACTTGCAGTCTGTATCAAACATTATTATATACTTACTGTCTGTATTATACGGCACTATATACTTGCAGTCTGTATCAAACATTATTATATACTTACTGTCTGTATTATACGGCACTATATACTTGCAGTCTGTATCAAACATTATTATATACTTACTGTCTGTATTATACGGCACTATATACTTGCAGTCTGTATCAAACATTATTATATACTTACTGTCTGTATTATACGGCACTATATATTTGCAATCTGTATCAAACATTATTATATACTTACTGTCTGTATTATACGGCACTATATACTTGCAGTCTGTATCAAACATTATTATATACTTACTGTCTGTATTATACGGCACTATATACTTGCAATCTGTATCAAACATTAGTATATACTTACTGTCTGTATTATACGGCACTATATACTTGCAGTCTGTATCAAACATTATTATATACTTACTGTCTGTATTATACGGCACTATATATTTGCTGTCTGTAATACACGTCACTATACATTTGCTGTCTGTATTAAACGTCACTATATACTTAATTTCTGTATTATCCGTCACTATATATTTGCTATATCTATTACCCGTCACTATATACTATCTGTCTGTATTACACGTCACTAAATATTTGCTGTCTGTATTATACATCACTACATACTTACTGTCTGTATAACACGTCACTATATACTTCGTATCTGTATTACATGTCATAATATATTTGCTGTCTGTACTAAACATCACTATATACTTGATGTCTGTATTAGAGATTATTATATATTTGTTGTATGTTGTATACGTCACTATATATTTGCTGTATGTATTACACGTCACTATATACTTGCTGTCTGTATTACACGGCACTGTGTTTACTGTCTGTATTACACGTCACTATATATTTGCAATCTGTATTTCACGTCACTATACATTTGCTGTCTGTATTATACGTTAGTATATACTCTCTGTCTGTATTACATATCACTATATATTTGTTGTATGTAGTATACGTCACTATATATTTGCTGTCTGTATTACATGTCACTATACACTTGCTGCCTGTGCTACACGTACCTATACACTTGCTGTCTGTATTACACGTCATTATACACTTGCTGTCTGTATTACATATCACTATATATTTGTTGTATGTAGTATACGTCACTATATATTTGCTGTCTGTATTACATGTCACTATACACTTGCTGCCTGTGCTACACGTACCTATACACTTGCTGTCTGTATTACACGTCACTATATACTTGCTGTCTGTATTACACGTCATTATACACTTGCTGTCTGTATTACACATCAGTATACACTTGCTCTCTGTATAACATGTCACTATACACTTGCTATCTGTATTACGCGTTCTGATACATTTGCTATCTGTATTGCAAGTCACTATACACTTCTTGTCTGTATTACACGTCAGTATACACTTGCTGTCTGTATTACGCGTCACTATACACTTGCTGTCAGTATTACACGTCACTATGTTTACTGTCTGTATTACACGTCACTATACACTTGCAATCTGTATTTGACGTCACTATACATTTGCTGTCTTTATTACACGTCAGTATATACTTTCTGTCTGTATAACAAAACACTACATATTTCTTGTATGTATTATATGTCACTATATATTTGCTATCTGTATTACACGTCACTATACACTTTCTGTCTGTATTACACGTCACGACATACTTCCTGTCTGTATTACACGTCACTATACACTTGCTGTCTGTATTACACGTCACGATACACTTCCTGTCTGTATTACACGTCACTATACACTTGCTGTCTGTATAACACGTGACTATACACTTGCTGTCGGTAATTCATGTTACTACATACTTGTTGTCTGTATAACACGTCACTATATTATTGCTGTCTGTATCACACGTCACTATACACTTGCTCTCTGTATTACACGTAACTGTGATTACTGTCTGTATTACCCTTCACTATATATTTGCAATCTGTATTACACGTCACGATACACTTATTGTCTGTATTACACGTCACTATACACGTGTTGTCTGTATTACACGTCACTATACACCTGTTGTCTGTATTACATGTCACTATATACTATGCTGTCTTTATTATACGTCACTATATATTTGCTTTCTATATTACACGTCACTATACACTTCCTGTCTGTATTACACGTCACGATACCCTAGCTATCTGTATAACACGTCACTATACACTTGCTGTCTGTATTACACGTACCTATACAATTGCTGTCTTTATTACACGTCATTATATAATTGCTGTCTTTATTACACATCACTGTATATTTGTTGTATGTTGTATACGTCACTATATATTTGCTGTCTGTATTACACGTCTCTATACATTTGCTGTCAATATTACACGTCATTATACACTCGCTATCTATGTTACACGTCATTATACACTTGCTGTCTGTATTACACGTCACTATACACTTGCTATCTATATTACGCGTCCCGATATATTTGCTGTCTGTATTACACGTCACGATACCCTAGCTATCTGTATTACACGTCACTATACACTTGCTATCTGTATTACAAGTAACGATACACTTGCTGTCTGTATTACACGTCGCTATACACTTGCTGTCTGTATTACACGTCACTATACACTTGCCGTCTGTATTACACGTCACTATACACTTGCTGTCTGTATTTCACGTCACTTTGTACTTACTGTCTGTATTACACGCCACACTATACTTGCAGTCTGTATTACACGTCAATATATAATTTTTGTCTGTATTACACATCACTATATATTTTTTATATGTGTTATACGTCACTATATATTTACTATCTATATTACACGTCACTATACACTTGCTGTCTGTATTACACGTCACTATACACTTGCTCTCTGTATTACACGTCACTATACACTTGCTATCTGTATAACGCGTCCCGATACATTTGCTGTCTGTATTACACGACCCGATACACTGGCTGTCTGTATTACACGTTACGATACACTTGTCTGTATTACACGTCACAATACACTTGCTGTTTGTATTACACGTCACTATACACTTGCTGTCTGTATTACACGTTACGATACACTTGTCTGTATTACACGTCCCTATACACTTATTGTCTGTGTTACACGTCACTATACACTTGTTGTCTGTATTACACGTCACTTTACACTTGTTGTCTGTATTACACGTCAGTATACATTTGTTTTCTGTATTACACGTCACTATACACTTGCTGTCAGTATTTACGTCAATGAACGTCACTATACACTTGCCGTCTGTATTACACGTCACTATACACTTGCTGTCTGTATTTCACGTCACCTTATACTTACTGTCTGTATTTCACGCCACTCTATACTTGCTGTCTGTATTACACGTCACTATACACTTGCTGTCTTTATTACACGTCACTATATATATACTGTCTGCATTACACATCACTATGTTTACTGTCTGTATTACACGTCATTATATACTTTCTGTCTGTATTACACGTCACTATACACTTGTCTGTATTACACGTCACTATACACTTGCTGTTTGTTTTATACGTCACTATACACTTGCTGTCTGTATTACACGTCACTATACACTTGATGTCTGTATTACACGTCACTATACACTTGATGTCTGTATTACACGTCACTATACACTTGCTGTCTGTATTACACGTCACTATACACTTGATGTCTGTATTACACGTCACTATACACTTGATGTCTGTATTACACGTCACTATACACTTGATGTCTGTATTACACGTCACTATACACTTGATGTCTGTATTACACGTCACTATACACTTGATGTCTGTATTACACGTCACTATACACTTGCTGTCCGTATTACACGTCACTATACACTTGCTGTCCGTATTACACGTCACTATACACTTGCTGTCTGTATTACACGTCACTATACACTTGCTGTCTGTATTACACGTCACTATACACTTGCTGTCTGTATTACACGTCACTATACACTTGCTGTCTGTATTACACGTCACTATACACTTGCTGTCTGTATTACACGTCACTATACACTTGCTGTCTGTATTACACGTCACGATACACTTGCTGTCTGTCTTTACGTCACTATACACTTGCTGTCTGTATTACACGTCACTATACACTTGCTGTCTGTATTACACGTCACGATACACTTGCTGTCTGTATTACACGTCACTATACACTTGCTGTCTGTCTTTACGTCACTGAACATCAGTTGATATTCGTATGTTTATATTCTGTTTCGAAATTTGTTTCGAGATTTTTACATTCACTTATAATGTTATCGTCAATATTCATTATAGACCATTTAAAAATCGTCATATTTCGTCGAAGTTTAAATCCTGGGTAGTGACAATTAGTGCAATCAGAAAATATGTAATGTCAGTAGAACTTTCACGATTGTCTTTAAAGCGAAAATATTGATCAAAAGTCTGATATATTTTATATCGCATACATAATACTTAAATTAATCATAAAATATATATAATCCTGGACAATTGTACCTCAGTAAAATATCTTAAAATTTTACAAAACATTCCGATTAGCTGTCACTGACAATGTAAAGAGTGGTAATATCTTCTCCATGTCGCTCAACTAGCTGATATCGTGATTTGATACAGAATGCGCTGGAGCATAAATAAACATTTCCAACATTTCCGCTTTTAGGCAAATTTTATGAATTGTTGATGAAGTAATATAATTTTAGATGTATGAGGACATAAGTAAATTCACTGAAAGTAAGTCTTGAAGATGCCACGGCTCCCATGGAGTCAGATTTCGTGTGTAAACCTCATCTGAAAGGTTTCTACTTCAGTACTAATATCTTGTAGTTAAGAATTTATAATACAAACCTGATGTCTGACCTTGGTCAAACTAAATCACGAAACTTTTCGCTCACGGTACCGCGTAACAGGATAAAGTGTAAAACTGGATAATAATGTCGGCTAAAATGACATCCATGCTGACAACTCCCCAAAGTAATCGGCATTCAAAGATTCGAATTTAGTATTTTTCTTGTAATTCGTAGTATGCAATTGTTTATTGTGTCTACTTCAATTGCCTAAATGGATGTTGGGTAACTTACTGTGATTTTCAATTTAAAACGAAACTTACATGTACATTCCGTCAATAAATGGAAAATATTTAACGTAAGCAAATCACAAATATTTGCCAGAAAATACGTTCCACGTTGATTTGAAATATTTAAATTTAACAAATGTATCCATTTCCTATATCTTTTTTGTTTGATTAGCGAAAACGAAAATATACGTGTGAACTTATCAAATCACAATCTTGAATTATATCTATCCATAATGATATATCTAACCTCGACAACTTTCTTTAATACAGATACGTTAAGACGTTTTTGATTTACTATATTTAAAACGTTATCTCTAAAAGCGAATAGATTAAATAAAAGTCAAATTTAAAAAACTGACATTTTCAATTGATTTTCTCATTTGCAATGTTCGTCCTGCACTAGCTTAAATATATATATATATATATATATATATATATATATATATATATATATATATATATATATATATATATATATATATATATATATGCTTATTTATTTATTAATTTATTTATTCATGTAAATGTATTCAATTTCCCCATTGATATTTGTTTAGAATATTTGGTGCTTGTTTTTACCTGTTTTGTGAAACCATAATCTTGTCTTATTAAGTACATGGAAAGTTGAAATGTATCATTTTCAACAAAATATGAAAACTGACAATCTGATAACCAAAAGACTTAAGGAATAAAGAACTTGAACATGAAAAGAAAATCTGAAAACCAATGAAGAATTTTGGAAATTCAATTTAGAAAATACAGTGAAGATATATATTGTATTTTACATCATATTCCATTGTGTTTAAAAGAGTTGACATCTGATAACAGTGGCTACATTAAAGAAGGCATAATATAATCAGGTATTTTCCTAGTGTTATCAAGAAGTGTCCCAGGAGAAATGTCAAATGGACCGTTTCAGCTACAGATAATGGTTAAGATGAGCTTACTTTGAATGAATGTTCTGATTTTATAAAAAATGTTAGCTATAATGTAAATTACCAGTCACAATGAAATATAATGAAAGTGAAATCGGTGATTAATGTAACTCTAATGTTAGTAATGAAATAAAATATATTGTTAAAACCAGAGGGTTTTTTATGAAATATGGAAAGTAATTTATTTAATTGATAATGATAATATTGATTTCTTAAATTGGCAATTGTGCGATTATCATTGAAAAAAAAATCTCGTATTATGTTTGTTAAAAGTAATAAACTAACTTTTCAAAAATTAGGTAACAAGCGTGAAAATATTATATTTCAAAATATTATTTTTATGATAATAGAAATCTAGTAATAAATGGTAATAGTAAATGAGTTGATAAACGCTGGTTTTATATAAACAAATTTACTGAAAATATTTAGTGTTATTTACAAATAATATTAATATATGACAATAAATCATCAGATATTCAGCTTATTTCTGTATTTTACACGGCAAATCAATTACAGATGTGTGTAGCATTATACACACGTGCAATAATCTCTCCTCTACATCGTAACTACAAAACAGAATTATACGCGATACTTGTCCATTTCATAATGTTTTTCTTAAAGCAAAGTGAAAGTGATCATAGTATCAACTTAAATTTCAAAAGAAATTGATTAGCTACAGTGGGACAACTGTGGAGAGTATATCAGTTGAGAATACTTCCTCTAAACAAATTCCCAGGGTAAATGTATCAAAACACACAAGATAATATCAGAAGAAATAAACATTTGGAGAGGGGTTATCATTGAACTGACATATTCAATGTAAATAAATTGAAAACAACTGCTGGGGAAATGACAACATCTGAACGTGTATAAAGATCTTATCAGCTAAATACTCAATAAATTGTATCAATTAGGTAAACGTGTATACCAATACTAAAGTATCATATTAGGGACGAAGTAAACGATAACAAAGTAGGAGATATTTAAATATCAACATATTATATATCAAACTATGCTAACTTGATAATATCTCATGTGTTCATTTAATTTACGAAACAGTAATGTTCTTATATCTAATTTTAGTATAAAATGTAAAATATTGGTATGACGATATTGGATAAAGTTAGGCCTATACATGTATTTAAATGATTAATTTATGATTAATTTGAGTTTGTCAATTGTGTTATTTGTAACTGCTTGTCATTAAAATTCTCCCCTAAAAGAGCCTACATCTACCGTTTCAAACTTGTTCAAAATCATAAAAGATATATACGTAAATTTAGAATAACTTAAAATAATTAATTACATTTGTAATACACTGGGATGACAACAGATAAACTGCATATATATATATATATATTGCCTGTTAGTTATATTTCTAATATTCCATACTAAGTTTCGTAAAACAATACATTAAAATAATTTGGTGTAATACATAGACACACAGACACAAAATATACTGAATGATCTTTAATGAAATAGCACATTTATAATTTAAATTCTTCAGATATATTTAATTGGAAGCATTGATAATAAAATTATCGATAATTTTTAAACTAAAATGTGTATAAACAGGATATGGGATATTTATATTACCTTCACATAAAAATCCCAACATGAAGATCCCATCCGGTTTCTACTAATACTTATTGCACAGTTTAAAAGTTTTACAAAATAATAAGAAGCACTAAATTGGCCCGACTTGTCACAGGTACGCTAAGTCGTCCTAGGTTCAGAGTTAAAGTTTGCTCTAGAATTATGTCCATGAAGATTCGACGTTGGAAGCAAATGCCTGCCCGGCGTCGATGACGTTTGCTGAAGAATATTAGGGGACGTAAAAGCTGACCCTGGCGATACAGGTAATCCCTGAAACCCTTTGAAGATACTGAGATCCAATCCGCGGCCATTAGTTGGATCCTGATCAATGTGTGGTAATGTCAATGTTCCGTGTGGATACCACTGAAACATGGGATTAGCTGATTTCAACACCGATGCCCCCGTGTTGATACTTGACGGAGAAGTAATATCTAGACCTAAAAGTCTGTCCACAGAGAAGTTTGTGGTCCTTGGTGGTGTATTACTACCGGGTAATCCGGCGGCAGATGAAAGAAGCGTTCGATACGGATAAAATGGAAAACTGGAATACCTTAATGCTGCTGCAGCTGCTGAAGAATTTGCCGCACCCCCTAGCTGATATAGCGATGAAAATGGCCAGATGTACGAGTTAGGTTTACCATTTTGACATGGAAATGGATACCCAGGAGCCTGAAATCCTGCATACCCTGCTCTTTTTAAAGCTGCAAGTCTACTTCTCGACGCCGATGTAGAACGGCGACGCAATTTGCCGGTTGTTCCGCCAATGAAAACGTCGTCACAAGAGGGATCTAACATCCAATAGTTGCCTTTTCCTGGGTCATCGTAATGCCTAGGGACCTTTACAAAACATTTATTCAAGCTAAGATTATGTCGGATTGAATTCTGCCAACCTTGCTTATTGTCTTTGTAATACGGAAAATTTTTCATGATAAATTCGTAAATTCCATTTAATGTTAGTCTTTTTTCTGGACTGCTCCTAATTGCCATCATAATCAATGCATTGTAACTAAACGGTGGTTTCTCTGGTTTTTTACCGTCGGAATTTTCCGCTTTGTTATTGTTATTTCCATCGGATTTGAGTTCTTTTTTAAGGTCACTATGTGTACAAACATCTGTGTCACCATCTTCATTTTCCTCATCAGAGCTTGATTTACTTTCATCGTCTGGCATTAATCTTGAATTAATTTCCTTAGCAAAATACTCGGAGTTATCCAAATCTGACTCGAAATTTTCGACATCAACATTGCCGTGATCATCAGGGATCGAACTTGAATTTTCGGACGACCTCGGGCTGTCCGAGACTGTTGGTCTTGGTTGAAACGGTGGGCATCTCTCTGTAAAGTCCTCTCCTAATACACGGCTAATACTGAAAGAAGGTTTTGCTTGCCTTCTGATTTGAAAATCGGGAGACGTCCCGAATTGCACCATTTTTCAGATTTAAAATTCTTCCTTCTCTGATACAGAAGACCCGTTCGTGTGATCTAGTTGTCAAACTTTCGCATATTTATAAATTGATAACAAATATTCAGAAGCTGTGAGATTGACAAGTTTCTGCACAAGGTACTCGCGAAAACTCCGCCTAACTTAATAACAAAACCAATGACGGATAATTGGTTTGACAGATGAACACGCCTCTATGGCACTTCAAACAGCCTGCAGCTGTGATTTCGCGGATACTTAGCTCCTGATGGAGTTAGAGCCGTTTAATTTGTCTCTTTATATTTTCTATTAATTTTCTCGACATAGGTGATCCGTCCTACAGAAGCTATAACAAGATTTACGGTTGATGATTTGTAACAGAACACTGTGGAGAAGTAGATTTTAATAAGTGATCAGCTATCGATATTAATTTAGAACTAATGGAAAAATGCTGGTATAATTTGGACCCAAATTATGCAAAAATGAGTGGAAATCTAGAATCAGAACGACATTGTTGGTTTCCGTCTGTTCTTTATAGTTGCAGATAGATTTAAATGGTATGTCAATTTAGTGACTGTACAAGATAAATGATAAAATATAAAAATGTCAGCCCACAATATTTTCAGATCAGAAAATATTAATTAGATTTCGTGAATTGTCGCTAGACTCAGATTGAAAGTTGAAAAGAAAAAATATTAAAATTATTAACACAAAAACATATAATAATGATAAAATGATAACAGATAAATATTAAAAAACAATTTTAAATGACTAAACATTATACATACATACACACACACACACACACACACATATATATATATAATATATATATATATATATATATATATATATATATATATATATATATATATATATATATATATATATATATATATATATATATATATATATATATATATATATATATATATATATATATATATAACCAACATCACTCTATAACCAGATGCGAGTCAAGATATGAATTTATTTTTATATAGCATATTAATTGACTACTAAACGACACGGATAAAATATAAAATAGACTCTTAGAATTCCAGGTTGGCCTTTACCATAATGAAAAGGTGTACGCGGTTTATGTCTAAAAATCAAATATGTAACTTGCGTTCCCTTTTTTGACTTCGACATGAAGAAGGCGTTCTTCTTCTAGAATATTTCATAATCTGTTTGTTCCCTTTTCGTATCATTTTAATTACATATGTATATATTTTTGGTGGAGGCAATTTCGGAAGCTAGGCTGAAAAAAATGCATTTTATAAGCTAATATTAACATTGCTACAATCTGATTATTTAGCTCTCACTTATCTTTAATATATTATTTCATTTCTACGTTCCTGTTTCATTTATATACTTTTTGTATTTGATAAAAATGTAAGAGATTTCATATTTATTTTTATTACAGCCGCGTTACTGTTTACATTTATTTACAAATGATAATTGAAATTGTTTTATTACCATTACTGTAAGCCATAATTCTATATCCTAAAACCGGTGACATATCTATATAAGTGATAAAATCCTGACCGGGTATAAATAAACAATAAAATAAACAAAAACATATATCCGTCTTTGTAACGTTTGTAAACATATTTTAGTATTTTGTCTGTTTTTAATTCTTTATTTTGTTTTATTTTTTTTCTTCCTACAAGAGATTGAATTATATGATATATAAGCAATCTATCTATCTATCTATCTATCTATCTATCTATCTATCTATCTTTTTATTTATCTATCTGTCTGTCTATCTATCTTTACTACTTCCATGATTTATCAGTTTAGCGTCCAATTCACATGAGGAAGGTGTCAGGTTCGATTCCCAGTATCATATTATATACTTGAAGAGAATGGTAATGACTCAGTTCGGCAAGTGCTCGGCACAAGAGCTGAAAGTCACGAATCTTTTGAATGAGGCTTAAAACCTAGACCCCGTGTGAGGGTAGGTGTGTCACGTTTAAGAACCCTCGCAGGTCCAAATTTATGGCACTTCTCATAAGCTGGTGATATTTCCATATAAGTGAGACATTCTTTCCAGGACGTAAAAGCAACAATTTTTTTCAAATCTATTGGCTATTGATTTTTGTATATTAATCTGAGTGCTTGTTATCTAACTCTTAAGCTGAATTTAGTTATATGTTCACCATAATTGTCATATGTAAATCAGCATCACAGATCTGTAAAATTATTATGTTGATTTCTGAAATATGTCATTTGGAGGGATCTGAAATTGATAGTTAAGTGATGTTCATTTCCTGAATGACTAATATACATGATACATCAAATAGAATTAGATGAAATAAGATAAAAAGGAAGAGAAATAAACAAACGAAAACAAAATTTAAAACGAAGCATAATTCTAATGCTATGTTGTCACTTATGTTTGTAACCCCTGTTAAAAGTGTACAAAGTGAAAATGTTTAAAAACAATACAAAAGAACAGCATATGATGATTGAAATAAGTGAGGTTTAAACAATTTCGGGATCGTCTGCTAAGCCAATTTGGAATCGGTGAGACTTATAGTAACTTGTATATTATTAAGTCTCCCAAACGAAGTTTGTAACTTGTATTATTATTATTCTTATTATTATTATTATTATTATTATTATTATTATTATTATTATTATTATTATTATTATTATTATTATTATTCTTTCTTCTGACCGTGAACTTGTCTGCAGCGTTTCTCGATTGTTTACGAAACTTGGAGGGATGTTAGATCTCCATGTCTAGATGTGCAGTCAGTTTCCCGGGATTATATGCAAAGAGATTTGGGGGTTTTGTTTGGGAGACTTTTTCGAAACAGCTGGCTGTTTCAATTAATATTATCATGTATATTATCATTATTATTATTATTATTACTATTATTATTATTATTATCATTATTATTATTATCATTATTATTATTATTATTATTATTATTATTATTATTAAAACATCCACTTTTAATCAATATTCAGAATATATTTGAGCAAGGTTGTTTTCTCAAATCCCGCCATAAATTATTTTTTAAGTAATATTTGCCAGTGCCCTTTGAACTATACCTATTTTTCTTCAGTAAATTCAATCTTCAATCACATCTCCATTTGCGGCCAAATCACACTTTGGGTTTGTGTATATTGTTAATTACTCACCGTGTTAATAATACCTTCAATAACTAATGAAAAAAATAATACATGTTTCTATTCTTTATGATTTAATTATAAAACATTCAAAGGAATAGAATGTTTTAATATGTGTATTTTCTGTTGCTAGCCAGTTTTACTACCAGCAAATTCCAAAATCAAAACATGGTATAACAAAATACAAGTATCGCTTTCTTCTAGTTACGTTACATACATTTGTCTTTTAATCTCATATATCGATTTAATGCCGGCGAGAATATCTCAAGCTGAGAACATTTTTCTTTGAGACAAAATCACGCGGTGTGCTGGCTATGGGTTAAAACCAAGCAATGTGTCAATGATTAGGAACCTTCAACAGGAAAACAAAGAAAACAAACCACACGAACTCGTGTTATTTACAAATTGATCCAATTAGACATCCACATAGCATTTAATGGCATAAAAATTAAGTCACGTGTGCTTTCTTCTCCTTCACAGAATGTTATAATCCTCTCAAGTCAACAAACAAAAATGACCACCGCCAGATAACATTGTCTTGAAATGGCAGATTGTCAAAATGATGAATATTCTGCTGAAAATAAGTTGATAACATCTTTAGATCGCAAGATAAAAATAAAAATTATCTCACTGCGGTTTAGTCTCGAACAAAATTTATTTACAAAACCAAAATGTTTACTTCAACAGGACGTTATGATATATTGGATGTAGAAATAAGGCAGAAGTCGTGCTGAATTCGAAAAAGGTTTGAATTACATTGTATATTATTTCATTTCATCGACATTTTCAATGTAATCAAAATAAAGAACATACTCTTGATATAGATACAATATAGTCGTAATATAGATACAGTACATAGTCATAATATAGATACAACACAGTGATAATATAAGTACAACGTAATCATAATATAGATACAACACAGTGATAATATAGATACAACAAAGTCATGATATAGATACAACACAGTCATAATATAGATACAACACAGTCATAATATAGTTATAACAACGTCATAATATAGATACAGCACAGTCATAATATCGATACAACATAGTCATAATACAGATACAACATAGTCATAATATAGATACATCACACAGTCGTTATATATATACAACAGTCATAATATAGATACAACGTCATAATATAGATACAGCACAGTCATAATATCGATACAACATAGTCATAATACAGATACAACATAGTCATAATATAGATACATCACACAGTCGTTATATATATACAACAGTCATAATATAGATACAACAGTCATAATAAAAATACAACAGTCATAATATAGATCCAACACAGTCATAATATAGATACAACAAAGTCATAATAGATACAACAAAGACATAATATAGATACAAACATAGACATAATATAGATATAACAAAGTCGTAATATAGATACAACATAAACATAATATAGATATAACAAAGTCATAATATAGATACAACAAAGTCATAATATAGATACAACATAGACATAGTATAGATAAAACATAGACATAATATAGATACAATAGTTAAATATAGATACAACAGTCATAATATAGATACAACACAGTCATAATATAGATATAACAAAGTCATAATATAAATACAACAAAGTCATAATATAGATACAACACAGACATAATATAAATACAACACAGACATAATATAAATACAACACAGTCATAATATAGATATAACAAAGTCATAGTATAGATACAACATAGCCATAATAAAGATACAGCACACAGTCGTTATATATATACAACAGTCATAATATAGATACAGCATAGTCATAGTATAGATACAACACAGACATAATATAAATACAACACAGACATAATATAAATACAACACAGACATAATATAGATACAACATAGTCATAGTATAGATACAACATTGCCATAATATAGATACAGCACACAGTCGTTATATATATACAACAGTCATAATATAGATACAGCATAGTCATAGTATAGATACAACACAGACATAATATAAATACAACATAGTCATAGTATAGATACAACATAGCCATAATAAAGATACAGCACACAGTCGTTATATATATACAACAATCACGATATACATCAAACAGTCTTAATCAGGTAAACAATTAAAGTATAACACATGCACCTATTGATAAAAGAGGGTTGCTTCCGGATATTGGTTCTTTGAACATGGTTTATTTAATTCAATTTTGTTTTGTTTTGAATGGCGTTCTGCGCCATCATGGATTATGATAGAAAGATTGATGAAAGTGGACGAGAGTAAAAGTAAAGAAGATGCACGAGTGTATAAGTTTCTGTTTACATAAATTTTATGTTGACGTTTGAGTTTATTTTAATACAGCAGAAAAAATAAATTATGAGGGAATGTCAATAATACCATGACTCTAAAACAAAAAGACAACACTATTCAATTTTGGAATGATGGAACAACATAATTTATACGCAGTGCATCGTATCAAGTACGCAACTCTAAACTTGACAGTCGCGTCTCATATTTTCTAAATTAAATTTTCTCCGATATTTCGTTTATTTGGTATATGGTTGCATAGATTATAAATATATGACCTATGTTGTTAATTCCGATATTCATATGATTTAATTATTTATTGTTTTTCTGTGTTTACAAACTTAACCAGGAACTTAAACGAGTAAAAAAGTCGGAATAGAATATGGACTTAACCAATAATAGGTAACCTTAGATAATTACAAGTACATTCAACAAAAACGTTTTATCATGTAGATTATAAGGAATGATAAAAGATAACGACCTGATTTATATTGCTACTATTTCACACACACATACACACACACACACACACACACACACACACACACACACACACACAATATATATATATATATATATATATATATATATATATATATATATATATATATATATATACATATATATATATATATATATATATATATATATATATATATATATTATATTTCATGGAGATACCAAGACCCTGATTTATCAATCATTACGGGATAAACTGTATTGAAAGTACAATGTTTATCTAAGCCTTTTGATATTCAATTAGGTATGTAACAAGGGGAGGGTCTTAATTTATCGTTATTTAACACTGTATATGCAAATGACCTTCCGTAGTTCATTTATTCAACCACTGATCCTGTTCATATTCTTGCTGAGAGACTAGACTTTCTGAAGTGGACTGACGACTTAGTTTTATCATCTTCAACTTCACATGGTCTTCAACACAGGCTGGATGTCTCATCCAAATTATGTAAAAAAATTGGTGTTTAAATATGAATATCAAAAAGACAAAAGCATAATTCAGAACAAAACTGGTAAATAATATGCACACAATTTATTTTTAAGAATGAGACAATTGAACAAGAGCAACTGATTATAAGTATCTTGGTATTGTTTTTATATATCTTGATCATTTAAGTTGGCTCAAAACGAACTTGTTAATTAAGCTAACAAAGGTTATTTTAAGCTCTGAAAAAAACTTTTCATTTAATCCCAATATTCTTGTAAATCTCATGACCAATCCTTTTATATGGATCTGAAATATGGGAAGCATAAAATATCAATACATCAACATTTCGACATGGGGAAATATATTTGAATACAATAAATAATGATAAATACTTGGAAAATTTTCAGTGTGTATCTAAACAAACAATACAAAAGCAGTATCTAAATACACTACACATAAAAGATATTTGTTATTTCTAGGAGCTAGAAAATATGTTGTTAATGTACGCTGGTGCGCGAGTGTGAGTTCATAAAAATATGCATATTGACAATTTACATAACATACACGTAAAAGTAACTGTTTATAAGTCCAATATAGCTGCGTATTTAGAGATAATACAAATACGTTTCCTAATCACTCACTTTAATGAAAGGACCTCATTGACCCGAATATTCATATATGTATTTTTTATTTTGCAATAATAAGAAAATCGAGTGTTGAATTCATGAATACATAATCCATTTTTCTTACATATTCAGTAGTCTATACACTGCTTGATTAATAAATTAGCTCAAAGTATTAGTATCTTGTTATCCTGAAATCCTGAAATAATCTAATCTGAAGAAACTACATTTTGCAAATGTCAGAGTACTGATTTCTTTTTAAAATGTCTAACTTTCTCAGAATATATAAATAAATGGGCATGTTTTTATCTTCTATATTACAGAAGGTCCACCTAGATGGAGAACATAATTTTTTTATGCAAGAAAATCTATGTAAACGCGATGCTGAAACCACATTAAAGATGTATCTTTAGAACTCTTGTAAAGTTAATCAGGAACATGTATTAAATATTTGGATTTTCGAATAGGTCATTTTAATCACTAAAAGATCATTAATGGAGTGTAAATGTCATAAATCTCCCAAAAATATTTATAAGAGTGACAATTATTGTTATAAAAATATTGTTATAAATTATGAAATAATTCAACGAAGCCCCTTTTTATACATGTTTAGGCCTTCAAATGCAATGAAATATTGATATTTATGACAAAATACTTTTTTGCATATAGTTTACATAGCCCCCAACATTTGTGGAAATAACATTTCTTGACTATAGCCTCAGATTGATGGGCGCATCAATGAGTCCTTAGATTCATTCAGTCCACCCTGGCAGCTTCAGTGATATAAAAAAGATGGCATATGTACCTTACCAAGACCTCCATATTCCTTTCTTTACACAATCGGTTCCCTTGCATTTTATCATGGGAGTTTCTCTAAAATAAATATTGAAAACAATATGCATTACAGTTTGGATTTATACTTTGGAATCTGAGATTTTTTATATCATAACATTTGTTCAGAATGAAAATATATTTCTTGTATTTTGTTTTGATATCTAAGACTTAGTGTATCAATTACACTCTGTTAAAGGTCATCCCACGTACTTTAATGGGTTCTTTTGTCAATTGTAGGTCGATATAGCTACAAAAGGGTTCATTACAATGACATTTACTACCTATCCATATTACCCTTGTTTTATCAACGTTATTTTTACACCAGAATATTTCGAGTTTTGATCTAAAGAATGGAGAACAGCTTTGAGTGAAGATTGTGATGTGCCACTGAGAATCATGGAAGTATCATCGGCAGAGTATCATATTTTCATCTCATTAAAATATATATACATTTCAAATCTCAATTAGTCCGTGTAAAGATGCCCTCATCTACACACAATAGAAATAAACAAGTATGAAGACCGGAGATTCCCTTGTCCGCAATCCATTTAACGTCAACAATAAGGAAATACTATTGTGAACTACATATAACTTAACCTCTGTATTAAAAATATATATCAAAATATATATATAAATATATATATAATAATTTTAAAATGTCAAATATACTTTTAAAAACCCTTCCATGACATAGAAACGACTGCCTTTATAAAAACTGATGAGTGCAACTATGCCTGGTATATCACCGACTTTTTTTATAATTCATTATATCGATAGTAGTTGTTGGAAAGACTATACCGATTGTCACGAGGATATTTTTCTCATGCACTTTTTTTCATTTGCATTTGACTTTGAACTCACGGCTGATGTGACCGGTAAACAGGGGATCATTAATTATCCATGGCACCTGACCTCACTTCTTGATTTTAAGGTCCATGATTGTATACTGTCTCCTGATCCACATAGCGGTTAATACTATGGTATTTGTGATTTTCATATATCATATAGCATGCTGTCTGTATTTTCTAATTTCTAATTTCGATTATCCATTGGCACTTCTTCATTTTTACTTTGTAAAGTCTTGTGTACTTTATTTCTGACTTGTTACGTATTGGTTTATAGTTATTCTTTATTACATTCGAGATATAATTTAGCGGAATGGCTTTTTTTTTCCTGACTAGAAAATATTATATTTTTCTCGTAACCATGTCTAAACAACTCAAATTCCAGCTTGCCTCTCATCTACTAATTAAGAAAAAAAAATATTCGTGAAGTAAATATGTTTTCCTAGTATATAAATGTTTTATGTTTCACGTCTAATTCTTTAACTGTAAGATAAAGACATTATCTGAGTGTTTCTAGGAGAAATGGTAATCAATGCTGAAATGAATTTCATTAAAATTCATTTCCTTTTATTTTTTTATATAATAGATCCATCCAATTGAGTGTTTAGGTTGAATGATTTTTAACAGTCGTTTTCCAAACCTTTTCCTGGGTTTGTTTTACTTTATCCGGTCAATGTAATTTACGCAAAATGATGACGTCTAAAGAAGTGGAGGCTGAATCCAAAATGAAAGCTGAGCAAAACGTCGCGAAAACCTAAAACGAATTCGGAAATTAATAATATAAACAATGCCTATATCAAACAATACCTCATTTCTATTCAGCAACTCTAATACTGCGTTACAAACGACGACATTTCGAACTTACTGGATCTTTCATTTCGTGATTGACATGAGATCACAAACAATGTACATCACTAACGTATATTTATTATTGATTATCAATATTTCAGACTTTATTTGTAATGGAATTTTGCGGAACGTCACTTATTGTAGTTATTGTAATAATGATATTTCAGACTAGTAAAATAATCGGGATTTTGTAGAATGTCATTATAGTAGTAATTATAATATTTCAGACTAGTAAAATAATCGGGATTTTGTAGAATGTCATTATAGTAGTTATTATAATATTTCAGACTAGTAAAATAATCGTGATTTTGCAGAATCAATCAGAGTAGTAATTGTAATAAGATATTTCAGACTTGTGATTTAATTTGGTTTTTTCAGAACGTAATGTAAATTAGTTATTGTAATAAGATGTTTCAAGCAAGTGAATTAATGACGTTTCCGCTGAACGTGAAATAGTAGCAATTGTAGTAAGATATTTTAACGTTTGCGATAGCTCAGGTAGCTTCAGGTTCGATTTTATGTCAGGTTCATATTCTTTAACACAGTTAGTCCGGACTGATGTTTCACCAAGCTATAGAGGTTACGAGTATTTCGATAATATTTTCGATATATATATATATATATATATATATATATATATATATATATATATATATATATATATATATATATATATATATATATATATATATATATATATATATATATATATATATATATTTGCCAGGCGGTTGGTGCCGTAAGTCAACAGTTCGAACCTCAGCGGGACACACACACACACGCACGCACACACACACACACACACACACACACACACACACACACACACACACACACACACACATATATACATAAATATATATATATATATATTATGATACTTGACCTTATAGCTGAAGAATGTAAATGATGAATGCTTGGAGAGACCTAAATAAAGATAAGATAACTAGTTATCGTTATAGAATATTACCGAAGCCTTTTCTGTTCACATTGCTGCCCGTATAATCTGATTTTGATGTTATTTATTAAATAGATTATCACACTACCGAGACTCTACATTCCGGACAAGAGGATAAACATTTATCATGCTTCAGTGAAGATATTTGTAATGGACGCTCCAAGGGATGCTTATTTTGTAACATGGAACAAACATTCAAGTTCTTTATATCACAGTATTGCATTGTATTTGGTGACGTAACGGCATTTTTCTGAAACACTCGAATACAATATCCTTGTCACAATTGCTTTAGGAGATGATGATTGCTCTGTTGATCAACCGGATAAGTAATGAAGCAAAGCTTTGTGCTTTGTGAGTAAATAATAATTCTCGCTATGATGATGGCTGTATAATTCATTATTTTGTAAAAATAAACATTGTAATAAAACACACAATTTAAACAAGCAGACTGTTCATTTGAGTTAGTTCCCTTAGCTTAAACCAGTACCTAAGGGTAATCATTATGTCGAAATGTTTACATGAGTTATTTCCCGAATACGTTGGGGTAGGGGTACTAATTATGGCGATATGTTCATATGGTTTATTTCCCTTAGCTTAAACCAATATTTCGGGGTAGGGTACTAATTATATCGAAATGTTTACCTGAGCTATCTCCCTTAGCTTAAACCAATACTTAGGGGTAGGTGTACTCGTTATATCGAAATGTTTACATGAGTTATTTCCCCTAGCTTCAACCAATACTTAGGAGTAGGGGTACTCTTTATGTCGATATGTTGATGTATGTACTGACATTCATGTGTATAAAGTGATGGGACAAACATGCTATACCAGCTCCAAGACAGAAGCTCAAAGTCAAGGGTAACATAATACCCGTGACTTTGATTGAAGAATGGCGATATTGGTTGAAACCTGATCTCTAACACACACACACACACACATACACACACACACACACACACACACACACACACACACACACACACACACAATATATATATATATATATATATATATAATATATATATTATATATAATATATATATATATATATATATAAACTTTATTTTACTGTGTTTATATATATATATATATATATATATATATATATATATATATATATATATATATATATATATATATATGAACACAGTAAAATAAAGTTTCATAAATATAAAATGCTAGATCGGTGTACTTGTAACTGATAATTTGGTGAACTTGGAGCCAAATTTCTTTCCCGTGTCGGTATTGTCTTATTAAAACGTCATGATATATTGCTTTTACAACATTATTGATATAACAAGACAATGCTTGTGTCATAAAAGTCACGTTTAATATGTCGTTATATCAAAACATATATTTCTAGAAGTGATACACATGAACTGGGCTTCCGTAGATTTATATTTTCAATTTTATCAGTTCCACTTAGTAACAAACAATTTTAAACAGGTCCACGTGCCTCAAGAAAAAAATAATTTCGGTTTCGGAACAAAATACATATGTACCATCGTGTCTTTGTCACAACATAAAGTATATGTTGTCATGTGAACATAATATTTCGTGTCCATTATTATGCAAATGTATACTTACCATATCGTCAACAACACGTGTTGTCACATTTCGTATAGCAGATTAGTTTAGACATGGTTATGTTGTAATACCGGGATGTTTCCCGTACGTTTAATTATAGGCAGGCACCTTTGGTAAGTAATACTTGCATACATACTGGTAAGTAAACAATATTTGAATGTACTTAATGTTCCAGGACTTAAGAACGTCATAAAACATTCTTGAAATAATTATGGTTTGTTCCACATAATATTTTTGGTCGGCAATACTAAACAGACATTGCTTATATATCACGTGACTAGTATTGATGACGTGTACCTTGCTAGATATGATAAAATCATGATACACAATTTATTCTTACGAACAATATTTTACAATACTCAACTATTTAGATGAACAGCCAAAAGAGTAGCATGAAATACCAAAAACAACAGAGAGCGGCATAGCAAGAAATGGTCCTAAGTACCTTTATCTGGTAGAATTAAAGATAAATACAAGATCAGAGCCCACTTTTGACTTTGAGTTGAATAAATAAACATTTTTTGTACTTCTTTGAAATTATATATTTATATATATATATATATATATATATATATATATATATATATATATATATATATATATATATATATATATATATATATATATATATATATATATATATATTATTGGCAAATATGACATTGCAATATGCTATATGGTCAAGAATAATTCGAACGAAAATTGTGGTAGGATGTGGATGTTATGTGAGTTTTTGATGAGTTCTCACATTATAGATGAGAAACAACGTTTGGATTATCAACATATTACTACGACATATAGGCTACATATTGTTCATATAAAATTCCTGTCGTGTTTGACAGTGAGTCACATCACTTAGATGTTTATTTGCACCTACGGATAACTAATTGCATTCAAACGTTTTTCAGAGGATTCTGACAATAAAGACAAATGTGATCTTGTTAAAACCGCTCCAATTACACTCAAAATAATATGCTCCTTCGAGCCAAAGCTTCCAAAGTCGACAGGGAAAATGGCATGGATAACGGTACAGGGCTTAATGCACACCCTTATCTCAATTATTTTTCTTTAATGAAGCAAATATGACAGGACGTGATGCCTATGCTACCTCGGGCACGGTTTTATTATTGGTCATGTTTGACAATTTTGAGAAGATGTTTTTCCACATGCTAAATTATAGCATTTAAGTGTTAGATTTTATGGTTCATAGGACTCTGAAGTATCGTACTGAGCAACATCAGGGATTTATATTCCAATGCAATGATGCATACAATTATCGGAGAATGTATAATGTATGTCTGTATGTATCAACAGACTGGACAATTGAATTCAATATTAGAAATATATGGGGTTTATACCGGTACCACAGTTTTTTTGTTTTGTATTTCTGATGTGAATTTCATTTTTTTTAAATTTCTTTGTAATTTCTATTTTAATCATGTTTCAGTCAATTCTTATTACTTTTACATGTTTCAGTAATTAGAATTTATACATGTTTCAGTAATTTAAAATTTTTACGCGTTTCTGTAATTTCAAATCATTTTATTTCTATCATTTCAATTTAATACATGTTTCTGAAATATCAAATTTTGTTTACATGTTTCAATAATTTCAATCTTATATATGTTTCAATAATTTCAATCTTATACATGCTTCAGTAATTCTAATTTTATATATGTTTTAGAAATTTCAGTTTGTTTTTCATGTAATTTCAAGTTTAAACGTGTTTCCGTAGTTTCAAATTTTCTTTACATATTTCAGTAATTTCAAATCTTATACATGTTTTGGAATTCATATTTATACATGTAATGTAAGTAATAACTTTTTAGAATAACGCTAATAGCCTTTGCGACTTTCGATTTATGGAAAAATGGGGTAATAAAATAAATAATATATAACCAGACATCCTATTTTTTTCTGCAAAGCCATCTTCATGAAATCAATCACTGAATATAGTATTTCTAGTTGTTTCATTTCTTTAGTTCTGTCGGGAAAGTTTCTATTTAGAATACATCATTAGAAATATATAACACCCCAATCATGTCCCTTCTTGACTATTAAATCATTCATAAACGATGTAATTGCAGTTATAGAATGCTAATTTTTACTACAATGATGAATTGTATTACCATTTATTAATTTATTTTATTCTAATTATAGCATTTTAAAATTTGGACTTTTCCAGCTTTGTCCATAGGGTTCAGAGCATTGCTGTTATCACTGCATTTTAATTTACGAACTACTTGAAAGACCCAGATTTATTTGCCCATAATGTATTTGATCAGAATCAATTCTTAAAATCATTATATTGCATGAAACGTTTTAGGGCGATCACATTTTAAAATCTGAGCCAATCCAAGGTAAGAATTTATAGTAGGAAATTGTTTGTAGTTATGATATCTGCTATCACAGTATTTTCGGGTACTTTCTGAGAATATTTTTATATGAAAGTCATTCTGCTAGTTGTTTTTTAGCTCTTTTATAAATATCATGTGTTGCAGGGGATGCACTTACACTTAACTTGAAATAAAATGAAAAAAAAAAATACGGAGTGATTCTTTTCTGTTACTTTCTTCCATGTGTTTATATAGAAAACGACAGGAAAGCCATAATTGGTAACAGGGTTTAAACAATTATTTATATTTCACGTTTAAATTCATATTAATACATTTATATTTTCCCTTTAACAGAAAACAAGAAAGTAACAAATAATCGAGTATGTGTTATATTTGTAGAAAACATATAAAAATTATAAACATAATACCAAAGTTAGAAACTCACAAAGGAACTGAAAAACGGAGGCCGAAAATCCCCCATCGATATCAACGATATGACTATTGTCAAAAAAAAATAAAAGCGGAAACCTTGTTATATACCCGAAAGTGAAAATCGATAAAAATAAAAAAATAAAACCTATCTTTTATAGAAAGAGAACAGACGACGACCCGAAAGATAAAAATATTATAAACATTTTATTGGCAACAGGGAAGAATAACACAGCTTCTGTTTTGTTATGAAATTTTCTCATGTAATCGGTTTAAATTTTAATTACATTATTTTTTATACACATGAAACGTATCCAATAAAGTCAATCTGGTTAATAAAGGTCAAGTTGTCCTACATTAATGAAACCATAATGATTATGTTTTTCACACAACAATAACACAATTTCTAGATTAATCAAACCGCAATGAAAAATAAAAATGATTTTCAGAATCTTTGAACTGTATCAATTTAATTTGAAAATGTCAGGGACTTTGGTTTTTATCATAAGTTTGTTATGTGATAGGAAATTGCAAGTAAACAACAAATATTACATTTAGTTTTATGTATTCGCTTAATCCTCTGTTGATACATTGCAGGAAAGAATAGGAAGTACCATGGTTACCATAATTTTGAGTTACAGGCTACAGTTCTCAAAGTTTGTTCTGTGTTATAGATTTTAAAACAAATGTCCCAAAGACACAGACTCACACACACACACACACACACACACACACACACACACACACACACACACACACACACACACACACACATACACACACCTAATATAGTATAATGTACAGGTGATTGGACAACCCGTGTTGACCTACCATGTAGACCTTCCATGTAATGTATAATGTTCCGATGTTTGGACAACCGGCGTTGACCTTCCATGTAATGTATAATGTTCAGATGTTTGGACAACCGGCGTAGACCTTCCATGTAATGTATAATGTTCAGATGTTTGAACAACCGGCGTAGACCTTCCATGTAATGTATAATGTTCAGATGTTTGGACAACTGGCGTTGACCTTCCATGTAATGTATAATGTTCAGGTGTGTGGACAACCAGCGTAGACCTTCCATAAAATGGTGTACAAGATGGACAAAATTCTAATTGTACGTTTTTATGTGTTTTTTATGTAATTTTTATCTATCTCTAACAAATATCACCTTGATTGCATAACTAATGGTATTTACGCAAATCCAATACGGGTATCCGTGTCATTTAGAAATTATCAATGGCTTTCTATCATTGTACACAGCTGTATAGATTATTGTCTAAAGAAATTAAAACTTGAAGTTGATAACAACGTAATAGCTGTAAATGTCATTGCAATTACCCATAAAAATATCCGTCTTCGGATGTGATGATAATAGTGATATATATCAATCCTGCTAAACAACGGAATATGCAAACCACCTGTTTTGTTTACATTATAAAACCTAATAGGAACCACGTGCAAATCAGCGTATTGGACAATTAAAAACCAGACACAAATTGTCCATATTCTATGTTATTTATGTCAATTAAACTACAATACCCCTTGACATCGATGGTTTATTGTCGAGAAAATAAGAAAAACTCCAATTACAAAAGCTGCAGGTATTATTAAGCATCCTCAAATATTTCAATCGACGAAAGTTCTTGTTTTACGCCCGCATAATCTATTCTTAACTTGGCCAGGTGAACCACGACTGCGGCGGCGGGGTACATTTGCCGTGGCATGCGCAATAGATTACAAAAATGTATCTAGCCATCAAGGGTCGCTTCAATTCAGTCCAATAAAATTCTATAACAGATTAATATTAATGAAATAAATCTTGAAATTAAAAAAAAAATTGTTTGATGATTATTAACGTCCAGACATACTTCTGATATTTGATTTCTATTTTATTTTGGATTATTGTTCGTCTTATATGGTAACTTTGAAATATGCATTTGATATTGATTTGATATTCATATCAGTTTCGATTTGATTTGATTTGATTTTTTTTGTTTTACGCCATACTCAACAATCTTTCAGTCATATGATGGCGTCCAGTTTTTATTGGTGGAGGAGAAACCCCGGTTACCCGGGTAAAGACCACCGACCTTCCGCAAGAAAACTGGCAAACTTTCCCACTTAATTCGAAATAACCCCAGCGGGATTCGAACCAGAGATTAGAGGCCTTGTGATTTAAAGCGCAATGCTCTAACCACTCGGCCACGGAGGCCCCCCATCAGTTTCGAAAAAGAGACTGCAAATTCAGTAATACAATAAAATGCAATTTGTCAACATTATAGTTTTTTCTCCAATTGCAGTCCCGCATCATGTATTCATCTTTAGAATTGACATACTGTATTTATAAGTTTTGAAGCTTTTTATGATTCTAAAAATAAATCAAAACTCAATGTTTAGTCCTTATATCAATATTTTGTTAACACTTTATTAATTAACTTATTTTCGAAAATAAAAGTTTGTTTATGTCTTGTAATTATCTAACACAGAATAGACTAAAGATACTTTGTAAATTGGCTTACGTAACGCTTCATTGTTATCCATATTTTTCATTAATGTTACCTAGGTAACGAATTTGGTATGTTTTTTGTGTGTTCTGTATCAAGAATATTGTTTTCCATAATTTAGTTGGTCAAACCTTGTAAGCTTTGAATCATTTGATCAACAAAAATTCCATATGGACATTTCTGTCTTAAACAATAATGTCGACTACACAACGCTTCTCACCCAAACTCAACACGGGTAAGAGGTACACCTGATTACATGAAAACTGGGGTATGTATAAGTTTTGCTTATTTTAAAGCAAAATGTTCCTAGTTATTCCTCCAACTTATAAGAAAAAAATTAAGAAAACATATAAGAACATGTAGCTGCCACAGTATAACTGAAGGAACTGTGTATTTTGAAACACAATTTTAAAACTCAAAGTACTGAAAGTACTGATACGAGTTGATGGCAAACGTAAGTTTTAATGAGGTATAATACACTCGGTATACTGAATACTTTTTAATTCGGTAAAATTATGTTGTGGCATTGAACAGAACTATAAATAAGGGCAACTTGAATAATTACTCAAATACGAATATGTAATTAAAAGTTATTTCAGTTACCATCATATACTAAACTGGTATTTTCCCTTTTGTTCTATTGAAATATTTGAGTTAAATCGTAAAATGAAATTAATTACTACTCACATCCCTATATTTCAATCAAGGTATTTATTCAGAAAAGTTTTACTTCATTTGAACATTAATCGATAAGATATTTCCATCTAACGATACGGGAATCGATTGTTCCATTTAGTTAGGTAAAAAAACTTCAGATCATTTAGAGTTATTTAGCAAAATGACAAACCATAAACACGCGATTCTAAAGGGTACCCTTATAGAAATATTTGTGCCATAAACCCAATCATAATCCGAGTACGCATGACATCCAGTAATGATGGTAATTTTGATATCAAGTTCGGATTAAGGTGACAGATAAGCACACGTATCAAACAAAAAATCGGCGGCCGTCCGATCACTCGTTATTTTTATTGCCGGAAAGCAGCTGGTTAATACGACATGCTCAGTTCGGCAAATGCCATTATCTCGTATTTTTGTTTACGACATTGATTGGTAATTCAGCTTATATAATTCTAAAATGAATGTCATCCTGTAAGTAAGACTGTAATTGTTAAAGTGTACGAGTATATGTAGGTATATTACGAAGACTGGAAAATTAAAAACTAACTATAATGATGGTATTAAATGTGTCAAGAGGTGAATGGTTTAACAAATTATCAAATGCACCGGCAATAAACAAAGTCGAGCATTTAAATGTTTGATTTAATTTGAATAATCGAATTAAGGAAATATTATATATTTAGATATCATCTTTACCCAGGTATTGTTATAACAAGGATCAGAATAGTGATAAACTAGTTAAAATTAACAACAACAATAATAATAATAATAATAATAATAATAATGATAATAATAATAATAATAACAATAATAATATCCCCCCCCCCCCCCCCACCCCCCCCCCCCGATAAACTAGTTAAAATTAACAACAACAATAATAATAATCCCCCTCCACCCCTCCCCCCCAATAATAATACCCACCTCCCCATACCGCCACCTCCCCCCCCTCCCCAAACCCCCCCTCCCACCAACAATAATGCCCCCCCACCCCCCCCCGCCCGCACCAACCCCAAACCTTCCCCCCCCCCTCCATAATAATAATAAATAATAATAATAACAATAATAATAATAATAGTGATAATTATAACAAAACAATAACAATGATAATAATGATGAAGATGATGATTCATAATAATAAAAATAAAAATAGATGAATATTATCAACATCATTATTATCGCTCCTTACAAGTCATGATTAGCTGATGTTAGGATAAAAATAAAATAATGTCTTCCTGATATTTTCCTGAATTTTTTTTTTTAGCGCTGGCCAATGTGTGACAAAAAAGATATTTTTTGCTGTTTGCAAAATAACATAATTCGAATATTTGATTCCAAAATTAAAAAAATTCAACACGAAACACACAAACAATATAATACATTTGTCACTAGAAAGGTATTAATTCTTATTGATTATTGATTTATTTTAATTACAGATAGCTTACAAATATGATGAAACATTCTATTTATAAGAAATGATAATATGTACACATGTATATGGATACCTTGTATTTTAATTTTATAGAGCTTTAACGATCTTGTATGTACGTCAACAAGTTTACTGATTCAAGCTTTAACAGGAAATTGTTTCGTTAATTTGGTCCCGCTGTAGGTAAAACTTTTGCCTACATAGTTATCTTTGAGAAATTACATATTGCACTTATTTTTAGAAAATGTTTTGAACTTTGAAGCCGCTATTTTCCAATGATTAATGGCAATTAAGAGCAGCCATAGATTCGTTTATACAATATTTACTAAAACTCCCGATGTCTACAGCATTGCAACCATTCTCTTTGCGTTAAACAAACAATAACAATTTACGACAAATGGCTAACGTCTTTTAGCAACTCAAAATAGTTTCTTTATGCAAACACAACAAATGTTGACACCTGTTTTGTGGAGCGCGGGATATAGCACGTGTGTTTTTTCATGCAATTAATAAGAATCAGGATTGTAGAAAAATTGCTGCTATTCGTTAATGTTATTTTTATTCCGTAAACCAGCCAAATAAGTCAAAATTAGTTTACACTATCAATTGTGTCTTGGTGATAATACATAACAAATATTACACATTATAACGCTGTAATCAAGTTCTCTTTTTTAATATCTCCTTTCTAACCACTAGTAGTAAATCTCCTATCAAAACTAAGGACTGCAACGACTCACTATGATCATTCAATAATTGTATTGTTTAAACAATTTAAAATGTCATATTTCATCAATTTATCGCAATGGAAAGATTGCCCTGATCCGGATACATTCAGTAAATATTTATAGAGTTGGATTTAATATATAAACTCACCACCCAGGCGGAAAAGCTGGTTGCAAATGGCAAACATCTAGTTCTTATTGCCAGATGTGTAATCTAAACAGAACCAGGAGTATCTAGTATGTTAAGAGACAATGTGTACCAAAATAATCAAATCCTATGTGATGATACACGTAATTATAGAATTTTGCCAACAAATTTGGAAAGAGAAAACATTCTTATATCTGGCAACATTATAGTTTCATTACACTAAAATAAATACAAAAATATATACTGCAAGTACGCTCTGGGTTATCGAGAGAGAGAGAGAGAGAGAGAGAGAGAGAGAGAGAGAGAGAGAGAGAGAGAGAGAGAGAGAGAGAGAGAGAGAGAGAGAGAGAGAGAGAGAGAGAGAGAGACAGAGAGACAGACAGACAGACAGACAGACAGACAGACAGAGAGACAGAGAGAGAGAGAGAGAGAGAGAGAGAGAGAGAGAGAGACGACAACAGGTCTGATTAATTATAACTCAGCTGATAAAACTCCTTTTACCTCTTCAATGAATCAATTTTCGATTATACAAACTGAACCTAAACATTGTTCTTTTCCTACAAAAACATTTTATCTGAATATCTAGATTGATTTATTGTTTTCGTATTGAAGAAACGGAAATTACAGGAAAATGATATCGACACACATAAAACGATGATGAATTCATTATTTGAGCATCCGTAAATTATGAATAACAAATAGATTTCAAATGGTAGTTCGATAATGAAAACAGAAATAGGGGTTAAGAAACGACAATTGATATTCTCAAGTCACTAACGTTGTAATTAATTTTGAGTTAGTGATTTAATTACAAATTTATTACTAATTCCATGTGCAACGTTCATTCAAACACTGTTCACTTTCAAATCCGTATAAGTATATACGTAATGTAATAACTGAATTATAAGGTATCAAAACAAATTTCTTCTCTACTCTTTACACAACTATTCCACACAACAAATTAAAAGAAATACTTTTTAGCATCATAGACAACTGTTTTTTTTTCACTAAAAGTGGTGCCCGAAAATTTAAATATCTAGTGATTGGCTATCAGGATATTTATTTTGTCCAACACAACTCTGATTCTACACATAAATACACTGAAGTTGATATAAAAACATGCTGGAATACAATATATTTGTAATGTTCGGAGACGTGGTCGTTCAGAAACTGTCGGATTTCCTATGGGAACCAATTGTGTCCCTTTATTGGTCGATCTGTTCTTTTATTCATACGAAGCAAACTTCATTCAGAAACTGCTGAATCAAAAGAAGAAAAAGTTAGCGGTGTCCTTTAATATGACATTTAGATATATCGACGACGTTTTGTCAATTAATAATGACAATTTTTTACATATGTAAATGCGATTTATCCAAACGAACTAGAAATTAAAGATACAACAGAATCAAGCACACATGCTTCATACTAAGACGTTTTTATCAATATAGACACAGACGGGGAATTTACAACTAAGCTATACGACAAACACGACGATATCGGCTTTCCCATCGTAAATTTTCCACATTTAAGTAGTAATACCCCAGTCACCCGCATATGGAGTTTATATTTCACAAATGATCCGATATGCCAGGGCGTGTATAACATATGAAGATTTCATATATAGAGGTAAACTACTCACTAACAAATTATTGGTACAGGGATATCGAAAACCGCGTTTAATATCAACGTTCCGCAAATTTTACGGTCGGTATGGTGGTCTTGTTTGCAATTACTCTGTTTCACTAAGTGAAATGTTGTGTTTCCTTTTCGTTGGCGGTTGTTGAGACGTCTGAACCAGTTGTGACGGGGTTTCACTCCTCATGTATTTCATTCGAATTGGTTGTGGGCTCGCGGCGGTGTGGCCGGTCGACAGGAGATGCTTACTCCTCCATGGCACCTGATCCCACCTCTTGGTTTCCAGAGGTCAGTGTTTGTCCATTTTTTCTGGATTTGTATCTAAGTCCTGGACATCCTATTGATTTATACTTTGGAATCTGAGATTTTTTATATTTATATCAAAACATATGTAAAACAAGAGTAAGTATACTTGTAATGTAATAACTGAGTTATAAGGTTATATCTTAAATGTATGTATGTAAATACATGGTAAGTATAATTGTAAATATTGAATTATAAGGTTCTATTTTAAATGTAAGGCAAAGCAAGATATGTATAACTGTAATAACTGAATTATAAGGTTATATCTTAAATGCAATGTAAAGCAATGGTAAATATAATTGTGAAACTAAATTATAAGGTTATATCTTACATGCAATGGAAAATAATGGGGGATATAATTGAAAAATCTTAATTATAAGGTTATATCTTACATACAATGTAAAACAATGGGGAATATAATTGTAAAATATGAATTATAAGGTTATATCTTAAATGCAATGTAAAGCAATGGTAAATATAATTGTAACGTTTATTGTTAAGCTGCTTAAGTGAAACTGAGAATTTGTACTAACATTTAAAATTGACTGACTATAACAGTCCTTGATTTTTTTTTTTAAAAATCCATTAGTGGTACTTCCCAGACCTGACCATATTAAATTCTTAATCCGTCCACCTGCAAGTCGAAGGCTCAAAGACTAAGTCATTACAAGTACATGTATTTATATAACTTGGATTTGCTTATCATAAAGTGTAAGAGGCGGGTGTCGACCATTGTCATGGGAAACGCAAAAGTGTACCATTTCAAAAGCCATTTTTTCATTGAATATATTCTTACTAACATTACAGCATAAAGAATCAATCAGTGATAATATATATATATACATGTATATATAAAAATGTTATCTATAAGATTGATAAAAGTTATTTAATCACAAATAAGATACGTCATGTAATAATATAATTTATTCTTGAATTTTGGAATGTACATCAGCAACCATGTGTCAAAGTATGTATCTGCAAAAACAGCAAAAATCCATTATGTATGAAAATGTACTATATATATATTTATGTTCTTATTCGTAAACTCAACCGAACATAAAATATTTACAATAAAACTCAAACACTAGTGTGAATTTAGGAACAGTCTGCCATACGAGTACGTATGTAGTCGTTATTTGATTTCCACCATTGTACATAGTATTTTCCGAATACGAGATAAGCCTTTCCATATTAACCGCAATCTAAAAAGGAAAAAACAAGAAGTTAGTAAACATGTGTTAATTGAGGATCGCCATGAATGTATATGTTTATGAGAAACCTGAAAACTTATTGCCGGGATATACATAATGTACATCATTTATCCTCTAAAAAGTTAGAGGGAGGGTGGGAGGAAAAACTTACAAACCCTGCTGAATACTCGTATGAGACTCGAATAAACTTCAAGACTCATAAAATTCCGTGCAATAAAAGAAAGACCGATATACCTGTAGAACAGGTATGACATCCAATGGAAAAGATTGTTTTTAGTAAAACAATAACGTGATTCGGAAAATACGTGTTTTGAGTAAACATTATAAATATATATATATATATATATATATATATATATATATATATATAAATAAATATATATATATATATATATATATATATATATATATATAGTGTGTGTGTGTGTGTGTGTGTGTGTGTGTGTGTGTGTGTGTGTGTGTGTAAAAGTATAAATTTGGTATTATGTTTAAATTATTCTTTAATTATTTTATAAAACTTCGAAAAAAGTGTTCTAGTGAGGAAAAGGGTTCATGACCAGGTAAGCTCGTTACCTTGGAATTATAAATTCATATTTGTATGTGCATTACAAACTAAAACAAACTCTTTTGAGAAACAATGCAATTGGTTTGCATATTTTTTTAACCCGTCAGTTTGTATTTTGTCCTGTTTTAAATGTTTATTGAATTGACGTCGACGTGTTTGCATATGTCAGTGGCGATCGTACTGACTTTTCCCCATTGTAAGCCTTGTAATTTAGTCGGTATATTAAACGTTCAACAGAAATATATAGGCATATATAATTTTTCAGTGCAAAAAGAATGTATTCGATTCGATGTTGTTATGGCATCGATAGCATCGCACTCTATGTCACATCGTCTTAAAACGCTAGACAACGCGGTTTTGAGCATTACTGGATCCGTTTTATCTTAGAAATGGAACACCAACAACACAATGAAACAGGGTGTCTTCAAATTAATCAAATAATTTTATGTGGGCAAAAATAATAATAAAGCAAATAAACAGCATATCTGGAGTAGGAAGAGTCATCAGTGGTGTTAATTATTAATTATGTTTAGATGGTTTAAGTCTTGGTTCATACTTAATGGTAGATAGTAAATATACAATGTGTAATGTATAATCAGTATTGTGTAAAGATTGTCCGTTAATTCCCAATAGAACGAGAAAATGTTGAGAAAGGCCATGTAACAATGTAATATTAATGATGATACTTTATCACAAGGAACTCAGACATGACAATTACAAATTTTAAAAAATGAGAGTCTCTAAGAAATCAGACAATGTCTGACAGTGATAGAAGAAAATATATTTAAGCTGGATAGCAATATTTTGAACGTAACTAATGAGAAAATTTGAGATTATTGCCGGAAACATTGTCATCTGTACCGGAAATGATTGACGTTAAAGAATAGTGTCTTTGGAAACTTGTACGACATAAAAGCAATGTTTTTACCGTTGTTGAAGTTCGTTTGTTGTAATTTGTCGCTTTGAGCAGATGTTTGTAAAGGCGTATTGGTGCCTAATTAGTACCCACGGGCATTCCTATGCAATTTGATTGACATTTTAGGTTTGTATTTTCGATTTAATTGAAAGTGTATGAGGAATACTGTATGATCACCTATTCATCAGTAGAATGACCGTTGACAACTCGTGTAATTATTGGAAATACAACATCAAAGACATTTTAATAAACTACCGATGCACTTCTATCTATCAGGCATTTCACTTGTCTTTGTAAACAACATTAAACCTATGAATCTTGGCACTGACCAATTCATTTGTCATATTTTCTCTACATATTTCTTTCATTTTTTCAGATAAAATGTTCTATTAATTAACTGGCACATGTAGAATGTCTTAATACAGTAGAACCTCGTATTTACGACCACCTATCTGACTGATTAAAAGTGCTCCATATTAGTGAGGTGGTCTCCTAGATGAGGTGTTCTCCCATATGAGGTGTTCTCCCATATGAGGTGTTCTCCTATATGATGTGTTCTCCTATGTGAGGTGGTCTCCAATGTGAGGTGTTCTCCTATGTGAGGTGGTCTCCAATGTAAGGTGGTCTCCTATGTGAGGTGGTCTCCAATGTGAGGTGTTCTCCTATGTGAGGTGGTCTCCAATGTGAGGTGGTCTCCTACGTGAGGTGGGCTCCCATATGAGGTGGTCTCCTTTGTGAGGTGGCCATTAGACGAGGTTATACTGTATATGAAGTATTTATTTTTAAAATAGATAAATATAGAAAAAAACTAAATGTCATTCCATCAGTAGACAGAAATAAGGCCTGGTTTTAATTTCTTCGTTACTGGGCAATAGACGACACAATGAGAAAATCCCTGTTTTTACTAGGAACCATTAATGTGATTATGTACATTATAAATCACAGTGGGAGTTGTAAGGCTACACATGTAAGGTCAAGTAAATTAATGTCAACTTTGTTAGACGCGTGCATAAAGATGACCATAACCCACATTGCACTGGACATAACTGAGACACACACGTTTGCTTTCAGGAAAGATTACAATAATTCAGCAATTACACGCATAAATGCAAAGGGACGGCCAAAACTCATATTGTGCTAAACATAACAGAGAAATACACGTGCGCCGTCATGAAACATTACAATGTAACAGGAAATGCGACGATAAAGACATCTCACCTACAATGGAATACAGGGTAAAACAATTTTATTTCATTTCAGATATTTTAAGCATTGAACAGGTAAACAGTCGTAAACGTTACCATTTACCATTTAGAGACAACTAAAATGGTAAGACCTGTAAAACTGTTCAAATCGCTAGCTCTAAAATCATTAGCGGAAGATGACTTAGATAAACTCACATCTCCCTGGTAATTTGAAATAGTCGATAAACAATAATTATATCTTCCAGAAATGTTTAGAAAGGATATTATTGAGGAGAGAAACAAATTACACTAAGCCATCTTGTTTAGAACAAAGCATGGTTTTCGTTTTCAGTTTTAAATTGAATGTTGTTTTATAGACCATAAATAAACAATAAAGGCTGTACCCAATAAAATACGAAATGCCACAAAAGAAAATGAGCAGTTTTGATTGATAGCAAAACGGCGCTCTAATGAGAAACTGTGTCTTCATTACAGCAAAAGCACTGGTCCCGTCAAATAAGGACAGTAAGGTATAAAGATTTTATCCGGCAGCGGAAATTTGATCATTCTATGGGAGAATAATTTATAATTTCATTTGGAATGGGTCACATAAGGTATGACTCCCAAGTGTGCGTTGTATACAATATGTCGTGTAAACAGTGACCAGCCGGCTGATATTGGCACAAAGTGTCAAACCTTGAATCAATTGACAACCGAAACAAATATCTTTATACAATATTAAGAAATGGTAGTTTTGTTGAGGTGTTATCGTTAACGATAATTAGAGAATGAGTAACATCTTATCTTAGTTGTTATAAAGAGTTAGAAATAGCCTGAGAAATGCTACTGGCAACTTTATTTCCAATTTCATTAGAAGTTTTTAAAACGAACTTCTGAATAAAGATATACAAGGATTGTAGTAGGAAGGAAACATTCATTAAAACATTACATACATTAATTTTCTGTGAGAACGTATAGCATCACGTGCTATGAGTCATCCTAGGTTTACTCGAAAATATTGATATATAGATTGGTTCAAAAGATTGCTTATAAATGCAGTTAATGTAAGTTGTTGAATTTTATGTATTGTAAATGGTTGGATTAAAAGGCTTATCAATTAAACTTATTTTGTTATTTATCTATATAATTCTTCTAAACAAAGACAAAAGTTAAAAATCAGAAAACTATAGAGATGTCCCTGACTGTAGTAAGTATAGGGTAACTACTTGTCACGATTTTATTCGTGAATATTTACAATGATTACAGGTTGACTATTACGACAGTAGTTACAGCAATCACAGCCATACCTTGATCAATTATTTAAACATTTGTCGCACTTGTTATAGGTTAGACTGGTTTATTACATGAAATAACTAATATACAGTAACATAATGTTATTTCAAAACTATATTAATTGATTATTCGCTATATCACATACATATTTAAATTGTCACATCGATGCATCACTTATACTTTATGGCAAAATTATTTGATAAATTTTTGGAAACTTGAAAAATCAATAATCTTGTTTCTTATATCAGTGTTTTACGCCACCAGTAACGATTTTCCTTTCATACGGTGGCAGTTACAATGTACCCGAGACAAGAAACCCGTCTTTTCGCAGGTAAGTTGGCAAATATTAACACATAATCATCTTCCATTCCAGCGGGGATGGAACCAATGCTAACCTCGTGGCTTAAACTGGATGTTATAACCACTCGGCCATCGATTCCCTACATTTAACAGAACATGATACCAAAATTTAGCCAGGCAATATGACATATAGACCCCATATAACATTTCGTGTATAGCAAGTTATTACACAGAAGGTTATGTGTGTTCTATATGTCATAGCACCTGGTAAGGTCCAAGAACAACTAGTAAAATTACAAAAGATGATTCAGGAAAAGTGCTTACATCATCAGATAACTTATTATAAAGTTCTCACAAATACGGTTTGAAATGAAAAATAACTGCAAACCTAGTAATAACAATACGTGAACTATGGAGAGTAGTATTGTCTATATTGTGTAAGAACTTATTAATAATCAATACCAAAAATGGGGCATTAGCTGTGTTTATGAAATAAAACTAAAATTTCCCTACTGTTTATACTTGTACTTAATGTACAATAACAAATATACACAGGCATAAAAAGATTTATATTCCGATATATTTTGTGAAAATAAGATCAGGCCCAGTGTGGTAATCATATGCACATACTAAGGTTGAGTTAATCAATTGCAAGTGAAGAAGTGCAAAATCTGGATTTATCAAACAATTTTCACAAATATTGTGTATACAAGATTTATGCTTGTGTATAGCTCTTTTTCAGTATAGCAACAAAATTATAGAATATTTAATCGTCAACCCCTTTATATCGAGATCAAATTAATGAATTTTCATAACACTAATTTTTATGGTAATCTTTAAAGTAAAATATATAATCGGAATCAATTGCATATGAAACTGTGTATAGACTTTTAAATATTATCACAAAATTCTCAAAATACCAGTCTGAGAGATAAAATCAAAATAAATGGCAATTATTTGTACATTTACCATAAAAGAGTTGTTCTTAGAATGATCAATTCTATAAATACTGAAATTTTCATTTCTCCATTCAGGTTGCTCTTTAGATAATGATGATAGTAATCATAATAAAAATAATTATAGTAATAATTCTAATGATATACTGATCTTATAAACAGACAATCTTTTTTATATGTAAAGATGAGGAAATACCCATCTATATTCGAAACCATTAGTCCACTAGAGTAAAACAAATTGAATATAAAAACGGTCTGAACATAAAATTAAAATGACGAATTGTAATCAAATGATGACTTGTAATGAAATGACTTGTTATCAAATGATGACTTGTAATAAATGACTTGTAATCAAATGACGACTTGTAATCAAATGATGACTTGTAATCAAATGACTTTTTATCAAATGACGACTTGTAATCAAATGATGACTTGCAATCAAATGGCGACTTGTAATCAAATGACTTGTTATCAAATGACGACTTGTAATCAAATGAGGACTTGTAATCAAACGACGACTTGTTATCAAATGACAACTTGTAATCAAACGACGACTTGAAATCAAATGGCGACTTGTAATCAAATGATGACTTTTAATCAAATGATGACTTGTAATCAAATGAGGACTTGTAATCAAATGACGACTTGTAATCAAATGATGACTTGTAATCAAATGACAACTTGTAATCAAACGACTACTTGTTATCAAATGATAACTTGCAATCAAATGACGACTTGTAATCAAATGACGACTTGTAATCAAACGACGACTTGTTATCAAATGATGACTCGTAATCAAATGATGACTTGTTATCAAATGATGACTCGTAATCAAATGATGACTTGTAATCAAATGATGACTTGCAATCAAATGATGACTTGTAATCAAATGGCGACTTGTAATCAAATGAGGACTTGTAATCAAACGACGACCTGTTATCAAATGATGACTCGTAATCAAATGATGACTTGTAATCAAATGATGACTTGTAATCAAATGACAACTTGTAATCAAACGACTACTTGTTATCAAATGATAACTTGCAATCAAATGACGACTTGTAATCAAATGACGACTTGTAATCAAACGACGACTTGTTATCAAATGATGACTTGTAGTCAAATGATGACTTGTAATGAAATGACTTGTTATCAAATGGCGACTTGTAATCAAATGAGGACTTGTAATCAAATGTGTAAATGAAGAGTTGATTCTTCAATACGTCATCGTAATCAATATCCTATGCAATAAATTGTAGAAGTAAGTAATCAAGTAATCAAAGCCGGTAAACGTTTATTGATACTGTTTAAATATACGTTCAAGTTATATCCTGAAACACTTTAAACAAGAGATCGTAACAGTAGGCATGCATGTGTCAGTATGTTAAACATGTTTAAGTGTAATAAAACAGATGTAAGGACGATAGACTTCATCTAATAGAAGCGATATGTACTCTACTTAATACAACAAAATTACCGTCATCCACAAATATCTCGTTATTCTTAACCAATACATTCAGCATTTCGTCGTTGCAAAGTATTCACCATTAGCAGTTTAAAAATTGTCGTTTGGATTCAAATAAAAATATTGACGTGCAAAATCTAATCACTGGAGTGACACCATAATTACACCATGATGAAAATGAATACTCGAAATGAAATTTTATCATTTCGTTGAATTGTACTGGGTATGTTATGATGCATTAGTTTAAAAAGTATGGGGATTGGTTTACAATATTGTTAGATTTTAACTTATCTGACATCCGTTACCTTAAATAGTAAGACCTATGTTCACCCTTGTTTTATATTTTCACTTTTTAAGATGCCTACGGTGGATAACTATCAATTACCACTTAGCACCTTATAGAGGAGATGACAAACCTATGCTTGATTTCTATACGTTCGTAGACGCATGAAATGCTTTTCGACAAGAGGAAGAGAAAAGATGTTATGCCCGGGAGTGCTAATGTCAGAATCAATACAAATATTTGTAAACAAGATGTCGAAGTTTTTGTCTGTAACAAATGAAATGTAAAATATCTGCTAACATGGATGCTTTAAACCTCGTACGTTATTAAATATTTTTGAATTCTAGAGACATTTTTCCTGTTTGAATATCAGTGGGTGGACGTACTTTGCAGTTTATCCGGTTAATCAAATATCTAGGTTAATTCAATTTGACATTCAAAAGGTCTTTTCAGGGCAGAAAAACACAGTTTTCGCTTCATCCTTATTTGATTCCAGTTTTGTGAATTAGCGATTGTTTAACAATTTTGCAATTGGCAAGGGAACAGTTTTACAAATATTTACCAGTATTTTAGATTACAAAAACACATTTTAACGTCTTCAAGATTCCTTTTCCCACACAAATCAAGTGATTTTTCAATATAAATAAAATTCACAATCCTTGTTTGAATATGGCTTTATGTAAAACTCAGGACTCCTACTTATAAAATGAAGATAGGCTACATTCAAAATATTATACGTTTAATCAAATATTCACGGTGGGTCATAATTGTAAATTGTCTACCTTATTGTAAAACTTTCTAACAGTGCTCTGCCGGTTTTGATCTTTGGGATTATCTTCAGAAACAAAAACAAATTAGGGAATCCCCTACATTAGATTTTTTTTTTCAAAATAATTTACCTAAAAGTATGACCCAGAAAATCTTCCCTGTGACTATAATTTATGTATATGAAAAGAACAAACACTTCAGGTACGATTATGTATGTCGTGTAGTAGTTTAATTCACCATCTCACCTTAAGCTTACAAAACAGATGAAGGTTGTTTGTTTTGTTTTGGTTTTTTTGTATCGTTTGAGTAATGGATTCAACTGAATCGATTACATTAGTCTGTCGATACTATACGAAGGAAAGAAACGAATTAGTAAATTCGTTAAATTCATTCCTTTTTAACAACTACAATACTTTAATAAAGTAAAATGGAGTTTTGACTTAAATAGTAACGTATTTATAAAAGTACAGAACGTTATTTTGAAAACAAAATTATTTTAAAATATGACCCGAACATCCCGCTTGCAAGGAAATGTTCTTACACAATGTAGTAAAGTGTTTCTAGGTTGCAAAGTAAAAAAGCTGCAGTAAACTTGGATCTACCATGTAATTTCTTGTGGATCGAATGCATGTTAGCTAAACTAATTCCCACATCAGTACCTCCACATTTATACGAAATCAAAAACACCTATTTGTTCTTGATTTATCGTTTGCTCGGATTCATTGAATAGCTTATTACACATATTAGAACAGTAATGTAAGCTTTTCAAGCATTAAATCTTTAATATATCCCAACGGCACAATTTGTTCATTAGGTTGTAGAAAGAGAATTCGACTCGTATCAAATGGCAGTCGGTATTAAATGTGTAGTAACACAACAGCTCAATTGTCTTCGTTCTTGATCTTGTAAACCCTTGTTAAATAATGGTTGTCTTTTTTAATTACTATGTATTCATTTTGACTTGATTAAAGCGGAAGATATCCAACATAAGATCGCATACATATAAGTTGTAAAACGAAAGTTAAATATTCGCGGTGTACCAATTTGATGGGAATATGACAACGAAAGATCAGTTAGCATCGTTGTAATGGAAACGTTCATACAAAACGCATTTTATTTCGTCAATTTCTTCGCATAAAACAACCCATTCGAAATGTATATGCAAGTTTGAGTCGTGTCCGGGAGGTAATAGTTAAGTTAAGTCGTTCTAACATCGCAACAGTTTCATGCCAAATGTCCTGATTAAATTGAGAAGTTAATTTTCTATAACGATTATTACTTGATTTAACGAGATTTGCATTTTTTTCTTATAAACATAAATATGATGGTAAAATCTATATTTAAAAGAAAATGAAACTTCAACATTGTTTAGAATTGTTTTACGACTGTGTCAATTGTAGTCGCTGATATTTCAAAAACACTGCGGTTTCTGAAAAAAGTTTTTATCAAGGAGTTAAGATTATATATTAGATAAGATAAGTATGTATTGGATACAAATATAATATGAAAATATATATATATATATATATATATATATATATATATATATATATATATATATATATATATATATATATATATATATATATATATATATATATATACATGTATATATATATATATATATATATGTTTAGTTTTCAAAGCATCGGAATTTAATAGTTTGTATCCAATACATACTTTTGAATTTTACAAAGTATTACGACCTCGGAATGTCATTCTATTTTTATTTCTTCTGATTGATTAATTTCATAAGATAAATTCATAATCTATTTTCTCAATATTTGAATGAAAACATGCCTTTCTGCATTGATTTCAGTCATAAAACTGAAGTTTACCGTTTTACTATCAAATCACGTGAACCATTTTTGCAAATTATAACGTAAGGTTTTCCTGTAGCAAATCTTTAATAAATCCCCTATATATATATATATATATATATATATATATATATATATATATATATATATATATATATATATATATATATTAAGCATCAACATCAAAATCGTATTGTATGTGTTTACTCTTGCTATGATTTATATTTCAAACAGCTTTTGTTATATGTTTTACATTTGCAAGTAACAATAAAAATTTAAGAGAATGTTCAATATTAAATATATCTCACAATATACAATAAGGGTTAATTAACAAATTGTTAAATGAATTTATCGGACAACATTATGATAAATCTTTTACTATATATATATTATTATGAATATAAACAAATGACATTTCATCTCGCTACTGTCTGAAAAGGAGCTTTCATTCTAAATTAATCTGTAGATTTGAAGGTTACCATGGATTTTATAAGTCAGTAGAAGAAAGAAAGATGGACTTGCTGTCAAATGCCGCAAGAAGAATTTATTTCAAATTGATTGCCGATTTCGTCGTTCTTTCTTCCTGTTTTTTGTTGTTGTAAACGAGACTGCTTGTATTCAATTTGTATACAACTGGAGTTTGAAAACTTTTTCTGCATCATTTGATGCTATGATAATCTGTGAGAGTGTTTGATTTAAATTGTATTTTTAATACTTTCTCGTAAGACTAATTAGTCGAGTCACTTAGTTTTGTAATATAATGCTAATGTGTGTATTGCATCACATATTACTGTTCTACATAATGTATGATTATCTGTACTCTATCTTACTGTGCAATGGTGAATGGGCAGTATGTCGAAGATACATGATATAATACAACAATGTAATGGGAGTGTTCGAGTTGAATTGTTTGGATTTTTTATACAGATACTGTGATTTATTGTTCATTTCCGCGACGTAAATTAAATGATATATTTGTTTTTGCATCATGCTGTTGTAAAACACGTGTTTGCATGATCATGATATATGGAGAAATTAGGTAATATTGAAAAAGTACCAATAGTTTATCTGCAATATTTTTACATTATGTATAAAATATTCTGTTGAAGTTTAACCAATAATTCATCTAACAACCAGAATGATCAGAACAAATCTTAAGTGGAAAGTCTCTTTTTATCTCTATTTGAAGTGTTAAATTTATTTTATTTCAAATATTTATTTACAACTTTAACTTATTATCTTTCACACTCACATATACACATAGATATATAGATAGATAGATAGATAAATAGATAGATAGATAGATATACAGATCGATGGTTCTGTATGATAAAGGATCCTTTGGTATATGACGAAACAAGGAACGACTCGAAAACGAGACATATTTTAGATGTCGCATTCAAAAGTTTCAAATAACGATTTTAATGACAGAAATCAAACAGGAGCAAACGATGACATCTGATATCGGAAAAGTTCCGACATCTTTAAGGTACTTCTGCACTTCCGGTGGATAGGTCATATACATAGATAGATTTCAGTTCATTGACGTAAATATTTCTCCATTCCCAGAGATTTTCAGCTTAACATGTGTGTTTTTATTACCACAAACCTCTGGCATTTGGATAAACTTTACAAATGTTTACAATGAAGTAGCAATTTCTATGGAAATTTCATGTTCTAAAATAAACAGTATCAGCGCTGTTCTCTCTCAGAATTTAATTTCTGACCATTTTACACAAAAATGTTTGTCAGGGAAAATTATTTGTGCAAATTAAATTCAAATTACTTGTTCTTACCGCAAACAAATTCGCACATAACGGTTTTTACTTGCAAACAAACTCAAACAAAGTGATACAGAATACATATGTTGTTTACACTGAGAACGCTTGGCTTCACGCAGAAACAGTACTTAAACTTAAGACTGTAGAAACAAGTCTTTCATGTTTTACCCATAATTAGTTTTATGAAATCTCAAAAGTACAAGATATTCCCGAATTTCTGCTTGTAACAATGATAAGACATACGTATACACCCGTAACATATTCTGATACGAGGCAGTTAGTTCCTAGTATGGTGTATATGCAATTGAAAAAGATGGTCTTATGAAGCAATAAAAACAAGTCAATGTTACTGTAAAAATGAGGAGTACACGTAATTATTTGCAGAGTTTTAAATTAAAGAAGTTGTTTAATAAAACCTTTACCCAAGTCTGGAGATATAAAACAGTTTCTTTTCTTTTTAAATCAGAATTTTGTTTACTTTTTCAAAAAGAGATGTTTATTTTAATCCAAGACCATAATTTTTTAATACATAGTTCTAGTACATAAAATGGATTTCTATGAAAATAGTTAGGATATATTGCTTAATAATATTAACTGAGATAAAATTTATTATGTTATGAATAAAGTTATTATTCTATGAATTTCGACATATTTTACTTTTAAATTTTTGAAAGTGTAACCGATCAATAGGATATCCTTACTCCTCCATGGCACCTGATCCCACCTCTGGATTTTCAGAGGTCCGTGTTTTTCCACTGTTCTCCAGATTGTATATGTATCCTGGACATCCTGACGATTTATACTTTGGTATCTGTGATTTTATATGTATAAATAAATATGCATTTATAATTCAGTAATGTAAGGATAATTAACTTCCTATTTTTTACCTCACGGCGGGTGTGACCGGTCGACAGGGGATGCTTACTCCTCCATGGCACCTGATCCCACCTCTTGGTTTCCAGAGGTCCGTGTTTGTCCATTTTTACCGGATTTGTATCTATGTCCTGGACATTCTATTGATTTATACTTTGGTATCTGAAATTTTTATATATAACATATCCATACTCACCGAACTCAATTCACGTATGTGTATTTAAAGGTATTATTAAGGCAATTATGAAAAACATCGTGTTTTCAAAATTTCAAGACTATCGAGTTGCATTTTCTTCATTGCATGCCAAAGCATCATTTGGTATCATGAAAGTAAATATTTTAGAATTTCCTGTAATTCACAATAAAAACGTGTTCTTTTATGGCCATTAAATATGGCATTTTTGTAAACGTTTTTGCGTTTATTTATCCGAAATTTTTGCAATACAGTACCACGTGGTAAGCAGACGACATAATAATTACAGACATTGTAGATAGTACTCCATTTCTTGTTTACACATCGTGTGGGTTGTCATATTGGAGTTGTTTTCAAAATTCTCGACCAGTCTCCAGGTTCTGGGATATTTGACGTGCACATTGCCTTTTGTTTTGATTCTCACAATCCATATGATAGTGATTTTGTACAGAAGAATCATAAAATATAGAAATTTATACAGCTAGTAGAAATATTAGTCGTTCAGTAGCAGCAATGTGTTTCTGTAAATAAAATATTCTGCTGGAAAGATTGTTTTTCATGTGTTTACCTTGTACGAAAAATGCGAATCAGATAAGCTTTCATACTTCGGTAATTTGGCATTAATACTTTGAGTTTATATATATATATATATATATATATATATAATATATATATATATATATATATATATATATATATATATATATATATATATATATATATATATATATATTCATGAAAACATGTGTGTGTTCCTGGGGATGTGTAACTAAAGCACAAATACAGAAATAATAAGGCACTTACGAACTCACCATGCCCTGGTTGAAGTTCGAACTCTCGACCTACGGCACCAATCGCCTGGCTCCCATGCTCGACGCCCTAAAATGAATGTTTCAATAGTTGAGTAGAGTTCTGAACATGAGAACTCGGTCGTAGAGATAGAGGTGAAAGGTGTTTATCCTAATATAAATGACAATGGATCAGACGATGCATGCAGAGAAACACAAGTATAAATAAATCTCAAATATTACTACAACATTGAACATTTTCTATATAAAGTATAATTATTTGTAAATGTTAACGTGTATTTTTCTATAAATGTGTTTAGATTTATCCTTATATCACGCTGTATTAAACACTAAACACGATATCAATAAACACATTTATGTATAACAGCACAATGGTAATCATGAATGCAACGTCTAAGTAAAGTATCCCCGGTCTCGATCCTCGAACGGAACATGAAATATGGTATGTTGAATAAATTATCGCAATAGAGCTCTCAACTCAGAATAAGTCACCGTGTGGTCAATATTTGTGCTACACATTTTAAACGGTCCTTGTGAAAGAAATGTTACCGACAATACAGATTTGCAGAATTACATTTTTATATTGCAATACCAACATTACCGTTTTCGAACATACATATATTTATTATCGAAGTACGAAAATTAAATCTGTTCTATACATACTCAATATTTCGATTACAAAATTGAACTGTGCTCTTTATTACTACGGTGCCACACACAAAGTATGTAACTTTTATAAATATGATACAAAATTGTTTTGTATTTCTACAAAAATCATTTGAATAATAATAATAATAATAATAATATTAATAATAATAATAATAATAATAATAATAATAATGATGATGATGATGATGATGATGATGATGATGTTGTTGTTGCTGTTGTTGTTGTTGTTGTTGTTGTACCACAAAGAAATCTGTGCCGTTCCACAAGTAAACTGTCAGACTTTCTCACAAAATCAGCTTAGGTTCCAGTGGCATTCGATTTCGTGCTGTGAGAAGTGCAATGCCATATCACAACTCGACAATTTTCTCTCCAGATAATGTATGTACTTTTTATCAATTCAAGTTCAACAGAAAGTAAAGCAGGCGGTGATTTGCTTTGTAACTATACTAAGATGACAGCATTTTACACTCCTGTAAAACTAGATATATTATGTATGTATAACAATAATTTGATGTTTATTGACGAATTCATCAGGATTACATTATCTCTTAATTGGAAACGTTACATAAACCAATATATAAATTACCGTAAATGGAAGTCGAGTGCGTTGGATAAAATGTTCTGTCACGTGACATACAACAGTAGTTCACATCCGTTATCACCACGTGGCTGTTATGTGTGCTATATCAATTACACGACAATTAAACACACAGAAAGAGTCGAAGACAGATTTAAATGAGCGTCTAACGTCTGTTTAGTATTTCGATGCAGGTTGGTCTTTGATGATTATCTTCAGCTAGAATTAATTAATTTAAGCAACTGAAAAAGATACTGCTTCATGTATCAAAATGTTTTTAAAAAGTAATTATTTGAAACGATCTCATTCACTAATCGACAGAAACATAAATAAACATAGCAATGTGCAGAAGTTGGACGGAAACCTTCTTGAAGAGTTTAGGATTATAAAGTAAATAGATATGACGCAGCAGCAGGGGGTCGTCGGAATTATCTTAAGTATTGAGACAAGAGTTGTTAAAGTATTGTCTGATATTATGGTATAGTACGTAAAATTATGTTTTAAAGTAATATCCATGTCTGAATCCACTGTTGGTGGACTGTTTGAGTCCCCGGGGTACACATAAATTCAGTACCTGGTATTTCGGTACCAGCTGATTATCTTATACTAATAACTTTGGTATTATTAATAATATTTATATATATAACCACTGGGTCGTTGTCACTGCTAGTGGACTGTTTGAGTCCTCGAGGGTATACATGAACCTTGTACATGGTATTCCGGTACCAGTCGATTGTTTTATACTAAAGTAATATTTCGCTCAGATAGCACCATTTAAATTCTAAACATTTTAAAAGCTGTCGCTGCCACTGCTGGTGAATTGTTTGATTCCATGAAGGTATACATAAATCCAGTACCTAAAATATTCATTTTACAGTAGGTACTCTTAGACTGATTAGGCAATACATTTAGATTTATTATTTGTCCTTGTATGATACCACTTTTTTTTTCAGAAATAAACATTTATATTAAATTCGAGCTCAACTGATGAAGACTTATTGAGAGATACGATCGTCTTGAGCATGTGTTTTGGCCTCTTTTGAAAATTATAACTTTGGTATTGTTAATAATATATATAAGCACCGGGTCGCTGCCACTGCTGGTGGACTGTTTCCCGAGGGTATACATAAATCCAGTAGCTAGTATTTCGGTACCTGTCGATTATTTTATACTAAAGTTATTTATCGCTCAGATGGCATAATTTAAATTCTTAATATTTTAAAAGCTAAGATATTTATTTTTACAGTAAGCTTCTTTTGTATAACATAATTTTGGTATTGTTAATAATTTGTGCATCATATTCTACTGTACAAAAAATCAAATTAGTTAATGATTAATCATGTAAACTAACCATTGAATTTACATATTCTCCAATAAAAGTTACCCGACTACTTACACTGTTCTAATAAATACGTGTCGCTATCAATTTTTACTACTCACACGATTCATACTTGGACATATTTTACTTACTATAGACACAGATGGGAAATTAACAACCAGGCTCTACGACAAACGCAATTACATCTTTCCAATCTTTAGTTTTCTAAACTTAAGTAGAAACTTCCCGCTATCACCTAGATATGTTGTTTATATCTCACAAGTGATCCGATATGCCAGGGCGTGTTCAACATGAGAACAATTCATATATAAATATATATATATATATATATATATATATATATATATATATATATATATATATATATATATATATATATATATATATATATATATATATAAATATGTTAGATAAGTTGTTGTCAAGAGGGATATAGAGAATTACGTTTGACATCAACGTTCCGAAAATTACCTTTTTGCAATTACTATTCACTGAGTGAAATTGCAAAAAAGTAATTTTGGAACGTTGACGTCAAACATAATTCTCTGTTTGGTAGCGGTTGTTAAGTCGTTTGTGCCGATTGTGACGAGTATTTATTTGTTGACTCGCGGCCGGTGTGACCGGTCAACAGGTAATGCTTTCTCCTCCATGGCATCTGATCCCCACCTCTGAATTCCCATAAGCCCGCGTTTGTCCAATGTTTAATAGATTTGTATGTATATAGTCTTCTGGACATCCTGTAAGTTTATATATATATATATATATATATATAGTCATCTGGACATCCTGTAGATTTGTATGTATAAAGACTTCTGGACATCCTGTAGATTTGTATGTATATAGTCTTCTGGACATCCTGTAAGTTTGTATATATATATAGTCATCTGGACATCCTGTAGATTTGTATGTATATAGACTTCTGGACATCCTGTAGATTTGTATGTATATAGTCTTCTGGACATCCTGTAAGTTTTGTATGTATATAGTCTTCTGGACATCCTGTAGATTTCTATGTATATAGTCTTCTGGACATCCTGTAAGTTTGTATATATATATATATATAGTATATATATAGATTTGTATATATAGACTTCTGGATATATTTGTATGTATATAGTCATCTGGACATCCAGTAGATTTGTATGTACATGTATATAGTCTTCTAGACATCCTGTAAATTTGTATCTATAAAGTCTTCTGGACATCCTGTAAATTTGTACATATGGTTTTTTGGACAACCTGTAAATTGTATGTATAAAATCTTAACATCCTGTAAATGTACATGTAGTTTTCTGGACATCGGGTAATTTGTAAATTGTATATATATCGTCTCCTGGACATCCTGCAGATTTGTATGTATATAGTCTTCTGGACATCCTGTAGAGTTGTATGTACATGTATATAGTCTTCTGGACATCATGTAGATATGTATGTACATGTATATAGTCTTCTGGACATCATGTAGATATGTATGTACATATATCGTCTTCCTGGACATCCTGCAGTATATATATTTTTCTTGTACTGTATATTTGTATATACATAGTCTTCTGGACATCCTGTAGATTTTTTGTATATGTATCCTGTAGATTTCTATGTATATAGACTTCTGGATCCTGCAGATGTATTAGTATCCTGTAGAGTTGTATGTATATAGTCGTCTTGACATCCTGTAGATATGTATGTACATGTATATAGTCTTCTGGGACATCCTGTAGATTTGTATGTATATATATCATGTATTTATATATATATATATATATATATATATATATATATATATATATATATATATATATATATATATATATATATATAGTATTCTATCCTGTAGATATGTATATAGTCTTCTGGACATCCTGTAGATTTGTATGTATATAGACCTTCTGGACATCCTGTAGATTTGTATGTATATAGTCTTCTGGACATCCTGTAGATTTGTATGTATATAGTCTTCTGGACATCCTGTAGATTTGTATGTACATGTATATAGTCTTCTAGACATCTTCTAAATTTGTATCTATAAAGTCTTCTAGACATCCTGTAAATTTGTACATATGGTTTTCTGGACAACCTGTAGATTTGTATGTATACAGTCTTCTGGACAACCTGTAAATTTGTATGTATAAAATCTCCTGGACATCCTGTAAATTTGTACATGTAGTTTTCTGGACATCGGGTAGATTTGTAGATTTGTATATATATCGTCTCCTGGACATCCTGCAGATTTGTATGTATATAGTCTTCTGGACATCCTGTAGAGTTGTATGTATATAGACTTCTGGACATCCTGCAGATTTGTATGTATATAGTCTTCTGGACATCCTGTAGAGTTGTATGTATATAGTCTTCTGGACATCATGAAAATTTGACATTTTTCTGTAGATATGTATGTATATACATGTATGAACATCCTGTAGATTTTTCTGGACATCCATGAATATTTGACATCCTGTATATGTATATAGTTTCTGGACATCCTGTAGACTGTATATTGGTATATGGACATAGTAGATTTCTATTTATATAAACTTCTGGACATCCTGTAGATTTGTATGTATATAGACTTCTGGACATCCTGTAGATTTCTATGTATATAGACTTCTGGACATCCTGTAGATTTGTATGTATATAGACTTCTGGACATCCTGTAGATTTGTATGTACATGTATATAGTCTTCTGGACATCATGAAAATTTGTATATATATTTTTCTGGACATACTGTATATTTGTATATACATAGTCTTCTGCACATCCTGTAGATTTGTATGTATATAGTCTTCTGGACATCCTGTAGATTTGTATGTATATAGACTTCTGGACATCCTGTAGATTTGTATGTATATAAAATCTCAGATACCAAAGTATAAATCAATAGGACATAGATACAAATCCGGTATAAATGGACAAACACGGACCTGTGGAAACCAAGAGGTGGGATCAGGTGCCATGGAGGAGTAAGCATCCCCTGTCGACCGGTCACAACCGCCGTGAGTCCACAGTCAAGTCCATTGAAACACGTGAGGAGTGTATCCTCGTCACAATTGGTACAGACGTCTCAACAACCGCCAACGAAAAGGCAACTCAACATTTCACTTAGTGAAACAGAGTAGTCGCAAACAAGACTATTATACCGACCAAAAAATTTGCGGAACGTTGACATTAAACGCGGTTTTCGATATCCCTGTTTCAATAATTTGTCAGTGAGTAGTTTACCTCTGTATATGAAATCTTCATATGTTGTGCACGCCCTGGCATATCGGATCATTTGTGAAATATAAACTCCATATGCAGGTGACTGAGGGATATTACTACTTAAATGTGGAAAATTTACGATGGGAAAGCCGAAATCGTCGCGTTTATCGTATAGCTTAGTTGCTAATTTCCCGTCTGTGTTTATATTAAGTAAAATGTCTAAGTATGAAGCGTGTGTACTTGATTCTGTTGTATCTTTAATTTCTAGTTCGCTGGGATATATCGCATTGACATATGTGTGAAAATTGTCATTATTAATTGACAAAACGTCGTCGATATATCTAAATGTCAAATTAAAGGACACCGCTAACTTTTTCTTCTTTTGATTCAGCAGTTTCTGAATGAAGTCTGCTTCGTATGAATTAAGGAACAGGTCAGTCAATAAAGGAGCACAATTGGTTCCCATAGGAATGCCGACAGTTTGTTGAAAGACCACGTCTCCGAACATTACAAATATATTGTCTATTAGAAATTCCAGCATGTTTTTTATATCAACTTCAGTATACTTATGTGTAGAATCAGAGTGGTGTTTGACGAAATAAGTATCCTGATAGCCAATCACTAGATATTTAAATTTTCGGGTACCACCTTTAGTGAAAAAGCAGTTGTCTATGATGTATATAGTATCATGGACAAACTGTAGATTTACATGTATATAGTCTTCCGGTCATCCTGAAGATTAAAACTCTGCTCTCTATGATTTTATATATTCAATTTGTCGTTTAACATCCTGTCATATATATATATATATATATATATATATATATATATATATATATATATATATATATATATATATATATATATATATATATATATATCTCGTAATGTATTTCTGCAACTTTTTATTTCTATAAAACGTGTTACATTAATTATAATTATAATAAACATAATGCCCAGTTATAATGCTCAAGACGATCGTTCATGTTCCTGTCCATTACTTTATTCTGTATATATATTTTAATTCAGATAGCTAATAGGTACCTACTTATTTCAGGTCTAAAATGATTCGATGTCTCTGAAATATTGATAAGAAAACTCAAACTTCTAAAAGTTTATTTTTAAGTATACGCTTCAATTTTTTTTTTGCCAAATTAATTAACAATATATATATATATATATATATATATATATATATATATATATATATATATATATATATATATATATATATATATATATATATATTATATATATATATATATATATATAAACCACATATGAAAATATACAACCTAGTGAAATGGTGCGCCTTACTACAGTCAATACACAAATATACCCACACATGCACAAGCATACAAAGTCACATTCAGTTACACTCAAGTTTATACACGTTTTTAAGAATTGTTGCAAAATGAATACACTCTTCATATATACAGCAGAAATTAAAACCCTCTTTTTACAATTTGAATATATTATGTTTTGCATTATCTCAATTTCCGTCTTGTGTGAGAAGTAAATATTTTACAATAAGACAAAAGAAAATATGTCATTTCCTCGTCGAATATACCTTTAACTCTGATCGTTGGTAGTATAAGCAAATATGAACCCATGATATGTATATAACCATAAAGAATAGTTGCAGAGGGGTCTTGTCAAATGTAACGCAAGTTTTTTTGTCGTTGTAACACACGATTTAAATAACTGTTCTGTTAAACCTCTACTGGTTCAATATCTGCATGGAAAGAAGGATTGTCTATAGATTTCATGGAATCTGATAGATCCTCGTTATTATTGTCCAGATATTCAATCTTCTTTAAAACAATGTTAGCACCGCCATCTTGATTTTGGGGCTTTTTCTCTTCTTCTAAAAATCGTATCATTTCCTTCAGATGATGATTTTCCTCTTGCAGTAATTCCATTTCTGATTTGATTTCCTCATTTTCTTTCATAAGACTGCTATTTGACCTTGAGCGTCTCAATACCTCAGCTTCTTCTCGAATATTTTCTCTTTCACTTTGAATATCTACAAAAGCAGAGGAAGTTTAAGGAAAGTAAATTACGCGGCTGTTCTAGGTTCACAATACTATGTCACCTAGTATTCCTATTTATCTAGTAAACGTCAATTGTAAATTATATTCAATAAGTCTATTTAGGCGGTTATATATCAACTTATAGTGATTTTTCTTACTTGCAAATCCACTCGGTCAGTAAAATTCTTGTGCATGGTTGTATTGTAAAAGAGAGATAACTCCCAAGATTATTCCTTACCTTTGCACTCCTCTTCCACCGTCTTCAGTCTTTCCATTAGTTCATTCTTCTCAGCTTCCATTTCCTCTTGAATCTCTTGGGCTTCACAAAGATTGTCTTCTAATTCTATCACCCGCATACTTAACATGTCTACAGTATCGTTCAGAGATGTCTAAAATAACAATAATTTTAAACTATATACACATTTTCTCCAAAGATGATTTAATATAGTGATCTAATAAATAAGAGTTATTTCCCTTCATTCAAATATCGCATTGATCATTTAAGTTGGCATCACAGTCGATATGATATGAGCAATGTTTATTTAAGGTGATGGTTATATTCGTCAAGTCTGCGGTATTGTAATTTAAAAGTAATTTGTCTTTTATATGAGTTCCGAAAAACGTCTCAAGATATGTGTAAAACGTTCAGATCTCGGATATATTACCACCAATATATTTATACTATTAACTGTAATATCTCCTTATATAATCACAAAACAAAATTATTGATATGGTTATTTATAACTTTAAGCAAAAATAAGTATTTACATTTCATTGTAAATTAAGTGAAATCCTTCTTGTCTGCCTTAAGCTTTGGTTTCTGATATTATTTTAATCTTTATATACTTGTTTGCATTAACCCTTTGGTTTCGGATATTATTTCAACCCTTTGGTTTCGGATATTATTTCAACCTTTTGGTTTTCGGATATTATATTAACCCTTTAGTTTCGGGTATTATTTTATCTCTTTATACTTGTTTACCATAACCCTTTGGTTTCGAATATATTTTTATCTCATGTTTACTTTGTTTGCAATTGTCCGTTTGTAGTATAACTTAGCTTAATGTGTTTTCAATTATTTAATCAGATGTTTTTTTTAAACATAACCTATTTTAACGATTGTAGTTACTTTATTTACTGTTTTGTTTTGACGTATTTATTATAATAGCATAGCTTTTTGCTGTAAATAAGAAAAAAATAAAATAAATCTTCGCTCAAGAAAAAACAATGACTTACGACATTTATAATGTAAATTTTATGACAAATGATCTGTGACCTTTAAATTTAATTCCAAGGTCAAACAGAAGATAAGTGATTAATGTGTATTCCTTTCAGAGGTCAATGTTCTTTTAAGGAAGGACAAGTAGTGCCAACAAGTACACTTACTCCATCTTTTTGTTTTGTTTTAATTACGCTTTCCCTATTTTAATGCAAAAACGGAACAGAAAATATGGCATATAGTTCTCAAATGAAACATTCGATACGAACCTCTTGAGCTGATCATGTATATATGTAGTAGATAAGTAAAGTTTGAATAAAATGTATTCGATGTTTGTTTATCTATTTCATGTGCTGTTGTACTTATTACAAAATAAGAAGGTGCAATAAACAATAGAAACAAATCATGAAACGAATTATTAAATGATTAACGACAAAAACAAAACATTGTAAAATTTTCGAATCAATTTGCCCCGTTATCTGGACGAAATAAACCGAGTAACATATAAAAAATAATCAATAATGAATAATCACAGACTAACACATCCCCAAACAGACACACACCCAAACATCAACTCTCCAAACAACACACCAAAACCACATTTATGAGTTAAACCTAGTTTTGCTCAGTTTAACCCAGTTTCTCTTCAATCACACCTTTTTTCAGTAACCCACACTAACTGGAGAAAACTGAAAAATGAGTTACACCTAAAATGAGAAAACTGGTTTTAACTGTGCCACAGACATCACATTAATGAGTATTACTGCTATTTGAGGGCAGTTAATCCTAGTTTTTGTCAGTTAAATCTAGTTTTTCTCCAGTTAATATTAGTTAGAATAAAACTGGAGAAAAACTAGGGTTAACTTGTAACCTTCAATAACTGGAGAAAAACTAGATATAACTGAGAAAATTTTGATTTATTTCGTGAAAAACCAAGTTTAAAATATTATTGAGATTTTTGCATCAACATAACATAGTTTTACCCAGTTATACCTAATGTATATTCAATTAAACATTGTTTGTTTTCAACAAACTAAATTAACATAGTTTGGCATGCCAAAATCAAATGAATGAGCTAAATCTAGTTTCTCTCAGTTAAAACCAGTTTTTCTCCAGGTAAACCTATTTTTCTCAGTAACCCACATTGACTGTAGAAAAACTAGGTTTAACTGCGCCAAAATCACAAAAATGAGTTAAACCTATTTTTTCTGGAGAAAAAAAAAATAGATTTAACTACGCCACAATCACATAAATGAGTATTAATATGATTTTGGCACAATTAATCCTAGTTTTCCTCAGTTAAATCTAGTTTTTCTCCAGTTAAGCTGTGGAAAACGAGGTTGAACTCGTAACCCACATTAACTAGAGAAAAACTAGGTTCAACTGAGAAAAGCAAGATTTAACTGGAGACAAACTAGGCTTAGCTGAACTAAAAATGAAGGAGTACCAATAGATATTGAGAATATAGCTAGGTTTAACTCATTAAAATGATTTTGGTTTGTCATATTAGTGTGTGTGTATATATATATATATAGCTTGTTAAATTACTACAAGCTGGTTTGTTAATTAAAACATACAATACAAAGGTTTCTTAGAGAGATTATTTAATTAAAGGTGAAATTAAGGTCTTCATCAAAGTGCTCTATAATTAGACATTCGTGATTTTAGTATCCGTCTTGTACAAGATTTAAAAAAAAAGAAATGTTAAGTGAAACTAGGTACATCATTTATTGCCATTGAAGTTAGCCCTAATTAAGACCTTAGAAATGAACATGATTTATTGTTAGGTTTGTCTTTTTCTTTGTTGAAACTATATAATTAAAAAAGAATAAGCAACTTAACGAATAGGTGACTTTGGCGAATATGTTCAAAATGAATGACGATCTTTGAATATTCTGTATCCTGTATTTGTAAGAATAAATCGAAAGATAAATTTGATTTTCCTTAACCCTTTGACCCCTGAATATCTGAGTGGTATGATCATTTCTATTGTTTAAAACCTATCTACTATGGTCTTTAGGGTTGAAAGGGTTAATCAAATAAGCCAAATAAGTCCAAAATTATAAATATTTGATAACTTGTACATATTTCTGAATCATTTTCGTATCGAAGTGATATCCACTTTATTTCATTGACATTTAACAAACGACATGACTTTCGGTAGCGCGCTCAACTCTTGATCGTGAGGTCGTTAGTTCGAGTCCAGCCGGCGGCAGATTAGTTTCCTGTCCTTCGGATGAGAGTAAAAATCGAGATCCCGTGTTGCAGTAGGTGTCAACTTGTTAAAAAACCCTCACTGCTCAATGGTCGTAAGTGCCGAACATAGGCCAAAATTTGAAACCCTTCACCGGCATTTGGTGACGTCTCCATATGAGTGAAAGATTCTTCAGTGGGACATTAAACAACAATAAACAAACAATCGTAAACTTTCCAGATACAAGACGTTATCTCCCTTTATCATCTACAAAGAATGTATACTTCTCCCTACTGACAAGACGTGCTATAGTCTGATCAGTATCATTTTGTATACAGAATATAAAACTTGGAGATGAATTAAAAATGTTATGTAAAATTATGTTTAAAATCAACATTTCGGATCCATTAGTGGAAAAAAAACGTATACCAACTTCAGGTATATTGCCAGTGCATATAGTAAAGTCATTCCATAATATCAAAATGGAATTTAAATAGAGATCAAAGGTTACAAAATTATCAACATGCTACAGTTAACAATTACTGTAATATCTACACAAAAAGACAGAATCGTCGACATGGTACAGTAAACAATTACCGATATATCTACACAGAAAAGATGAGTACTTACCACATCTTGTTTTAAATGAGATTTATATTCTTCGAGTTCACCCATACGGAGTTCAACACTCATTTTCCGTCGATTTAATCGCCATTTCTCACGTTTCAGACAACCAATTAATGACCGCGCTGACTCCAAGCCATCTTTAAGCCGTCTGTATAATTTAAAATTTGTAGCACTTTCCTCCTCGGGCTCTGTTGTCTCTTCTTCGTTCTGGAGTTGTAAATTCTATATACAGTATTTCAATAAATCATCAACAGATTAAAATAGACATTTTGCTAGTTGTTCCGCTACGTCAAGGTTTGTCATAATAGTATGAAGCTTCAGAGAAAAATGTGCCCTACATTACTTCCGGTTAAGGATTTTATCGTATAGGTGACCAGGCATATATATTACGTACAGTGGAATTTCAGATTTGAAAAGAATCCTACAGGAAAGGCATGACCCTTGTCAATTTTACAAGAAAAAAAAGCATTTAGCTCAATTTTTTCCCGACTAAAATAAACTGAACCAAGGTATCATCGAATGCTGTCAATGTAAACATTACGAAACCGGAAGTTATTTAGGACACATTTCTGTTGACGACATGTGATTTGACTATTCCACAAAGCTGAACGGAATGGAACGACTAGGAAAAGGTCTGTTAGTACTGTAATTGTACTTTGATCCTATCATATACTATCTAACGTCCCAGGGAGAAATCTGTAATCAACATAGGTTATCCATGTAATTTCACATGAAAATATACATTGGTTCACTTTGAGATTTGCTACAACTAGCACATTGCAAACAAATGTATGTAAAATTTTAACTTCTTTTTAATAGTTTCTAAAACATAAACAACGATAATTAGGAAATCTAATGGACGTTAAACAGAGTCATTCATATAACCATTTTGAATACTTAAACATTCCTAGATAAATAGATAGTCGAAACATAAAGTGCAACAAACGAAAGCGAGCAGTTCTTTTACCGCGGAAAAAGTACAATTACAATACCTTACTGGCTTCGAATGTTATTGCACATGTACATGCACAGTTTCTTCTAAACTGAAATACAAGGTATGAAATGCAAGTTTATAGAAATGAGTAAGGTGTTGATAGAAAGATGTATTTAAAGAATGGAAAGAAAGTAGAACAAAATTACAACAAAAGTGTTTGAAAAATCTGGTTCACTTTAAAATATTTGGTAAATATATGTATAAGTTGATTGTGTACTAAACATCTCGTTTCAGAATATATATTTAACAACGATTTTAAATGAATACGAATTCATCTGTAAAATATTTAATGTGGTCGACTTAGCTGTCCGCGTATTGTGCATCAGGGCTCAGAAAATATTCCAAAATTTAAAGTCTGAGACGTTGCTTTTCCTTCCTAACATACATAAACAACCTGCGAATCAGAACATTATTTACATACGTCGCTATATTTCTCGTCAATTTCTTCCAATATATCTGCCAAACAGTCCAATTTATCAGCCAAATCATCTGCAGTATCCAATAAACTATCTGTGCTCTGTATTCTTGGAATTCCTCCGCTAAGTTTTCTTTCCTGGAGGTTGTCACTACTATTGTGTCTGCGTTGCATTCCGCCACTTATTTTTCGTTCCGACAGATTGTCACTACTCATCTTCCGAGGTAACCCACCAGTTGACTTTTTTGTTGCCATTTATCCACCTTTTTCTGACTAAATATAAAAATATTTAACATTTCACAAAAAGTTTTGAATATGTCTTTGTCATAAACATGACGCACATAAAGACCTACTTTTTCATTTCTCGTCTAACGCCACGGTCACAGAAATAACACCAAACACGTGCAAATCATAGGGTTTACCATATATGTTAAATAATTCATGAACCAATAGAATGCTAACATACTTATCATATGACATTCGCCAAATATGTACCCGATAATGTAAATACCGATTTCCAATGCAATGAAACGATACAATGTCACAACTATAGTTTGCCGTCTGAACCGATGTGATAGAAACAATATTAATGAAATTCACTCAACAGAACAAAAGGGAACTCAAATCAAGCGTTTGACAGATTGCGTTTGATAGGTATATATGTGACCAGCATTTATAATTGAGAAGCGAGAAAATTGCGAAATAATTTATTCAATTATTAATGAAATTTACAAGACGGTTGTATTTTTGCAATTATGTCATAAAAAATAACTGACAGTCGACTTGCTGTAATGAATATAATACACAGTGATAAAGAATGAAAAGAATCAAAATAAAGCCATGTGTTGATATGCATCAACTTTGTAAATGTGTATTTGTTTATTGGCATAAAAGGAATATCAATTGGAGACCAAACAATGAACTAATTATTACTCAAGTCTTTAGTAAAATAATTTATAATGGCAAGATCATACAATGATTTTACTTTACACCAAGGTCATCCAAAGGATATTTATTTATTACATGTATTTATCTATCTAATTATTGACTTATTTAGTGTTTTAAAACATTGTTAAGTGCGCGTATTGTTATTAAAGTACTTATTCACCTGTAGAGTCTTACCCGTGTTAAACTTAAATGGACATTAGCTGTGTTTTATCAAAACATTATCTTTTCCTTTTCTAATACTTAGATAGATAAAAAAAACAGAAAAGAGATATACACATGCATAGAAATCTTATAGTCCTATATATTTTGTGAAAATTGCTTGAGAAACACAAGTTTGGAACTTTCACTTGCAGTTGATTAACTCAACCTTACTATTTGTATATGAATGCCACTTTGGACCTGACCTTATTTTCACAAAATATATAGGAATATCTTATTTTTATGTCTGTGTATAGCTCTTATTTGTTATTGTGCATGTACATCAAGTAGAAGTAATGAAAGTAGAAAACAATTTAAATAATGTTTTGGTAAACAGAGCTAATGCCCCTTTATAGAAATATGTTTGTTATCTCTAAGTATGGTTTATGAGATACATACACGTGACACGCAATGTGATGGTATTTCTGGAACTGTCAACGACAATAGGTAAAATAGGCGTTGTATTATTATGTTGGTACAAATGACACCAGGAAGAATTATATATATATATATATATATATATATATATATATATATATATATATATATATATATATATATATATATATATATATATATATATATATATATATATATAATTTCGTTTACAGAATGATTCCAGATATACTTATACAAAGGCAACACTATTACTTGAGCAAGATATGAATATCGATATAGATGTATATGCATACACACATACACGTGCAATAATTTATTCAATTTGACCTACCTATGGAACGTCCTGTAAAAATACATTATTATGATCATCTATAAGACGATTACATTGTCAACACACGAATAGACGAAACTTTTAGAAAAGATTCGATCAATACAAATCACTTATCAATATTTTACCTACGTTCACGATTTGGGCAAACGCACACAGAAACTTGCAGTTAAAGACTCACCACAACAGTTGCACAAGTTCACAACACAGATGAAAATATATAAATAATTAAATTTCAAAGCGCACATTTTTGTGGAATATAAACCAACTATTTATTAAATAGATTAATTGTTAGTCAGTGGTTTTAATTTTGATATTTGTAATAGGTCCCACGGTAGATTAATTAAAATGCGATGGCACATGTCAATAAAATGAAACCAATCAATCAAAATGCCCCTTAAAACGTTCAATAACAAAAACAACATAATTCATCACTATTTCTGAAATTATCAAATATTCAAAGTGAAAAATAGAAGGAAACACTAAGGGTTTATACAAATGTTGAATGTCATAAGTAATTAAAAAGAAATACGATTTATGCCGAATGATTTCTGATTTAAGAGCCGTTGCATTATAACTGCTCCTTTTATGATAAAATATATCCTTTGGCGGTCCATCTAAAGAAGTAAACATGGTAGAAATAATAAAACAACATGCATTTACATAAGTATTATCAACATAGATAACTGTGAAAAGTATACGAGGACAATAAAATGTATTCTTTCGTATAACATCTATTTGAACAAATCGGGCACCTGTCCACAGTGTGTGGGGTGCATGTATCGGTGTATGGGGGTGTATGTGTCGGTATGGGAGGGCGTGTATGTATGGGCGACTACGAATTGGGTGTGTGCCTGTTTTACACTAAAAATCTTGTTTTCGAAATGAAATAATAATTATCGAATATCAACATTTACCAAGGAAGTTTGTTACGAAAATTTCTTTTTTTTCAATTTTGAATTGAAACTTTAATTTCACTAGCACATCTTACTGACATTCTGAACTAAATATACATACGGTTGGTAATTGATCTTACATACAAGGTTTGTTGTCTGTTGTATGACTATTGGATCTTATAGACAAGGTTTGTGCCTGTTGTTTGGCTATTGGATCTTACAGACAAGATTTGTTATTTGTTATATGACTATTGGGTCTGACAGACAAGATTTGTTATTTTTGTATGACTATTGGATCTTACAAAGTTTGTTATTTTTGTATGACTATTGGATCTTACAGACAAGGTTTGTTATTTTTGTATGAGTATTGGATCTTCCATACAAGGTTTACTAATTTTTGTATGACTATTGGATCTTACAGACAAGGTTTGTTATTTTTGTATGAGTATTGGATCTTACAGACAAGATTTGTTATTTTTGTATGACTACTGGATCTTACAGACAAGGTTTGTTATTTTTGTATGACTATTGGATCTTACAGACAAGATTTGTTATTTTTGTATGACTATTGGATCTTACAGACAAGATTTTTTATTTTTGTATGACTATTGGATCTTACAGACAAGATTTTTTTTGTATGACTATTGGATCTTACAGACAAGATTTGTTATTTTTGTATGACTATTGGATCTTACAGACAAGGTTTGTTATATGTAGTATGACTATTTAAATCCTGTATACAAAGTTTGTTATTCGCTGTATGACTATTAGATCTTACAGACAAGGTTTGCTACCTGTTGTATGACTATTGGATCCTATAGACAAGATTTGTTATTTGTCGTATGACTATTGGATCCTGCAGACAAGGTTTTTTATATGTTTTATGACCATTGGATCTTACAGACAAGGATTGTTGCCTGTTGTTTGACTATTGGATCCTGCAGACAAGGTTTGTTACCTGTTGTATAACCATTGGATCTTACTGACAAGGTTTGCTACCTATTGTATGACTATGGGATCCTGTAGACAAGATTTGTTATTTGTCGTATGACTATTGGATCCTGCAGACAAGGTTTGTTATATGTTTTATGACCATTGGATCTTACAGACAAGGATTGTTGCCTGTTGTTTGACTATTGGATCCTGCATACAAGGTTTGCTACCTGTTGTATGACTATTGGATCCTGTAGACAAGATTTGTTATTTGTCGTTAGACTATTGGATCCTGCAGACAAGGTTTGTTATATGTTTTATGACCATTGGATCTTACAGACAAGGAATGTTGCCTGTTGTTTGACTATTGGATCCTGCATACAAGGTTTGTTACCTGTTGTATGACTATTGGATCCTGCATACAAGGTTTGCTACCTGTTGTATGACTATGGGATCCTGTAGACAAGATTTGTTATTTTTGTATGACTATTGGATCTTACTGACAAGGTTTGTTACCTGTTGTATGACTATTGGATCCTGCATACAAGATTTTTTTATTTGTCGTATGACTATTGGATCCTGCAGACAAGGTTTGTTATATGTTGTATGACTGTTGGATCTTACAGACATGTTTGTTATTTGTTATATGACTATTGGATCTGACCTACAAGATTTGTTATTTTTGTATGACTACTGGATCTTACAGACAAGGTTTATTATTTTTTGTATTACAATTGGATCCTGCAGATAAGATTTGTTATTTTTGTATGGCTACTGTAACATCAATGTCAAGGTGTATTATTTGTAGTAGTAACATTTAATTATCTAGAATTTGATTATAATGAGTGGTTTACCTGTGTTTCTCTAATTTTTATTAAAACGCTAATTGTCCGGACCCATCTCCGCGCCAACGATACAAAACAGTGACTATCGGAAATGATTTATATGAAATAACACCAAAATTAATCATTGATCCAGACACTATTAATGACTTCATGACAGTGAGAGTTATAAATGTATTGCTGTCCTCTACCATTACTATTGTTTTACAACGCTATGAAGGTTCTTCAATAGTTATTCATTGTTTCGTAAGTTTGTATGTTACATATCCCTGTCACGTCGGCCACATTCCTGAAAAAAATGAGAGAGAGAGAGAGAGAGACAGAGAGAGAGAGAGAGAGATTATCGCCACATAGAATTTGGTTTATGTGGAGTAAGTCCCGATCTTTTAAAAGCTTTATTTCGATTCCAGTTAAATTTGAAAGATGTGAAAGTTTTTTAAATAAAGTTGGACATAATCAGGATTAATGGATTGTGAAACTATGATTGTCTATGGATTGCCGACTACATATACTATCATGTAAGAGAGACATTTACTATCAGATATATGATCGCATACATAAACAACTTTTGAAATGATTTTGTAATTGGGTAGAACAAATTACTTTTTAGATTTACAAGTGTTCCTGAATGTATATCGTAACCATTTTTTCATTCAAATTTGCAGGTAGAACCGGTTATGTCGCTGGTAAAAACTGATTCGACCTTGTATGATACCACTTTCGCTTTAGAAAATAAACTTCTATTTTAAATTGGAGCTCAACTGATGAAGTTTAATTGACAGAAACGATCGTCTTGAGCATTATAACTTTGGTATTATGTTTATGATATTTATAAACGTTTGAATAGAGTTTATGACATTAGTTCTTAACCCTTGTTCATGTGAGATATGAACAAAAAATAATTAATCAGTCAAATTTTGACACAAAACTTCATTTTACTTTAGAAAAGATGTTCATCATGAATGTTAATTCGCAAAGACCGTTTGACACTTGGGTCCAATAATGAAACAAAATATCAAGAACTTTATAATTTCTTTAATATATGTAAATGATAATAACAAATGATAAGCTTTTCTTTAAAAGCATTGTTTAATGTGTGATCAATCTATTTAATTATATCAATCTATTTTATCACCCCCTGTGGAAGGACAGATAGATAGACAAACAGACAGACATATTTATGCACCCTAGTGAGGGTATACAGGATAACTCAAACCCGATGAAAATATGGGAGATAGATAGATAGATATGTCTGACAGATAGATAGAACAGATTCTAGAAATAAATAAAACGCGTAAATATGAAGACAGATTATTTTGCACAGGACAGGGAGATAGATAGATAGATAGATAGAGATAGATAGATAGATAGATAAATAAATAAACAGATAGATAGATAGATAGATAGATAGATAGATAGATAGATAGACAGACAGACAGACAGACAGACAGACAGATCGATAGATAGATAGATAGATAGATAGATCGATAGATAGATAGATAGATAGATCGACCGATACATAGATCTTTTGGATAAAAATTGAGAAACAAAAATTAACTTCAATCTTACCAGAATTATAATTTTTGATTGGTGAGATCAAAGAAACGAAAGTATCATGGGACTTAGGTAAATGGCGGTGACACCAGACGTGGAAGCCCTGTTTTATACCGACATCACTGGAATCAGTAATAATCTGTCAGAAACTATCATAATAAAACTCTAACAGAATAACAATAGGAATAAAATATAAATGAGGCCATGTATGACGTCTGTACGATAATTTATGCCAGTAACAATAATTCATTGGAGATGATTTAAATATTAACGAAGGAATTGAATTTAAAGTGATACCAAGTACAAATAAAAAGTTCCAAAAGAACTTATTACTTTGGGGGTTTACCTGAGAAAGTCTGGGTTTTTGCATAACAAATATCCTGTCTATGATATTCTGGAACACTTATATCACATTCAGGACAGGAGTGGTACGAACATAAAATAAAAGCAGTTGTCGAGGACATTCGACGGGCACTTAATGAACAATCCTATTTCCAAAACAAAGAAAAAATGAATCGATGTCATAGCTATGCTAAAATGTTTAAAAGGACACATGCACCTGAAGACACAAAATCCATATGAGAAATTACTTCAGTTTACAACGTCCACTGCAATTGAAATTGCCGTAATCAATTTTAAACGACGAAGTCTTCAGTGAATGTGCGCTTATTCATGTGATCAAGCAAAAACATCAAGGCTATAACATGTAAGGCTATAAAAAGTATGCCATCTCAATAGAGATATATTTAGCAACCGTGTGTACCTTACGATAACAACAAACTAAAGCTAACGTGTCTGGAACAGTATTTATCACCAAGGTTTTAACACTATCTTCGATATTGATATCTTTATAATAGTATGGAACATTTTAGAGATTTTAATATCACTTAAGTTACGTAACGTTCCATACAACCGATTTTTATCTTACTCTAGATAAATATATTCAGACAAAAAGATTTAATTTAGAAACACGCGTATTCACACAATGTATTTAATAAAGTTGATAAAGAATAAATCGAAATACAGGGCACTGCTATCATCATCAGTTGTAAGCGTCTATTGATATATTAACTATTTCAGAGAAAAATGTGAATCAATGTCGGAAATGTGTAGATATATATCTATTCATTTTAATTGGTGCAGATAGAATTCCCTCAGACCATCTAAGAGCACACAGAGACAGCAATGTTGCACAAAATGTATTTGTTTAATTCCATATAACAATCAAAGATACCAAAGTATTAATCTCCAGGATGTCCAGGAGATAAATATACAAATCTTGTGAACACTGAACAAACACGGATTCATTTAAATATAGACGTGGAATCAGGTGCCATGGTGGAGTAAGCATCCCCTTCACACGCGCTGAGAGTCCACAGTCAAATTCAAATGAAATAAGCCTTGTCACAACTACTGACGACTCGAACAGGGTACTCAATATTTCATTTGGTAAAACAAAACAAGGTCATTATACCGACCATAAAATTTGCGAAACGTTGACATCAAACGCAATTCACCATATCCTTGTGACAAAAACTCATCATATGCAGGTGCATTTGAGATATTACTACTTAAATGTGGAAAATTGACGATGGGAGAGCAGAAATCGGCGAATTTAACGTAAAGCCTGGTTGTTATTATCCCACCTGTGTCTAAAGTAAGTTTAAAGTCCAAGCAGGAAGCACGTGTGCTTGATTCTGTTGTTGCGGACCATTTGAGTCTCCGAGGGTATTTCGGTACTAGCTGATTATTTTATACTATAGTCATATTTCGAATGGATAGCTACGTTTAAATTCTAAACTCCTCGAAACCTGAGATAGTTATCTTTTTACAGTGGTTTCTCTTAAACATATTTAGAATAGTTTTGGCCTTGTATGTTTCGGAACTCTATATCTATTTTGAATTAGAGCTCCACTAATGATATCTGATTGACAGGAACGATTGTTTTGAGCATTAGTTTGGCCACTATTGTTAACAAAACTATAACTTTGGTATTGTGTCTTATATTTGTAGATATGATTATTTTACAATGTTACCTTCACAAGGCATCACCTTTTACCCTCCGTTAACGTTTCAATGAAAACAAAAACAAAAACTAATAATTCTGTGGTATAAACAAAGATCCCTCGCCTGTAACAATCCATTCAACATAATTTTAATGAATCAGAAAGAAAAACCAAGGAGCGAAAGGTATTTGCAAATTTTACAGCCCTCTCACTAAATTTATATATGTATATTATCTGTGACAATCAATGCTAAAATTTAGATATACAGTCTAATTTACCATTGCGTGCGTGTATATATGTAAATAAATGTAATATATATGTGTACATATATATATTTATAATGATGGTCTTGATCAAAGATAAATATTAATTTGAGGGCTGTGCTGTCAGTACTTGGTACAAATGTGTATGATGAAACTTATAATAAAATCTAAAGTCGTGTATACTTTAATAACTACATTTAGTGGCATCCCTTGGTGGATGCAATATAAATTGATAAAAAAACTGGTAAATGTAACTGTGTGATAGAGCGAAACACGTAGTTCAAACAACATCAATACACCTAATTCTCCTTGTTTACTTTTGTGTAAGAACAGAGAATGCAAGTATGCGTTGTAGACATCTGCATAATTCATTGGGAACTTGAAATGTCATCAGGCTATTTTCATACAAATTGTAATTACACCAATGTCACGTTTTAGAGTGAATGTATACCTTAAGATGCATGTTTAAGAGAGAGAGAGAGAGAGAGAGAGAGAGAGAGAGAGAGAGAGAGAGAGAGAGAGAGAGAGATAGAGAGAGAGAGAGAGAGAGAGAATAATCTTGGTGAGGAGTGTTGGTATGTATTGGTGTTTTTGTGGTGCGGGAGGAGATATCGAGAGATTGAGACTACTGGTTCCCGACAGACGTTCGGTTAAAGGTTCTCGCAGATGAATGAGTGCTTCTGGGAGGTTTGATCAGGCATCGATGTTATTATGAGGTGGTTGAAAAATCTAAAGTCGTGTATACTTTAATAACTACCTTTAGTGGCATCCCTTGGTGGATGCAATATAAATTGATAAAAAACTGGTAAATGTAACTGTGTGATAGAGCGCAACACGTAGTTCAAACAACATCAATACACCTAATTCTCCTTGTTTACTTTTGTGTAAGAACAGAGAATGCAAGTATGCGTTGTAGACATCTGCATAATTCATTGGGAACTTGAAATGTCATCAGGCTATTTTCATACAAATTGTAATTACACCAATGTCACGTTTTAGAGTGAATGTATACCTTAAGATGCATGTTTAAGAGAGAGAGAGAGAGAGAGAGAGAGAGAGAGAGAGAGAGAGAGAGAGAGAGAGAGAGAGAGAGAGAGAGAGAGAGAGAGAGAGAGAATAATCTTTATTGTTGAATTATATGAAATAATTACCTTGTATCACCGATATAATGTTATTTGATCACGCTTTCAGGTGAGGGTACTCAACTAGAAACTATTTACGAACGGTCAGTAACTAAACTAAATTACTATGAGCATACGATTCGAGTATCCAATAATCAACCTTCATTTGTAAGTTTCTCTTTTATAAAATACAGTTTGTGTATTGTTTTTTCGTCTCTATATTTGTTTCTTAAGTATACAGTCTGTGTGTTACACAATTATGACAAAGTGACCTGTAGGGTCAAATCATTTACATAACAATAAGAACTTCACAAAATCTTGTTGTCTCCATACTTTACAGCATATAATATATACGGTAGTTAGACAAAGGTGTGTTCACGGAATGAATTCCATTATATATTCTTTGTAATTCTGCAGGTTATTTTTTATTTTGCTGTCATCCAAAATAAATGAAACCTGACATACTGAAATGCGTGATTCTGGGGTTAATTTGGTGATTGTTTTTGTTGTTTTCGATCGATAAATCACTAAAGAATCGATGGTTACATCTTTGTAATTATGAATTATATCACAGATCCATTCATTATATATGTAATAAACATGGAAATGACGTCGGTAGAATTAAACTCTAATGAAGAGTCATGTATTTATCCCAGAATTAGAACTGTAATGCGATTGAAATTTTGCCACATGAGTAACAAAACCTCAATTTTTTCGATGAATCAAGTTTCGTAAAAATAGTATAAAAACTAATTCTGAAGAAGTGCGAGCTTACTAATAGTATAATGAAGATACAATACGCGAACTGTAAATAAAATGAAGCATGTTATTGAAACACATTGATACATTTTAAAATCTAATTTTGGTGCCATTCGTATCATGGTAACTCAACAGTTTCGGCCAATTTGTGACCCAGTGATATAGAATTACGATTTAGCGTCGTATGTTATTCAAAGCGCTATTACCATTACTTTATGACAGTGAATTCGAAACTGGTTGTATAGCATTTGATATCAAACAATTTTCACTCGTATCAAGTCTTCTTCAGAATATTAATAACTTATGAATTATTCACAACATAGAATATGTTTGTTTAAAGACTGATAGATTTCAATACCATACGTAAAATTATGCAATCTAAGCGCTTTCAACGGACTGAAATCTGACCAACATTGATTATAAGTATCCTTTGTCAAAGGGAATCATCGAAAACGATAATTAAGTAAGAAATTAAACCGTGTTGCTAAAATGATAAAATATGTATAGAGTCTATAAATAAAAATAATTACAGGTAGATAATTTTGCTCTTGGCTACACATTCTACTTTGACTTAATGTTAATGTCGTAAGATACATTTCTTCAAACTAATTGATTTGGGAACAAACGTAAACAATAGGCCAGTATTTTACTTGAGTTAATAGGCCTTAGGCATATCAATCGATGAATAATCATAAATAGGTTCTCCTCTTCAAACACAACATTTCTACCAAATATTTATCAACTCGATGATATAAAGAGTTTAATTGTCTTTTGTTTAACAAGTTAATGATCTTTTTGCGATTGGATAGAATAATGAACTTGTATATGTTACTTTTCTCATTGCTAATGCGATATTATCTGGGTAATGTTTTCAAAGTAGTCATCGAAGACGACTTTGTTTTACTTTATGCATATACCTAAAACCAGAGAAACTTACTCACACGTGCACACAAACTAACACATTTCCAATAAAGTTATTTGAAATGATAAATACTGGAAATAAAACTAAATACTTCAGCTTACCTGTTGATTGTGATATGAGTCGCCTTTATGTGTGAGAACGCTTCTCTTATTTACCTGCAAGTGTCAGGTGTATACAAAACTCATATAGTGACATGTAAGTAGTAATACAGGTAATGTTGTCATCACCTGTCGTCGTGATACATCGCTATATGTAAATTGTATAGGTAATGATAGACGGAAGTACACATGATATTACCAGAACGTTATGAATATGAAACAATTAAGTATTATATTTTAAAAAGTTAAAAATACAGCCCTCAAGTGTTTACAAAAGTCATATCTAAATATTATATATTTATATAATATTGTGTGGTCATTTGAGAGTTTCGACAATTTATTTTGCGTTTTAAAGGAGTTGTTTTCACATTAAATACATAATGTGAAATTACTCTTTTTACTGCTAATATTACTTATTACTTCTACTTCAGCGACCACCACAGACTTAAAACCATTGTCACGTGTCAATTGGGTGTAGCACATTAAATAATCTTCAATGCATTGGCATACACCCATTGTTATAAAAAGGATTACTACACTTTCTGCTGCTACTACTGCCATTACTACTGCTACTAGTACTACTACTACTGCTACTACTGCTACTGCTACTACTACTACTACTACTACTACTACTACTACTACTACTACTACTGCTGCTGCTGCTGCTGCTGCTATTACTACTACTGCTTCTTTGCATTATCACATGCGAGTAACACATATTTAAACGGTGAACACAAATGCACACAGAAATAAAAACATGAAAGGATTTTAATTAAATTTGAAATGTTATCTTTTTTAAAAACACGCGTGCCTTTGTTATTTCGCCTTGAAATTCACCTAGCAACCACGCCTATTGTAGTTACCATCGTAGCAACTAGCCCCCTTTTTAAAATGTAATTATACGAGGTCAAAATGACCAAATCTAATATACGTCAATATTACTAATAAGGTTTAAACATAATATTTATCTGCATTTAGCTATGTAATACCTTTTGTATTAGAACGGAGCGGTCATTTTACATCAAATCATGAAAATATATTTCAATACCTCAATACTGTTACTAACTATTTAATATCTGTACAGCTTGCAGTTATGCGAGAGGTGTAGCAAGTCATCGATTGCTTGAAGAGACTCTAGTTTGACGTCAGTAGACGTACTCATTGACGTCATCTAACTGTCCCTACGTTTCCTGTCCTGATGTGTCGTGCTTATTGTATAAATACTTTCTGTATATATATCATTGCTTTGATTCTCTTTATACTGGATTTAACCCTACAGCGACTAACATATTAGCTAATATTTGCTGGTGCTTTTGGTGGATAATCGGTTGATATAACTTGCAATTTGTATTTGATAGTGCGTATTCCATTCCATAGTTAAAAGTGCAGAGAATAAAAAGAAAAATGCAGAATATGTACGATCTGTTATTCTAAACGCCAAGTCCATAGAAAATGACAAATTAGATATCACGGTTTCAACACAAAGAACAATCGCTAATCAAAAGGGGATGGGACCAGATGTCCGGAAACAGTCAGCGTTCCATGTTAGCATGCTACACTCGTCGCAAATGTTCCATGGAAACCTCTTGAAATCGGTGAAACGTTGAGATAGGTGAAAAGGTCAGTCAGCTCCAGATCTTATTGGCGAGAGCGAGTCATTGTTTATAGTCCAGAATACTATCTAACATTCGTGAGAGGGGGGACTTCATATTGTTTAACAAGATCCCCGTATCGAATGACGACCTCAAGCGTTCAACAACATATTCCTGTGTTAGTAGTTTATTGGCAGAAGTTTGGCTCTCAGGATAAATCATTCATAAGAGGAGCATGACCTGGCATAACGTATAAGTTGAGAACTGAATACGACCTAGGCAGGAGAAGAAGGAATATTACTACTCAGGGGCCCGTTTTACGAAATATCGTAAGTCCTAAATCTTAACTTTTAGTCCTTACTACCATGGCAACGCATCGCTGATTGGTCAGTTCCCATGACAATTAATACTAAGACTTTAGGATTTCGGTCTTTCGACCTTTTGTAAAACGGGCCCCAGGAACGGGAAGTTCGTGATATTGAAATTGAAATCGTATGGATACTTACCAGAAATATTTAGATCTGGATGTACTCGTCCCAGAAGACAAAGCCTCAAATAATATAGCTTTTATTCAACAAATTACTATATTTTCGTTAGAAGAAATAGGATTTGACACGAATTCTAGTTATTAACATCCATTTTAGCTCTCTTTCAAAATCCTTCAAAGTTAGAATGAAGAAGTACCAATGAATAATCGAAACTTCAAGTCCATTAGAATACGAAACATTGGATAAAATCAAATGTCAGTATTACGCTCTGTTGATGTTCCTACATCCGATACTGATTTTGAGCTACCATACACCTAACCTTCACTAAACCCTATACAAACAGAGGTACATAGTAGGACCCAGCAAGATTGTTCCACCAAACCATTATATTTACTTCTCACCAAAATACTGACAGCAGTTACGGAGAAACTTGTTTTGCTTATTCCAGAAGCTGCGTAAATCAAATGTGACTACTAAAAAAATTCCAAACGGCTTTTATAAGATTTAAAGATGCATTTTCTCAGTTTCACAGTAACAAAACATACTACATGTACTTTTCTACTTTTTATACAAGAATTCCGCATGGAAATTTAATATAGAGACTTTTTGGCATCATCGACAACTGTTTTGTCACTAAAAGTGACAACAAGAAAGTTAAATACCTGGGCATTAGTTATTGTGATGCTTATTTCGTCCAACATCACTAACTAAACGTAGCCTATAAATACACTGAAGTTGATATAAAAAGATGTGAGGATTTCTAATAGACAAATCATATTTGTAATCTTTGGGGACCAGGTATTTCAGCAAACTGTCGGCTTTACCATGGAAACCGGTTTTGCACTTTATTTGGCTGACCTGTTCCTTTATTCATAGGAAGCAGAATTTATTCAAAATCATCAGAACCAAAAGAAGAAAATTCTAGCGATGACCTTTGATTTGACATTTAGATATGTCTACGACGATTTGATAATGATAATTTCCACACGTATGTCAATACGATATATCTCAGAATACCAGAAATTAAAGACACAATACAATTAAGCAAACACGCTTCCTAGTTGAACATTGTACTTACTATAGAAACAGACGGGAAATAAAAAACCAGGTTATACTATAAAAAAAATGCCACGATTTCGACATTCCAATCATAAATTTTCCATATTCTATGTAGTAAAATTCCGCTATCATTTACATATGCCATAGTGTGTTCAACATAGGAACACGTCATATATACAAGCAAATTATTTACTGTTATAACAAAATTTAATGTCCTCCAAAAGGAAGTATCGTTATGCGAAAAAATAAAACAGCAAAACACTCAATATTCAAAAATTTTCGACCCCTTGGCCTTTATCAAGTGAAAGACGACAATATCTATATTAGTTATATAGTATTAAGTACGCACAATAAGCAGCTTCATTGCAAAATATTAAAGAGTTTTACTGGGTTTTTTTCGTATTTACTGTTTGGTTGTTGTCACAGGAAAATCGGAAATCAATACTACATTTCCCCAAATAAAATGTTGAGTTACTTGTTCAATAGCGTTTATTGAGTCGTCTAATCCAGTTGTGACGAGGATTTATTCATTTTAATTTTACTGTGAACTCGTGCTTACTCCTCCATGACACCTGATCCCACCTCTGGATTTCCAGAGATCTGTATTTGCCTAATGTTCACCATTTGTGCATATTGTTCTTAATGGGGCAATAGCTGTGTTTACCTCAAACAATTATTTCATTTTTTTCTACTTTTACTACTTGTACTTAACGTACAATAAATAAGAACTATATACAGACATAAAACATCTTACATACCTGTATATTTTGTAAAATTAAGGCCAGGTCCAGTGTGGTATTTATATACAAATAGTAAGCTTGAGTTAATCAAATGATAAATCTGGAACTCTCAAGCAATTTTCACAGAATATATAGGGATTTAAGAATTTTATGTTTGTGTATATCTCTTTTGTGTTATTGTATATCAATCCAAGTAGTAAAATAGGAAAATAATTTTTTGACCAAAAAAAACTACAGCTAATGCCCCTGATTAAGATTGATACATTGGTATCTGTGATTTTGATATCCAGGCGTTATAAAACTGAAAGTGAAATTTGTTTGATTTAATATTGAAGTCTGTACAATTCATAAGACGATTTCTCATGCTTTCATCTACAGTTATGTACATTTTGCTACAAAAAATACCTTCCATATTAACACTTACATATCAATTCATTTAATTACGCATACTTAAATTCCAGATTCTGTAGTGCCATATCTCGTTGTTATCTTAATTTGTTGTTGTCGATATCAGTTAGTTTGATATTCTAACTAGTAAATCATTGCTATCAGTCACCATTAACTTTATCGTTAACCCCGGTGTACAGCAACCATCAGTCAAAATATACGGAGATTGTTAGTAATGATATAATCATATATAATTGAATATATTGACATAATTACATTAGGTCAATGTTCCATGTGTACCTAGATACATATATTCATGTATAACATCGGCTAAACTAATTATGGTCGTAATAATACAAAATAATTTCATTATTAGTATAGAAGATGTAACTATGATACAACTGATTTTTTCAAGTAAATAAATGATCAAATACGCTTCAAATTTCATCCTATTTTTCGTTTTGTAAGAGAATGTTTTATGTCAAATAACCTATAAATTGTATGGCAAGTAAAGAATAATTCGTTTTCAAAAACATCATGGAACATTGCGTTCGTGATTTCGTTTCTGCTATCTATTCTAACACAGGCAATTTTTATTATATATTATGTATTAACAAAATCCATTTCTGTCTGCATGTAATATTTATATTTCCCACTGTCCCAGATGATCCAATACGTCAGAGGGGTTTATATATCCCAAATGATCCAATATGTCAGAGGGGTTTATATATCCCAAATGATCCAATATGTCAGAGATGTTTATATCCCTCAGATGATCCAATACGTGAGAGGGGTTTATATATCCCTGATGATCCAATATGTCAGAGGTGTTTATATCCCTCAGATGATCCAATATGTCAGAGGGGTTTATATCCCTCAGATGATCCAATATGTCAGAGGTGTTTATATCCCTCAGATGATCCAATATGTCAGAGGGGTTTATATATCCCTGATGATCCAATATGTCAGAGGTGTTTATATCTCCCAGGTGATCCAGTACCTCAGAGGTGTTATATATTCCACGTTATCCAATACGTCAGAAGTGTTTATATCTCCGAGATGATCCGATATGTCTGAGGGGTTTATATCTCCCAGGTGACCCAATACGTCAGAGGTGATTATATCTCCCATGTGATCCAATACATCAGAGGTGTTATATATTCCACGTTATCCAATATGCCAGAGGTGTTTAAATCCCCCAGTTGATCCAAAACGTCAGAGGTGTTATATATTCCATGTTATCCAATATGTCGAAGGTGTTTAAATCTCACTGTTGATCTCATATGTCAGAGGTGTTTATATCTCCCAAATGATCCGATATGACAAAGGTGTTTATATCTCCCAGATGATCCAATATGTCAAAGTGGTTTGTATCTTCCAGGTGATCCAATATGTCAGAAGGGTTTATATCTCACAGGTGATCCAATACGTCAGAGGTGTTATATATTCCACGTTATCCAACACGTCAGTGGTGTTTATATCTCCAAGGTGATCAAATTCGTCAGAGGTGTTATATATCCCAGATAATCCAATATGTCAGAGGTGATTATATATCCCAGGTGATCCAATACGTCAGAGATGTTATATATTCCACGTTATCCAATACATCAGAGGATGTAAGAGCCAGAGTTGTTTAAATCTCCCAGTTGATTCAATATGTCAGACGTATTTATATCTCCCAGATGCTCCAATATGTCAGAGGTGTTTATATCTCCCAGATAATCTAATACGTCAGAGGTGTTTATATCTCCCAGATAATCTAATACGTCAGAGGTGTTTATATCTACCAGATAATCTAATACGTCAGAGGTGTTTATATCTCCCAGATAATCTAATACGTCAGAGGTGTTTATATCTCCCAGATAATCCAATATGTCAGAGGTGCTAATATCTCCCAGATGATCCAATATATTAGATATCGTTCAACATACGAACATTTCATGTGCAGACGTAAACTATTTACTGACAGTTGTTATTACTGAAATGTTCATTTGCCTGCTCGATAGCAGTTGTTAAATCGTCGATTTCTATTTCACCGTGAACTCGCGGTAGGTGTGACCGGTTCACAGGGGATGTTTACTCTTGCATGGCACTAATTTTCTGGATTTTCGCAGGTCCTTGTATGTCTAATTTTGACCACATTTGCATAGCAACAAGACGAAAAAATACACTGTTAAAGTGGGTCAAAACTTAAGATTTTGTCTTGTCAAATGTTAATGAAATAAGAAAGTATTCTACGGCAAAATGAAAAGAACACGTGCACCTGTATTACATTAGTGTAATGATTTATATCCTGCTTAAACACAGTACATATCATTTAAATACAAATCAGTTAATAATTTATTTATATAAAATTCATATTAAATTTTTGTTTTCTAAGATCTATAGATATTTAGCTGCATTAAATGCATTATACTATAGACTGAATAGTCCAGCATGTGATATGAAATCGTTTCACCCGTATGACAACATAGATAACGAATTTGGAATCTTTCGGAACATTCAAAGGAAAATTATAGAAGCATGCCTAAAGCAAGGGAAAATATATATCGCCTGATCAGGGTCATATGGTTAGATATGTTTTGTCGATTGACCAATGAAAACAAGAAGATTATATCTAGAAGGGTGAAAATGGGCGTTTCGACAATCGACATTGCGCAACGTCATTCGGAAAATACAAAAACGTAGTACAATGTCAACAGAACCCTTGTTTGAAGTCCTGTATTGCAAATAATAATAATGTCACGAGAAAACGAGACTACTTTTGTATATGTGCATGTTCATGAATACTTTTTGGAAAAATTTCACAGATCCGATTTTTTTACCAAAACCATACCTAGTCCCTTCGCAAAAAAATTAAGGAATTCATTCATTCTACATGTATGCACTCCTTAAGTTATTTAATATACTTTACAGAGGAAGAGAGATTTACCCGATATCACGATAATACATATGTATGTCAAAGAAAAGGAAGAAATGTTTTGACACAGGTAGAAAGAGATCTTTTGCAGAGAGCTCGTCATACAAAGGAAAGTTTTCCAGATTTCAAACCGAGCGCTCCTTGATTAATAAGGGAGCGCGCTAAGTTCATTGTGATGATAGAATTGGCAAGAATGACCATGTAACTTACATGATTGAAGTGCCCTAAATACTCTGTTAATCTGGAATAAGGATCACAACAAACGCAATTTTTGTATTCTAAACTAATGACCCATATATAAATGATACGGTATAAGTAACGCACTACAGGATTAAAAAGTAAGCTTTCAGTACTACAAAAGTATTACAAGTGTTAAATACATGTCACCTGCATGGTATTAAGTCTTCTCACGTCTTAAATGTATATAACATTATTTAATTTTTCATTCATTCATATATATATATATATATATATATATATATATATATATATATGTATATGTGTGTGTGTGTGTGTGTGTGTGTGTGTGTGTGTGTGTGTGTGTGTGTGTGTGTGTGTGTGTGTGTGTGTGTGTGTGTGTGTGCGTATGTATATATGAATTTATGTAAAAGATATTTTAGATGTAAATTGTAAAATTGCATACATCAAACTTACATTTCGGTAAATAATTTTTCAAGCTGCAGCTCTTCTGAATATGAGTTTGGATAACTAAAGTCCATATAATCCATATAATCTGGAGGGGTGGAGTCTCGTGAACTCATTTTTAGATAATAAAGCATATAACAGTAAAATACACTGACTGGAGTAATCGTTCCTACTTGCCACTATAAATATTTTGTGCGGATTAAAATGTTTTGCCATGCAGCAAGTCATAACCGAAAAGTGAGTAGAATCATCCGTATGATATTCAAAAGGTTACTCCACCCCGCCATCTTACAATCAGACAATACAACTAGACGTACTGATTTTACCTTTATAATAATTGATAAAATGATCTAAATAAAGTATCTCAAACTAGCTGCTTACTGTGGCACTAATGAAACAAACTTACATGTAAATATCTCATTAATATGATATTTCATCATGTAAAATATCTTAATCTAACAATATTCAATTTATAATATATTTTAACATATATATAAACCTGCAAGCCAAATATTATGCTAAAAAAATACATCGCCAATAAAACACCTTGATCTCCTTATAAATTATCTTTGTCAGTATATTGATACGGTACCTCATCAATAAATATCATCGATAAAATATATCATCAATGAAGCAACATTAATAACATATATCATCAATAAAGCACCATAAATAAAATATATCATCAATGAAGCAACATTAATAACATATATCATCAATAAAGCACCATCAATAAAATGTATCATCAATGAAGCACCATAAATAAAATATATCATCAATGAAGCAACATTAATAACATATATCATCAATAAAGCACCATCAATAAAATGTATCATCAATGAAGCACCATAAATAAAATATATAATCAATAAAGCACCATCAATAAAATATATCAACAATGAAGCACCATCAATAAAATGTATCATCAATGAAGCATCATTAACAACATATATCGAAGAATTGTTACTTTCATTCATTCGACAGTCCAGAGGGCCGTGGATTGTTAAGTCGCCCTCTCGTGCTTCCGTTCTTTTCCTTTTTTGTGTAAGCTCATGTGGCTGGATGAAACAAATGCATAAACCAATGAAAAAGCCACTCTCATTTAACCATCACTCTTAATCATTCGTGAAAAAACAGCCAAAATATTTTGAAAATCGTTCTGTGCAGGAGTTAAACATTAAATATGAATCGAGATTGTTTTTTGTTTCGCATTTTGAAATAATCATATAAAAACAATTACTGACTTTACTTTCGAGTAACATAAGGATTTATCAGTCCAAAGAAACATGATATTAACCTCGACTTTGCCTCGGTCAATATCTTGCTTCTTTTAATCCTTATATCACCCTAAACCTCAGTCAATAATTGTATATCGTCAATGAAGTATCATCGATAATATATATCATCAATGAAGCACCATCAATAAAATGTGTCATCATTGAAGCACCATCAATAAAATATATCATCAATGAAGTACCATCAATAAAATATATCATAAATGAAGCACCATTAATAAAATATATCATCAATGAAGCCCAATTAATAAAATATATCACCAATGAAGAATCATCAATAAAATGTATTATCAATGAAGCATCAACCATAAAATATATCATCATTGAAGCCCCATCAATAAAATATATTTGCAATGAAGCACCATCAATAAATATATCATCAATGAAGCACCATCAATAAAATATATCATCAATGAAGCATCATCAATGAAAATATCAATGAAGCATCATCCATAAAAATATATCATTAATGAAGCACCATCAATAAAATATTTCATCAATGAAGCACCGTCAATACAGTATATCACCAATGGAGCACCATCAATAGAATATATTATCAATAAAATATATCGTAAATGAAGCATCATCAATAAAATATATCATCAATGAAGCACCACTATTTAAAATATATCATCAACGAAGCACCATAAAATCAATGAAGTATTATCAATAAAATATATCATCAGTGAAGCACAATCAATAAAATATGTCATTAATAAAAATATCATTAATGAAGTCCATCAATAAACTTTATCAATTTCAATAAAAAAGATATAAAAGATTAATGAAGCTTTATCGATCAAATTAATCATCAATGAAGCACCATCAATGTAATATATCATCAATAATAATAATTATAATATCAAGAAAAAATATCATTAATGAAGCATTATCGATAAAATATATCATTGATGAAGCACTTTCAATGAAAAATATCAATGAGGCATCATTAATAAAAATTTTCACCAGTGAAGCATCATCAATATAAAATATCATCAATGAAATATCAATAAAAATATTATTAATGAAGCCTTATCGATAAAATATATCATCAATGAAGCACCATCAATGAAATATGTCATCAATGAAGCACTATCAATACAAAAAATCAATGAAGCATTATCAATGAAATATATCATCAATGAAGCATTGTCGTTAAAATACATCATCAATGAAGCATTTGCATGGATATGTGTATCTCTAAAATATGTACAAAAATGTACGGACACGTGAATATAGGTCTCTGTAAAATATGTACAAAAATGTACGGACACGTGAACATAAGTCTGTAAAATATGTACAAAAATGTACGGACACGTGAACATAAGTCTCTGTAAAATATGTACAAAAATGTACGGACACGTGAATATAGGTCTCTGTAAAATATGTACAAAAATGTACGGACACGTGAACATAAGTCTCTGTAAAATATGTACAAAAATGTACGGACACGTGAACATAAGTCTGTAAAATATGTACAAAAATGTACGGACACGTGAACATAAGTCTGTAAAATATGTACAAAAATGTACGGACACGTGAACATAAGTCTCTGTAAAATATGTACAAAAATGTACGGACACGTGAACATAAGTCTCTGTAAAATATGTACAAAAATGTACGGACACGTGAACATAAGTCTCTGTAAAATATGTACAAAAATGTACGGACACGTGAACATAAGTCTCTGTAAAATATGTACAAAAATGTACGGACACGTGAATATAGGTCTCTGTAAAATGTGTACAAAAACGTATGGACACATGAATACAAGTTTCTGTAAAATACGTGCAAAAATTGATGGAGACGTGAATACAGGTCTCTGTAAATATGTACAAAAATTTATAGAGACGTAAATTCAGGTCTCTGTAACATTTGTGAGTATTGAGTGTATTTACTGTTTTTTTCGCATGATGATACCTCCCTCTGGAGGACATTGAATTTTGTTGACATTGATTTGGCATAGTTAATGCTATAAAGGTAAATTTATTTAAATTGAAAATGATTGATTCTGATATGTAACAAAAGGACTACTTGGTTGAAGAAAAAAAGGATTGAATTTATCTCTTTATTTCATCAAATCTCAGAATGCTTTATTCAAAACGTATTAATTAAATATCATTGTACACAAAAACACAAGATACATAGCCATAATTAATGTGTACTAAATTTTAGGATGAAATTCTATAATACAAATTATTTCAAGATGCATTATTGAGAAAGTTATAGCAACTTCACTTTGTATGATAAGATTCATCTTGAAGAACTGACCGAACTAATATTTCTATCAAGTTTTCTTGTTTTGTTTTTTGTTATAAACCCAGGTTCACCAGAAAATGAAGACATTGTATTTTTCACACAATACCATACCTGTATCAACAGAAATAGTTATACAAATGTAACTATAGCTATGTCAAGTGCAATTGCACTCCTGTACATTCCGTTTGATAATATTTTACCAGGTGACAGGTAATTATAAATGATTGACAAATACCTAGATGAACAAGGGTACGATTAAATTCAAACAATTAAGATACAACAAGTAGATTGCATTCGAAATTAAGTATTTAGAATATTCAAAAATTCAAAATATGTACAGAAGATTTAGAAAGTCATAGAAAATGCATTGTGTCAAAATATAATACGCCAAACAGAGAAACGCTCTAAACGTATATGTTATTAAAAAAATAATTGATATTGAACGAAGATAACTAACTACATGTGGATATAAATATATATATAATAAAAATGATAAATTGGAAATGGATACATTAAAGAATATATAAATGTTAACAATGTACTAAAATTAAAAGGTGGAATAATAATAAAATATCAAATTCTATAACTAATCTCGGTAATGATAATACGCTCAAATAAATTTAGTAGTATTGATCGGACATAGACAAAATGGTAGACAACATATCAAAAATCACGCTCGAAGCAGAATCTTATACATTTGGAGAATATAAGTATAAATCAAATAGCAAATATGTCATGGTAGGTCTGTATATGGCACGTGAAATGTAAATATAACCTAATAAAAAGAGATGAGCTATATATAGGGAGAGATGAAGGAGGAGAAAATGGAGCGTTAAACTACAATACATCGTAATTAATTACAGAGTTTGATTGAAGAATGAAGTGAAAAAAAATAAGATAAAATATTCCTAAAACTTTATACATGTATTGACATTAAAGTTTGCTCGATTTTTTCAAATACATTAACAATCCAGATATTAATATAGAGAATATGTTTGATTGGTCTAATCTAATAACACAAACATGTGTGAGGGGTATGTGTATTTTTCAAAACCTAAACTTTTGGCATACTGATATGTGAAAATTCAAATAGAAATTAATTTGAATAAATATTCCTTAGCTTATTCATTTCTACAACGCATTTGATATGTTGTCCAAATGATTAGTCATGACGGTATATAACCATATAGTATCCATTGAGAATTGTTCGTACATTTACCAGATGTGACACTTTTGTCCCCTTCAATAAAGCTCTATAAAAATGGTATAGAAATGATATAGATATATACATTTTAAAATGTGTGTAGTATATGTTTAAGGTTCCGATACACGTCTTTTATATCTACAGTTACACTTCATCATTAACATGCAAAAAGAAAGCTACAGTGACTGTAACATGATAATGACGTGGGGATCAGACGGATAAAGGAGAAGAGGGAGACCGAAGGAAACAGTAAGAAGGTCATCACTTCGTTTAGTTAGCGACATTTTAAACTAGCTGACCACCTGATAACTGCAATTTTCATTTGATACTTTTCTTAAATATAGTGAATTCCTCAAACCATATATTATCGGACCAGAAAAGCCAATCTCAATACCCTAAAATATCATACGAGATCTGCCTCTGTTAGATTGCAAATTAGGTTTGAAATCTGGTGATCTAAAACCAGTTCATAGCAGAATGTGCCGTTTTCGTTTGAAAATATATCTTTGCAAAATAAGATGAATACAAAGTTTATCAATGAAGTTTTAATGAATACTAGTAATTGCACAGAAGATGTAAATCAATTATAATAAATAAATTACTGGAAGAGAAGACATTTTTCACATGCTTCTGTCCAAAATATGAAAATAATAAGGCAAAATACTGCTAATGAAAAAAAAATTTGCTGTTATGACATTTACAACAAATTGTGTTAATGACGCGGGCTATGAAATTCCGATAGCGAAAAGGAAGATATGTGGAACAAAATACTCCTTGAGATAGTATTTATAGAAATTAGTGAAACTATTCGTACAAGCCACGCTGTTGTATTGACAAGTGAAATATGTAATGATTGTCGTATTTGTACAGTAGTACTATTGTCTGCCTCCACGTACCATCAAAATCATTGTTTACGTGCCTACAGGTCAGCTGGATAAAGAGGTCAAGATGTACATGAAAAGGGAAAGATAACCCAATAGAGGAAGCAGAAAGAATTGCAAAAAAAGACTGCATATATACGATAAATGTAACACATTTGTAATAAAAGATAAATTAAATCAGGTTGAATCCCAGGTGGCAAAGGACAATGCAGGAAACCTCTATCCAAACCAGCCACGACGTAAGGATGAAAGTATAGAAATACCACTTTAAGGGAGTCGTAAATAGATTAGAACGTGACACTCCGCTACACATAAATCCCAGTAACGAACGGGTTGATATTGAAAATGACATAGCAACAATCAGACAGGAGGAAGTATTATTTGTATTAAAAACCTAAAATCTGGTGGCATTGGTGGTATTACAGCTGACATCCTGAGAGAAGACAATGTGACAACTACCAAGTATCAGGCCCCGCCACCATAAAAATTGAGAATATTCTCAATTTCGCCTTCTCAGCCAATCAGATTTCAGGATTAGCCAAAGTTGAGTAAAATTTTTAGACTTGAGTAATTCTTAAGTTGTATGGTGCCAGGCCCTGGTAAAACTATTTGAAAAGATCTGGAACAATGAGATGGTACCAACCGAGTGGAACAAAGGACTCATCGTTAAGAATAGAGATCGTATGATATGTGACAACTATAGAAGCAAAGAAAAGCAGTACAACAAAACAACTATTCACCGTACGAAACATAATTGAAGAAATCCCAGTGTGGACTGATCCCCTATATGCTAGTATTAACTTTATAGACTTCTTAAAGGCAGTGGATTCCATCCACAGAAAGGACCTATGAAAGGGTCAACATTCCTGAAAATTCATCGGAATGATAAAACCAATGTATAATACATTTTCATCTGTTATTATAGAAATATTTCGCTGGAATTGCGCCTTTTCAATTCTAAACATCTCAAAAGCTAAGATAGTCGTCTTGTTACAGTGGGTACTCTTATGCGATTTAGCAATTAGATATAGGTTTATTATCTAACTTTGTGTGATACCAATTTTTTTTTCTTTCGGAAATGCACATTTATATTGAATTCAAGCTCAACTGATGAAATAACCATAACTTTGGTATTGTTAACAATATTCATAACCACTGGATCGTTGCCACTGCTGGTGGACCGTTTGAGTCCCCGAGGGTATACATAAACCCAGTACCCGGTATTTCGGTACTTGAAGATTATTTTATACTAAAGCATTATTTCGTTCGAAATGTGCCATTTAAATAATCTCAAAAACCAAGATAGTCATCTTCATACAGTGGGTACTCTTAGACGAATTTGGCAATAGAAATGGGTTTATATTTGGCATTGTGTGATACCATTTTTTCGTTCGGATATACACATTCACTTTAAATTCAAGCTCAACCGACGACGTCTTATTAATAGAAACTCGTCTTGGTCATTCGTTAAGGCATTATTATAATGGACTAGAGTAAAAGGAGGCTGTGTGTGTCATGATTCCTGTTTCTACTGGCTATAAACCACGCCATGGAACAAGCAACAAGAGTACAGACTGGATTAAAGTAAGGGTCTTTATGTCAGGGTTCCTGTTTCTACTGGTTATACACCACGCCATGAAACAAACAACCAAAGTAAAGTCTGGTGTAAAGTTGTTTGTTTCATGGCATGGTGTATAGCCAGTAGAAATAGGAACCCTGACATAAAGACCCTTACTTTAATCCTGTTTCTATTGGCTATAGACCACATCATGAAACAAACAACAAGAGTTCAGACTGGGGTAAAGTAAGACTCTTTATGTCAGGATTCTTGTTTCTACTGGCTATAGACCACATCATGATACAAACAAGAGTACAGACTGGATTAAAGTAAGGCTCTTTAAGCCAGGATGATTACTAGTATTTCTACTGGCTATAGACCACACCATGAAACAAAAACAAGAGTACAGACTGGAGTAAAGCTAGTCACATCTTTGGGAGCTAAACTTGGAATACAAAAGAAAGTGATAAAAATGGTGACCTAAAACAGATACCTTAGACATACCGTGAGAACCCTATGGCTTGGTAAAATATTTAACGAAAATCTCTACTCAAGAATTCGAACAACCAAAGTCAGCGACATGATTGTAGAACGCAAATGGAAATAATTCATTATTTATTGTCGGAAAAAATTATACCAACGTGTGCAAAGACATAATTTGTCCAGTAGCGTCTGATACTCGTATTGATATGTCCAGTTTTCTTTTGCGGCATCGTATAAAAAGATAATGGACTTTTCTTGATATTGACAAAATTATAATTCCTCTAACTTTATTATTTTAAATGTTTTCTTTTGCAAGGTCGGACAACCCGGGTCGTATAAAAACTGGACGCCATCATATGACTGAAAGATTGTTGAGTATGGCGTAAAACAAAAATCAAATCACCATTACACGAGAACAAGATAGTGAAATATTGTTATAATGCTCGAAACTTATAATAGGTGTGGTTACCCAAGTCACGATCAGGTGGTACGACTGCAGCTACAACTTCTGGTACCAATGACCGTTTTGTAAAACAAAACGTTGGCGTTAGAAATCGGACACGGCAAACATGGTTATATCCCTAGATGTCTAAGAACAATGTTTATTTGTCTCTTAAGTATTTCGATATAGCAGCACCAGAATTTGTATAATTTATACGTTTGCTCTTATCTTCATTTGTTCGCCTCTTTATCGTCGAAACTCATCTGAATGTTTTATTACCTGAAAGTCTCATGGTTATACAATAAACGGTTTATGTTGTTTTGAGTAGAACGAATTGAAATATAAATGTAAATCACAATGTGGAAACATTACAAATGTATTTTTAAAAGCATAAGTATATAGACGTATAAACTGTTTTGCTGGTTTTCTTCTGTCTCGACTCTCTAAATCTAGCGCTATCATCAAGTGATACGGTGATTAGTTTATTCTCATGGTCATTATGAGGTACAGTCTTTCTTCTGTAGTAATTCTACTTCTAAATTAGTCAATAATTTTGGAATGAAGTTATTGAACTTATGTAAAGGTGCTAATATTCTTATCTTGAACGGAAGACATGGGTCAGATAAATCTGTTTGTGAATTAACTTTCAAATCCACAAACGGATGCAGCGTTGTTGAATACGTACTCATGAATATATATCCAATAGTGTCAATGTAGATACTTCTGATGTATTGGACACTTTTGAATTTTCTGATCATGTTTCTGTTGTCAGTACATAGTTTTTCTTCTAATATGCTATCACTTGATGGGTATATTGTACTTAAGATGAAATAATCTTAAGAGAATCTATTGTAACGAATATTGATTGTTTTACAGAAAATATGAAATTCCCTCTTGTCAATGGAGAAAATGTAAACAATATTTTTCCGAACAATTGCGTGACATAGTCTTTGAGAAATGTGACAAAAGGTAGATGATTTTTAGACGAAGAATTGGAATAAAGAAATCACTAATTGTTATGAAACTAAAAGGAAATGCCAGAGGGCTAGTCGTATATACAAGAGAGATAACTCCAATCATTATCTTAACAGAGTACTAATTGCCAAGGTAAATTACAACAAGGTAAAACGGAAAGAAAAGAATATATTTAGAGCCAAACCACAGAAAGAGCTGCAAACTATGGCTAAAAGTAATCCAAATGCTTTCTGGAGAACAATAAGAAGTATAACAAAAACAAATCAAATGAGACTTATGTATCTGTGGATGATTTTGTTGGGTATTTTAAAGATTGCAAATGATGAATTAAATTTCAATTTTGACGATGATTTAGATGGTATTGATGTGAATGAATTGGATGATGAAATTGTTGAAAGTGATATTTTACAAACTATTAATAGTCTCTATAAGCGTAAAGCAGCTGGACTAAACGGTATACTGCAGAGTTTTTCATTTTAAGTTATGAACTACTTAACACACCTGTTCTTTTTAATTATACATGTATTTTGATAGTCAGGTTTATCCTACTCCATGGACAAAAAGAATTATTGTTCCAATTCCTGAAAGGTGATTTGTCTGATGAACTTTTCTTTTTTTTTTTTGTACATTCTGTCTCTGTTGTCATTTTCTGTAGATCCTATATCGCAGAAATTACAGTTAAAACTATTGTCCGAACTCTTAACCAAACTCTTCATCCCCATCCATTACACTATCAATAATGTGACATCGTCACGCGCAACATTGAACATAAATGTATATTATAATATGCTATTGTATATTGTTTGTATTCATATGACATTGGTGAGACGTATGTCTCAAAATAAAATGAATTGAATTGAACTGAATTGATGTAAATAATTATAGAGGAATAGTTGCCAATTGTATAGCAAAGTTTTTGAGTATAGTATTAAGACATTGGCTCGAAAAATTTGCTGATGACAAAACATTTATTATCAGATCCAGCAAATGTTCTACCAAACCTTTATCTTTACTCCTTACCAAGATATTGACAGCCATTAAGGAGAAACTTCAACAATACTGTACAGTTGCTTATTCCAGAAGCGGTGTAAATCAGATGTGGATAATTAAAAATTCTAAACAGCTTTTAGAAAATTTGAAGGCACACAATTTTTCTCGAATTCACAGTATCAAAAACTTATGACTTCTCTACTTTTTACACTACTATTCCACATAAAAAATTAAAAGAAAGACTTTTCAGCATCATAGAGAACTGCTTTTTCACTAAAGGTGGTACCCGAAAATTTAAATATCTAGTGATTGGCTATCAGGATACTTATTTCGTCAAATACCACTCTAATTCTACACATAAATATACTGAAGTTGATATAAAAAACCATGCTGGAATTTCTAATAGACAATATATTTGTAATGTTCGGAGACGTGGTCTTTCAACAAACTATCGGCATTCCTATGGGAACCAATTGTGCTCCTTTATTGGCCGACCTGTTCCTTTATTCATACGAAGCAGACTTCATTCAGAAACTGCTGAATCAAAAGAAGAAAAAGTTAGCGGTGTCCTTTAATTTGACATTTAGATATATCGACGACGTTTTGTCAATTAATAATGACAATTTTCATACATTTGTCAATGCGATATATCCCAGCGAACTAGAAATTAAAGATACAACAGAATCAAGCACACACGCTTCATACTTAGACATTTTACTTAAAATAAACACAGACGGGAAATTAGCAACTAAGCTATACGATAAACGCGACGATTTCGGCTTTCCCATCGTAAATTTTCCCCATTTAAGTAGTAATATCCCTCAGTCACCCGCATATGGAGTTTATATTTCACAAATGATCCGATATGCCAGGGCGTGTACAACATATGAAGATTTCATATACAGAGGTAAACTACTCACTGACAAAATTATTGACACAGGGATATCGAAAACCGCGTTTAATGTCAACGTTCCGCAAATTTTACGGTCGGTATAATAGTCCTGTTTGCGACTACTCTGTTTCACTAAGTGAAATGTTGAGTTGCCTTTTCGTTGGCGGTTGTTGAGACGTCTGTACCAAATGTGACGAGGATACACTCCTCACTTGTTTCGTTGGACTTGACTGTGGACTCACGGCGGGTGTGACCGGTCGACAGGGGATGCTTACTCCTCCATGGCACCTGATCCCACCTCTTGGTTTCCAGAGGTTCGTGTTTGTCCATTTTTACCGGCTTTGTATCTGTGTCCTGGACATTCTATTGATTAATACTTTGGTATCTGAAATTTTTATATTTCCTATTTTGAATAAGAAAGAAGAAAAGAACTGTTCATTGTATTCCAATTCTAAATATGACTATAAATGAACAATTTTTGAAGAAACAGAAATTATATGTAGCATTAAATGCTTTTGATCGTATAGATAGCAACGCACTGATTTTTAAATTACTCTGGTTATAGCTCAAAATGTTCAACTAAGATTAAAGCTATTTATGAAAATGTAAAGTCATGCGTTCGATCTTGCAATCGTTTGTCATACTTCTTCGATATCTATTCTGCAGTAAAACAAAGGGAATCCTTGTCATCTTTTTTACTTTTGTTATTTATAAACAATATTTAACTAACTTTGAAAATGAAAGTCTCTAATAATAATTTATGCACTTTTTGTAATGAAAATATTGAAACTGTTAAACATCTTTTTGGGGAATGTAATATAATTTCATTATTGTGGGAATCTTTTTCCTCTTGGATAAACACAAAACTTGAAAATGTTAATTATGATTTTACAGTTTTTGATATCATTTTAACATATGATGAAAAGGTCATGAACACACTTTTATGTGTAATAAAATCTTATATAATTTCTAATAAGAATAAAAGAACTATTCCAAATATAGATGGTGCAAAGAAAGAAGTAATGAATTATATTAATATGTAGAAAAAAATAATTTACAAAATAATACTTTAGATATTTACTTTAAAAAATGGAATCTTTTTTTTTTCTTCTTCTTTTTTTTTTTTTTTTTTTTTTTTTTTTTTTTTTTTTTTGCCTCTGCTAGATTGATTCTCTGTAATCCTCTTTTTTCTATTATAATTATGTGTTATATGATTACAATGTATTACTTTTTTTTTATAGCAAGCTAGGTATGAGGGGGAAGTGTGGGAGTGTTGTAATGTTTTGATATATCGTTGTAAACGTGTACGATTTAAGATGAAATCAATAAAAAATGTCAAATAAAAGAAAATTAAACTAACTTTGAAGGTAACTGATACAGAATCGTATTTCAATATTAACAACATTTGTATTTTGATGTTATTATTTGCTGATGATACAATCGTACACGTCGTAATGAATCGGTTATAGGCCTAAATGTTAACACAAACAAAACCAAAACTATGTTGTAGATGTTATTTGTTTTTGTTGTTGTTGTTGTATTTTTTTTTTTTTTTTTTTTTTTTTTTTTTTTTTTTTTTTTTTTTTTTTAGGAAAGATGAACAAGAAAACAACAAGGATTCAAATATGAAAATAATTACTTCGAAATTGAGGATAATTTTACATAGCTTGGCGTTACACTGTGCTACAATGGTCAAATGAAACTTGCTGACCAGGCGAATTAGGCTATTTTCTCAATTCATTGATAGGTGTGTACTTGTGACTTGATTAACGTCGTAAAGTAATTTACTTAAGTCTTTCTCAGTGTCACTATGTTTTTTCTTCTTTTGTTTTCTTACCATGATTGAAATGGTACCCTAAAAACAAAGTATTGTCTATAAATTGTCATAAAGCTTGTACTTGACTTGCGCAATAAATCATTGTATCCTCTGTTAGTGTCATCATATACTTTGTATATTGTTTATTTATATATTGTACATTAATATCTATATACACTTTGCTTAATAGAGAATTGCATTGATTCTCATTGAAAGATGTATTGTCTTGGTTTATACAGAGGTAAACTACTCACTGACAAATTATTGACACAGGGATATCGAAAACCGCGTTTAATGTCAACGTTCCGCAAATTTTACGGTCGGTATAATAGTCTTGTTTGCGACTACTCTGTTTCACTAAGTGAAATGTTAAGTTGCCTTTTCGTTGGCGGTTGTTGAGACGTCTGTACCAATTGTGACGAGGATACATTCCTCACTTGTTTCATTGGACTTGACTGTGGACTCACGGCGGGTGTGACCGGTCGACAGGGGATGCTTACTCCTCCATGGCACCTGATCCCACCTCTTGGTTTCCAGAGGTCCGTGTTTGTCCATTTTTACCGGATTTGTATCTATGTCCTGGACATTCTATTGATTTATACTTTGGTATCTGAAATTTTTATATTTAATAAGTTAATAACACCTATTTTTATGAATGGTTCAGAAATATGGGGAGCGAGCGATGTTGCTTAAATAAGATTTTATATACAAATTCTGTAGAGAAATATTACAGGTTTGATTCCGAATTGTGCTATTTTAGTAGAATTTGGTGTAATATGTAAAATTTGTTCTATGGTTTGATATTGTTTTAATGATAATTCGAATTCGTTATTTTATAAAATGTATCAAAGAGAAAAATATAATGTTGTACATAATAATTTTACAAATTGGTGGTCATTTAAGATTAAGAAATTATTGATGATCTTGGGTTTTCGGAATTATGGTCGTTTGAAAATGTTGAAAGTTAAAATTCCCTATTATAAAAAAGATTAATTGATATCTTATGTAAAAAAAAAATATGGAGATATGAAATTGGTAGTATGTCAGTGTATATTTTTATTCAAATTTTAAACAGGAATTTGAATTTAAACCTTACTTAGATTATATAGAAAATATTAAACATAGAAATTCTTTTGTCATGTTCCCATTTTTGGGGGTAAAACCCCGTTTCTTCTCTTATATGCACTGTTATATTACTTCCTTTTATGTATGTCTATTATATATGTGTTATGTAATGCTAGTGTTATAAGCATGTTTGTGATTTTGAGCTTCAATAAACTATATACATGTTTATAATATATACGTATAACAAACACAAATAAAAAATGTTACAACATTGTCAAGATAAATGTATAAGTCAAATCATAGTAGTTTGACTAATACAGTGTGCATTACTCATATCTTGTGTAAACAAGTCAAGTGAATTGTGGTTTGATACAATAATTTATATTATAATGAAGTGTATTATAGGGGTCATATTACATGAAGAACTCTATATTTTAGGGGGGTTGTGGGTATTTTTAAGATGTATTTACTTAGAGTCAATTAATTCAATACAAACAACCAACATATATGCACTTTTATAGACAAAATAAACTTGAATTTTACAGATTTATGATAAAAATGATACAAGTTACGCTTGTTCTAGGCGACACTTTCCCTTTCTTTGCTTTGATCAAAAGTTCATTTCATACTGTCCTATGACATGTGTGTAATTTTTTTTGAACGAAATTACTATATGCATCATGACTACAAAAAATTACACATATGTCATAGGACAGTACGATCCTGCTATTTTTACACACATGATCACGAATAGTGAAAATAAAACTAGAGTTTTTTAGGGTTCTTTAGAGTTCTTCAATTAGAGTCACCGGTATTACACTTCTTATTATTTTCATAAAAAGTAATATACATAATCAAGTGATATACATCCATACGTTTATTTAATGTTATTTGTGATAGATTATCAGATAACTAATCCAACAAAATTACATATTATGTTAAAACAGAAACAAAACCTATTTGTACACTTTCTTATGCTAAGTAAATTACACTCCGGTGATTTCATGAACTTTTGTGTTAGATCTGGTGAAAATTATCTCGAGAAAACGAACTTAAATTTCGTTTTCTCGAGATAAATTTTTTCGACAGACGACGGACAAAAGGTGATCAGGAAAGTTCACTCGAACCTTCGCTTTCGGTGAGCTAAAAATATGCGTGTTCTAAATATACCAACAAGTCAGCGATAAATATATATATCATTCGATTTTGATATTTGAAAATAATTTATTAATATTTAAAAAGTCATTAATCAATATTAAAAAGTACGACCTATTTGTTAATATCAAAATCATTTTCTGATATTAAAAATAATTTATAGTGATTCTAGAAAATTATTTTTAATATTAAAAATGACCCATTTTTAATATTTAAAAACTGACATTTTAGTTTTTAAAAAATTGACTTTATTAATATTTAAAAATAGGCAAACAATTCCCAAACGACTTGCAAGCTATAAGTATGAGTTTACTAAATCTACCTTTTTTATTTTTTTTAGTATAAAAAATACTGCTTTTTAATATTAAAAATAAGGAATAATGTATAGCCCAACAGGCTTTATATATAGCTGTGGTAAAAAAAATCATGATATCTTGTTACTGGTATAAATCATTATATAAAAGATTATGTACAACATTTCATTTTGCGGATAAAGTAATCATGCGATACGAGCTCGGGTTCGATTACGTCAGTTAGTCAGAGCCCTTGTCACACGCCGGAGCTACAAAGGCTCCTTGTGTTTTACGTGCAACCGTGATGGAGTTTGTTACACGTGATAGGCTTGTCATTCTGAACACCCCTGTTTATACATATGCCAAATGGCGTTAGATGGCGCTACGGTTTGCGGTGTGAAAAAGATCGTACGATAGGTTAGAACATCAACAAGAAGAGTAACATAGACTAGGCCCAAGATCGAAAGGCTTAGAAATGGGTGCTAGGGTTTCAAGAACGGATTACGAATGGGTTTATACAGAGGAACCACATGCATCAAGGAGAAAAGAGATATTAGGTAAGTTTTTAAATTATTTTAGGTTGTAAATACAAGCATGCAGCGCCATAGAAAATGAGACATCGGAATCCTCATCTCCCATGTCGATTTGGATCCGCCTTCTGGGATATGTGTTTTGTCACTGTCAGAAACACCTGTTACAAGGGGTAGTTAGGCCCTATAGTTCTGTCGCTATGTTATGGTATCACAGATTAAAATAAACTTCTTCTGCTTTATTTTATTTTCTTAACTTTACTACTACTATACCCCGACTTTCTGAGAGTCGGCGCGTAATCGCCTCAACCAAGTTAACATCTGATTGGTGAATAAGGCCTTGGTGATGTCGGATGGCAAATAAGGCAGTCTAGGAGTTAGGTGTACAATGTACAGCGCCTAACTATGTCTCACATATCAAGAGTCGTAAATTAATAAACTGAATAAGCTTACGGCGGCAAGGCAAAAACTACCCAAAAAGACCCTACCCAAAAAGTTCCAAAAACACACAAAAACAATTATACAGTTTATCAATAATTTTTGCATTTTCTTCTGTATAAATATTTCATAACAGCTAGGCCCTAACTTCTCATGGAACTTACGGACACTGTCATTTAGTAAAATGAAGAGCCAAATCGGTCTTATCAATTATTTGCACGTAAATTTAATATATTATAAAAATTCTGATGTGGAAAACGACTATGTATTAAACGTCTTTACGTCCCATATAACTAAATGTCTCACTATATCATGGTTTCAGAAATCGTGAAATTGGATAAAACAGCCGTAAAAAATATCTACAGTCATAAAAAAATGAATAACGTGTTTTTTGGGTATGTTTTTGGGTAAATCTACTATATAACTATGTGTCTCACATATCAATAATTGCCGTAAACTTTGACTTGTCTCACATATCAATAATTGCCGTAAATTAATAAACTGAATAACGACTTATACTACAACTTTGTCTCACATATCAATAATTGCCGTAAATTAATAAACTGAATAACGACTTATAGGATGTATAATTTAAATAGAAATTTATATCACCCTTAATATTACATAAATATTGAAATATACATAGATAACATAGATAATTGTTTGCTATTTTTCTTGTAGTTGTACTCAAATCGTAGTTATAAAACTTACATAATTGCCAAACTGCTACTTAAGATTATGTCAAGATAAATGTATTAGAGTCCAGGACCGGGTTGCACAACACATTGTTAAATGTTAAATGTACAACTGGGTCAAGATCTTAATACAAGCATGGAAAAAATACAGTTACCACTATTGGCACTAAGCATTCAGTACACTTGACAATTCCACTGTCTGAAGTCAACACACATGGGAACACCTGTTCAGTAGCAGTAAGTCCGTCACCGGTACATTGTATGCAAGTTTTATAAGTTCATACAGAAAAGCAGTCATATTAAATTAACCAGAAATGGCACATACAATTAATGTCAGTATATTTAAAATTCATTGTTAACAATTATGGTGCATATCCAAAATAATTGTTTATTTACATGTAGGCCTTAAAAAAAATTGTGTGTTTCTGGTTTCAACTCCTCAGAAAGTTAGGGTCAGTAGGTAGGAAAAAAAATTTTTTTATTAGATATTTTTAAACACTCACTCTGAATCTGATATAAACATCAGATATTGTGAGACTCCATCAGCGTCGGAAGCAAATTGAAAGTGGGGGGTGCTAAACCAACTTAAAATACATACACACGCCAGAAACGTCTGGGGGCTAAGCCCCAAATTTTAATACCTATGTCTATCTTTGCAAAAGAAGTGGGGGGGGGGGGCCCCCCCTAGCCCCCCCCCCCCACCCCCCAGGTTCCGACGCCTATGCACTCTGAATCTGATATAAACATCAGATATTGTGAGAAATGCACTCAGTTCAAACTTGTTATCTAATTTATCTAAGGATGTTTTTCCTTTTACTATTCAACTCAGTGTCTTCCCAGCTCCATCATGGTAGCGGAGGAAGACATCCTCAATAAGCATGTCATTAGCAAAGACTGTCATCGATGTTTTTTCTTGAGAATGACAGCATTTGTTTTGTTTTATAACGATCACCATTGATGTCCCACATGTTGCATCTGCATATCATGCCATATGGAAACCCTGTATTCGCGGTCTTTCTAACGCTTGGACGACCTTGTTGTATAGGCCACGGGAGGCAAAAGGTATGTCAATAAAATAAAATCTATAGTCCGAGCCACATAAGTTCATGAATTTCAGAATGAATTTGTAAAGCAACCAGTCATCAAAATAAAAATATTTTAACTGATATAATTAAAAAGGAAAAAAGTTTATCCTATATCTTTTCTACATGTATACTTTTTTCTTTGTTTGGTTGCTTCAGTTTTTGAAAATACTATTCCTACAGGAATCTCTGTGTTATCCATGCGTTGTCAGTAGATTGGGTCATGTGAGTAATCATGACCCAATTTATTGACATCGCATAGATAACACAGGTAATATACTCATGCCTCTCTTGAAAAAAGAGTTACATGTATATGAAGGGGAATAACTCCCAATATATTATATTATTGTCATAAGGAATCAGTGATTGTGTATTAACAGCAACTTTTCTTTTTACAATACAATACAATATACTCGGAAAGTTCCGAAACCACGTCTTTCATACGATAATAATTTAAAACCGTTCTTTGATCGGAATAGTTCAGGCATTTTGAATTGTTGGGCATTTGTCAGTCGAGATACAGGCTAGGCAGTCTGTTTGTTTACATTTTATCTCGTCAGCCGATGGACTCCTTTCTGTATTATACATGTATATAATAAATATGATATAGACACATATTTATACTAGATTTTATTAAATTAACATAGTTTAGGCCTCTTGTGGAATAGGCAAACATTTTGATGACAATGCTCAGTGACTCCTAAAATCTGAAACGTTAATCTGGTTAAGGAAATCTGAGATAATTTCTGAAGAATGTCTGAAAACTTTACGGTCGGTGTTGATTTATTGGGTTCGGTCTGGAAACTGGAAACACACAACTTTTTTTTTGGCCTTAGGCCTAAATAAAAATATTGAATGTTTGCCCTTTGCCGACCAACCTTCAAAAATCGTCCTGACTTGAAATGTTTTATATTGGTTTTTCAGATACAATTTTTTTATTCCCAGAATTGTCCATTGTTTTTATCCGAGTCATGATACCCTTCTTTTATGCTGACTGATGCATTTTAAGACATAATGGTTAAGACCTATTTAAGCGCTTATTAAGTTATTTACGGTAACCTAAATGAAGGTTACACTACACTAAAACTGGGTATAATAATGATCTCCTTCAAAGGTGTGGTAGTTATAATTGCTTGTTTGTTTCATCGATACATCTCTAAAACGATAACCATACATGTAAATATCAAAATATTTGCAGAACTGAAGTATAAGTTAGTGTTATAGTTTAAACTATTTATTTCATGATTTGTGGTCATTTAGTCTCAATTCCAATCCGGTGATTATCTGAGGATCATTTAGACAAAATTTCAAGGTCATGGGGTCAAAGGTCAAGGTCACAGGCACCTAAGTATATGGAAAATATTAGATGTTTTGTAAAATTTTCCACATGATTTTTTATTACTTCTCCCGAACCATTAGACCAATTTAAACCGAACTTGACAGGAAGTATAACTACAGTACGCACATCATGTTTTAGTCATTTGACACTATATGTTGTCGTCATGGCAAAATTTATTTGTGTTGTGGTGTATCAAAATCTTGGATTTCTGTCACCACATGTAGTGTCAATGATTGCATAATATTATTTTGCCATGACACAAGAGATGAGTGTGTCGTGGTGATTACAATAAACATCCATTGAACTGCTCAGCAGGGAGTCCACACGGCAGTTCAACATTTATCGCGTCAGGATAAAATGTCTGTAGATGGACTGGAGTTTTATAATACATAAGTTATAACCAATTAAAAATTAAAGTAAAATAATACACAAGATTTTGCCTTGTCATATTTGTTTATTTTGTGCATGCATATTAATTCATTTGGCGGCATGGAAATGTGATGGTTTTGAAATGTGTATGTCTTCATATCAGGACTGACCTACATTGTTTTAGACCTGAAATAATGCTCATGAAATACATATGTACGTATAATAAACACAATTTCAAATTTTCAAAATTGGCTGATCTTTTTTTAAGTTAGAGCATGTTACTAGTATATTGTAGGATATTGGGAGACAAAAAAAACAAAGCTCTGCTGCGGTACACATCCTGACATTTACCTGAAGACAAATATGCCAAGTTTACACTGACGTAATGTTTCCCAAAAAACTCCTATCAAAGTCAATTAAAATCATAAAATAGTTACAATTGAATTAAGTGTCATGCATATATGTTTATTCCAACAAATACTGTTAGTACATGTACATGTACAGTGGTGGAAATTAACGGGTGCCCGTTCGACTGTGGCGACTGAATGTACGATCCGGCGAATTGTTTTACGTACGAAGTCGACCGTTTGGCGAATTGATTTCAGGAATTTTTTCACCACTTTTTAGAGCTGTTATTCGGTCCATTTCCAGTGGGAAATAGTATCTGTTTTTTCCCAATTTTGGTCCTTAAAATTCCCAATCTGATGAAGCTAAAATTTTGATGTTAAGTTCGAATGTCCGCTTTTATCAGAATGGAAGTAGAAGTACAACCATTCTGCATTCATCATTTTAAAAAGCATAAGTTTCGAAAGTATTCCATTTCCTTCTATTTGTTGTTTAAATGGATTGCTAAAAACCAGTAGAAATTAAAATGATTATTTTATTGACAAGTAAAAAAGTTAGTCTTTACCTCATGGCCAAAAATGTCACAGAACACATCGTGTTTTGACTGTTGTTGCTTGCAGTTTATGGAGGAAATGGAAGTTGGGTGTGTGTAATAAAAGAACCGATACCGAATGGAACGGAATTTCAGGATGTGTTAAGATGATGATACATGTACATGTAATACTATAAATTGTATAAAAGTTATAAAATCCTAATTAAATGTAGGTGAATGATAAAAGGAAAATTAGTAACAAAATGTGAAAAGGTAACAGAAGTATTTTCAAATAATATAAGTTTATTAAAATTAGAGAGTGATCAAATCTAGATTTTAAAAGGGGAAGTTCAGCAATATATGATCTTAAGTAAATATGTAAGAATCTATTTTACACATTTTCTTCCTTATATTGTACAATTTCTTCTCAATATTTTTTTTTAAAGATTTTAAGTAGAATTTTTGCCAAAGGTGAGTAATTCACGCTCCATACAGCCTCTGGTTTACTTCTTAACAATCAGTCATTTGATTTTAACCAAACTTTGTAAAAACTTTCAGTAGTAAATCATATAATGTTTGCACTGAGAATGGGCTACTACCCATAGGGGGACCAAAGGGGGACAAATCTGGGAATTATTTACTTTAGGTGACTGTTAAGGCCTATTGGGTTATTTAGATTTCATGAACTATAACATATGGTGTGTTTTGGGATACATATATATACATGTACAATGTACCGTACATGTATACATGTACATGTGTGACCAAGTACATGTGTTCATTTAAAGCATATTGTCGCTCACTGTATCAAAATTTTGGTTTAGATTAAATGTGGTAAAATCAGAAAGTTATAATGATACATTTGTATTTAAAGTTTTTTTCATAAATATCAACACTATTTTGTATTTCAAGATGCACATTTACATGTCAAATTAAAATTTTTGTGCAGGATGATAAAAATTTGACAGTAAATAAAAATGTGACAAATTTGTAAAAAGCAATTTATTTGTTCACATGTCTGTTCAGGAAATCCACATTAGATGTTGATATTTCTGTTATCTTTGGTTAAACATGTACATTGTACATATGTGTGTGTGTCTATATATATCAGGGTTTGAAATTAGCACTAGTCCGAGACTACTAACTTTTGCAGCGGACTAGTAAAAGTTATGCTTCCACTAGTCCAGTTGACTAGTAGAAAATCTGTATAAACATTGCAGTATAAACATGAGCAATGGTTAAGGAAAGTTTATTATGTAGATTAAATATCACCTACTGGTAACTAGTGCCTTAATTTTTTTCTGAACTCAAATATAATCATAGTTGTTTTGACTTATGATAGTATTCAAACACAAAATAATACCCAGTAAATACGTGCCAATTTGGTAATTCATCCTAACACTTTTGAACTAGTCAATTTGTCATAGGACTAGTAAAATTTCTTTCCAACTAGTCCAATTGACTAGTGGGACATAACTGCTAAATTCTAAAGTTGACCCCTGTGTGTGTGTGTATATATATATATATATATATATTTAAATAGATAGGTAGATATCTGTATACTTTGCCTCAGGTACATGTAGAAAAAAACATGTTGAAATTAGAAGTTTTGTAATATCAACACCCTAAGGCAAATGAAGAATTACTACATGTACATGTATAGAGACTGTTTGGGACAATATTTAAATCGGCTAATTCTTAAGTACCTACTGCACAGGTACAATACTGACAAAGGTTACCTATTGTACTGTACTTAACCTTTCTCATATTTGTTGATCTACATAAGAACTTTAAAGAAGTAGTTAAATCTGATATAAATCTAGATCATACAATGTACATGTACAATGTACGCATATTGTAAAATTGTTCTCATACATGTATTCCAATATGTTTATTATGTATTTTGCAGTTTTTATTTTTATGCCCCCACAACAAAATGTTGAGGGGCATATTGATTTACAAATGTACCCCTGTCCGTTTGTCCGTCCAGATATAGATACATGGTATGTCAGGCTATCTCCTCCTACAGTTTTGGAGCTACATCCTTTATATTTTGAAGGATGTTTATACACATACATGTAATAGAGATGTGCATGTCCACAGGATTTTGATTTTTTCAAATACATGTATTCCCAATGTAAAATGCCAGGTACATGTATTTGGACTTAGTCATTTTCATGGTTTATCCGACTATCTCCTACAGTTTTGGAGCTACATATTTTATATTTTGTAGGTTGTTTGTATACATAATGGAGGTGTGCATGTCCACAGAATTTTGATTTTTGTCAAATATTTTCAAAATGTCAGGTACAATGTAGTTGGACTTAGTCATTTTTTTGTACTTTAAGTCAGAAAGGAAGAGATGTTAGATATTCACAAAAACCAGTTGGACTTCTTTCTGACTTGTTATATACATGTAATTGAAAATAAAGTATGTACTACTACAGTTTAATGCCCCTAATGCTTATGGCCAGGCAGGGGCATCATTTGTGTCTTAGAGACAGCACAACAATTTCAAGTTGTACTTTAACATCACTGTTTGTGAGTACATAGAACTATACAATATGTACCCATAAATATGGCAGAACAGAGGGGACACTCTCCATATGTATGTTATTTCTAGAAATTGATTACAAATCATAAATGGCATTGTTTAAAACCTATCCTAAATTTAAAAAATGATGGAATGAAAAAGCATTAAATGAATACATTTGTAGCATGTAAGGCAGGTTTTACATCGTAATTTACCTGAACTGGAGGTACATTGTACAGAGGAACATGTAACATGAATAAATAATAAGGACACCAAACTTTGTACAAATGTGCATACATGTATATGGGCAGGTTAGCACTACAACAATTTCAAAATTTTCAAAAATATGAAAATTTAAACAAAAAGTAAAAAGTAGATATATGTATCACAATTTTACATTTACTTACAAGTTACATAAAAAAGGAATTTTCATCACAAAATAAAACTTTCTGTTTAAATTGTTGAATTTTTTTATTCATATTCGGAAAATTAAAATAAAAATATGTAATAATACTGTATCTAATTCTCTGTTTAACCATGAAAATCTATTGAATTTGATAAGAAATGGCTTGACAATATTTTTTTGAAAAAATATGGTTTCATATATATGAAATACAGTGTATATAGTAATTGACGCATTCACGTTAATTGTGGTCCTGTGACTTTGAGTGGCAAAATGATACAGATACCCACAAAACATAGATGTCATTTTAGTAACTGGTTGTTTCTCAATGTCATCTTCCATGAATCTTTATTGTTTTGGCACTCAAAGTTACAGCATTTATCGTAAAAGGGTGATAGTAAAAAAATATATATACGGTCTGAAAACTTTTGGCGAGTGGCTGTACATGTAGCTCTGTATCACCACTGTACATCATTGATTAGGGATTTAACTATAAAACAACTTATGACAGTTTATCAATTGATAGTAGAAATATTTCATATAAAGAAAAATAAAAAAAAAAGAAATTCTGTGGATTTCAGAAATTCTGTGAGCACCTTTAACATGTTTAAGAGCCACCAGACTTTATTTATGTAAAGAAAAATACACCTTCACCTACTTCTCATGTACGTGTAAACAAGGAATTAGTAATCATCATGTTCATGCTTTTCATTTGTTTCTAAACTCGGTATTCTGATTTCTTTCAGGTAAATATCCAGAGATAAAGAGGTTGATGGGACCTGACCCAACTCTGAAGTACAAAATTCTGTTCCTTGTTGCACTACAGTTCATTTTCATTTACCTCGTCAGTGATGCGAGCTGGCTAAATGTACTCATATTAGCATATTGTTTAGGCGGAACAATTAACCATAGTCTCAATCTTGCCATACACGAGCTATCACATAATTTAGCATTTGGACATTCTCGGCCATTAACAAATCGAATCCTTGGTTTTATTGCAAATTTACCTATTGGTGTACCTCTGTCTGTATCCTTCAAAAAGTATCATCTGGAGCATCATCGTTACCAAGGTGATGCAGAAAAGGATGTGGATATACCATCTGAGCTTGAAGGAAAACTATTCAACCGCCCATTAACCAAAGTGCTATGGGTCTTTCTGCAGCCATACTTTTACGCTTTTCGACCATTGTTTATGCGACCGATGCCTGTGACTTTGCTAGAAGTGATTAATTTTATAATCCAGGTTATATTTGATGTAATTGTGTATCAGAACCTTGGTGCCAAATCTCTCTTTTACATGATCCAAGGATCATTTCTGGGCACAGGATTTCATCCAATGGCAGGGCACTTTATATCTGAACACTATATGTTCGTCAAAGGCTATGAAACTTACTCATATTATGGACCATTGAACATTTTGGCATTCAATGTTGGTTATCACAATGAACATCATGACTTTCCCAGCATACCTGGATCTAGACTACCAGAGGTAAGTCAGCTTATTCCTTTCATTCCAACAATTTTTTAAAAGATTAAAGGGTAAAAGGTAAAGAAATGTTTAAAAAAAATCTTGAGTAAACAAAGATTAAGTAGAACTAGATTGTGAAAAAAAAATTTCTGCTATTCCTACAAATTTTATCATTTTACCTGTAACCATAAGTAAAATGTACATGTATCAGATAGTCAGTTTAAATTAGGAGAAAAGTAGTAATAAATTGTAAAAATGTTTATTCTGTTTTCAGTTAGTGATTAATATAAACATGCATTTGTACATGTATAAATACATGAACAACTGGAAAGTTTACCTACATAAGTACATGTACATGTAATATACCTAAACATCGAATATAAAGTTAGTCCTTGAAAAGTGCTTGAAAACAAAACCCTTGAAAATTGCTTGAATTTAATGCAAATGCTTGATTTATTTTATCAGAGTGCATGTTATACATGTACATCAATAAAGAAAAAAACTTTAAAAAAAATTACCATAGTTTGATCATACAATGTACATGTACACACTGTTTACCTGATGAAATACAATATGAGCAAAGTATTTTTGTGATGTGCTTTTGGATCTCTTTAGTATGTAATGGAACTCTAAGCAGTATTTTGAGGACCGCCATTGAAATATGAGATAACTTTCCTGTGGATGTCAGTGTTTCTTTTTTACTTTGTTTTGGCTTGCAAGGTCATCATAGCTTAATTATACCCATTTAAAGTGCTTGAAAAATGCTGAAAAGTCCTGGAAAAGTGCCTGAAAAATATTTTCTATTACATGTACCTGTATGAACCGCTATTTCTCAGAAAGTACTGAAGGGATCTACTTGAAATTTGACATGAAGGTTTTTCTTGAGGTCTAGTTGTACATATTACATAATTACATTACATCAATGCAAATGGGAGTAGAATATTACAATTCTTGTGCATGAAAATCAGTTTTTGCTGACATTTACACAGGTCTAGATCCCATCCTGATCCATTGAAAATTACAACTAAACACTTAAGTTTTATTGTAAAATTAAAATTAGTTCGAAATATAGAATAACATTTCAAATAGACTGATATTTTACATGTAGATTTCATGTTATAATGGTGAAATATGTAACAAGATTTGTCACTGCAGTACATACTGAAGGGATCTTTTTTTAAATTTGATATGGAGGTTCCACTCGAGGTCTAGTTGTGCATATTACATTTTCAGACAGATCAGAATCCAGCATGGCCAACAGGCAGCCATCTTGGAACTAGACAATTGAAATTTGTTACCTCTATTTTTCAGAATGTACTGAAGGAATCTTTTCGAAATTGATTATGGAGGTTCCCCCTGAGGTCTAGATGTGCATATTACATTTTCAGACAGATCAAAATCCAAGATGGACACCTGTCGACCATGTTGAATTCCATTCTTTCTGAAAATGTTATATGTTCAGTTCATGTTCAGTTTCGCTATAATCTTGTGAAAAAAGTATTTCACAGAAATATGGATTTAAGTTCATATTCAGTGTTGAGACAGACCAAGAGCATTCCATGGTGGGCGTCAAGATCCCTCTGGGATTTGTTCAAAAAGCATGCATCTGGAATACTCCTGCACAATATGTGCTGGTAAATCATTACAAATCCAACATTGGAACACAACATTTCTTTTCGAAGCGATTGTAGAGTGAAATGCCATGATTGAGTGAAGGAGGTAGGACCATTGATCTGATATGTCACCATGTCAAGATATATAGGCATACATGTATGTGTCTCTCACCTCTGTAACCAATTTCAGACATCGATGGAGACAGCACACCAAGTTGTTGGCACTCATGGTTAGCCAGTGTGTTCAAGAATGGTTAGGAATCGGTTGCAGGAGTTTCATTTAAGGCCACAATGTCCCTATGTTGGTCCGCCACTATTGAAGATTTCATTGTATTAATATAAACTTATTTTATGTATTAATTATGTCTTTGCTAACAAAACATTATGCAATTTATATACATGTACAAAGCCAAGTTCAGATTATTGCACAATAATTCAACCAAAATATTTGGTTTGCAATCAAATACAACAAATACACACAGCATTTTGACAATCTGGACATCTTCATATAAACTCAAACCTGCAAGATCTTTCATGTTATTCAAATTCGCACCCCTAAATATCTCTACACTTATACATGTATTCATTGAATACTTCTTCAGCGTCATGCACATTGATACCAAACACAAACAAACCAAAACAACAAAAACAAACCAACAAACAGACAAACCCACGACGCAAAAAAACCACATTTGTACATAAAACATTCACAATTAGACCTATGGTTCTACCATTTTACAAACCTATTCCAATTCACATAGAATAGTAACAAATTTTGCTTCCCCTTTATCAACATAACGGTATTGCATGCAACAATCCAACAAAAAATGCCATTTTACTTTTTTTTTTTGGGGGGGGGGGGGGGATATGCTGCCCTGCCCCTCTGTAATATATACATGTGTATATAACTGTAAATGTGCATGTGCTTTTAGGTTACAAGATGGAAACCGTTCATTTGAAATGTTAAAAAGGCTTCTAAAGGAAATTGTTATGCCAGTCACTTTATAAAAATTTATTCAGATGTAAGCAGATACATGTATGATAATTTATTTTCGAAATCGATATCCAGGGTAGGATTCTTCCTAATTTGAGCCAAGTTGAGATATCACAGGGAGAAATAAGCTATCGGTAAATACTTGTACATGCACCGAAATGAAAGTTAATAAATTATTTTTGCCAAGGTTAAACATTTGATATGAATGCAACATTATGCATGTATACATATATTTTGTCCAGACCTGTCGGGCTCAGGTGTTATAAATGTACTTATCAGCTGATCTGAAGCATTATTTTGACACTGCATGTACATGTAGACTTAATAGCAACATAACTACTGAAACAAACATGTTTAAACCCTGTTAACTCATCAACCCCTGAAAAACAATGGACCCTTCTGTAAATCAATGACTTAGACCAGTCCAAATGTATCTTTATGGGTAAGTGGATTAAAAGGCTTCATATACCTTTGATGCAGGGGTTTAATAAGTAGACCAGTGACTCTAGCAGGGCCTTTGATTACTCTTGACTTTTGGCAGTGATTTATAAGTAGACCAGTAACTCAGATACATGGAAGGCCTTTATTTGATTACTCTTGGCATTGGACAGGTTACTAGTACACGTATATGTCCATGTATGTAAATACATGTACATTTAGATAGACCAGCACCTGCCATGGGCAAGGCCCTATCATTACTCTTTGCTTATTTTGGGTAGGGGGTTTATATACCAGCAACTTTTAGCAAGGCCTTTGATTACTCTTTACATTGTACTTTAAAAAAAAATTGGGCAAGAGTTTTATAAGTAGATCAGCGACTGGACATGGGTGAAGCCCTTTGATTACTCTTGTCTTAGGCCAGGGTTTTACAAGTAGACCAGCCACTGCAGCAGTGCCTTTTAATTATTCTTGGCTTTGGGCAGGGGATTTATGAGTACATGTAGACCAGCAACAGGAGTAAGGCCTTTGATTACTCTTGGCTTTGGCTAGGGGTTTTATAAGTACAGTTCACACACACACACCGTTATAATGCCCTCCGTTTTAAATGCCAAACCCATATTGCCATAACGCCACTATTTTTTGAAGAATAGATTCCTCCCATATAATTCCCTAGTTATAACACCAAAACCCACATACTGCCATCTGCTGATACAAATGGTCATTTATACATTTTAAATCCCTTAAACATATTGCCAGACCAGATGAGTAGAAATGTTAGCTGATGGTAGCTTGTTTACTTTTTACATGTACTTCAACTGCAAAGGGATATAACTCAAATATTGACTGGTATACTGGTTGTATGAATAAAGTATAGAAGTTAGACGGGGACCAGCTTATAAGTGTCACAGTGGGACTGATATCCGATAATGTTTGTGCGGGACTGTTGTTTCTATTAGTGAACAAGACAATATCCCATGCTTACATCATTTCAGCGTGAAGGTTACGTAGAGTTACGTTCCATCACCATTGGAGATACTAGTACTGTACAAACGTTATCAATTATCACGTGGTAAATGTACATGAATCGGTCCCACTTTCAAATCTCGCTTCCGAGAAAGTGGGAAGAAATTGACACATTGTGTTTATACATGTACATCAATTATCACACGTCAAGAAATACATTTGTAAGTATAAGTAGATGAGATACATAAAAGTTCAAGCCTGTGTATTACTGGTCTGTCAAAGAGTTATTTTAAACAAAAAACAATGAAAGTTAACAGAACACAGTGGTAGGTTTTTGAAAAATGCTGGTTTAACACAGAAATCTATGGGAAAATGGTGATCGTTGATTCACTTTTGGCATGGTGCTGTAGGGGCAACAAAAGAGCCTAATTCTCTTGAGGAAAAGTTACCTCTCCAAATTAGCAGGAGAATTTAAGTTGACTAGTATATTTAATATACATTGTACATGTACATGTATCATCTACCCAAAAGCTAATGCTAGTGTTAACCTAAATCCAGAATTTTATTTAAAATATAATCAAATACATAAATAAGATTGTATTATTTGAAAGGACAAGAGCAAGTTTAACTATTGATTTGGTGCATGTACAGTGTACCAGAGTTTGAATATACAAAGATATGTACATACATGTACAAATGTTTTATATAAGCAAGGTTACTATTGGCTTCAAGTTTTCTTTAAAGGGGCAGCAGTTTTGTTGTTATTTTTTTTTTTTTTTTCAAAATATTTTCTTTCCTTTTTTACTACTTAGATTGATATATAATAACCAAAAAGAGATACATACACAGGCATAAATAATTCTTGAATTCCTAAATATTTTTGAAAATTGCTTGAAAAAACCAGTTTGGCAATTATTCACTTGCAATTCAACCTTACTATTTGTATACATGCATATAATGTACCACACTGGACTTGACCTTATTTTCACAAAACATTTAGGAATATACATTTTTTTATACCTGTGTACATCTCTTATTTGTTATTGTACAAGAAATAAAAGTAGAAAAAAAAACTGAAATATTTTTTTTTTTTTTCGTAAACACAGCTAATGCCCCTTTAAATATGTCCCTCTTACAATACAATGTTGACACACACAAAAATATTGAAGTGCAATATTTGTATATCTGAAATTGAATGTGTATTTTATACTCACATTATCAATATTAATGGTATGTAAACATGAGTCATAACTATTTTCAAAATAGGCTTTTACATATATATTTTTAAGTATAAACTAAGGCATATTTTTTCTGTTTCAGGTCAGGAAAATTGCCCCTGAGTACTATGATAACTTGCCCTGCCACACCTCTTGGGTCAAGGTCATTTATGACTTTATAACAGATCCTACTGTAGGACCATATTCTCGTGTGAGGAGGCGACCCCATGAAAGTAACGAGGCAAATGGCCATGCTGAAAACCATGAAAATGGATTCAAAACACAATGATAAAAAAATCAAGATATATGTGATAAAAATTGTTTTTCTAGTTTTGCTTTTTGTGTGAACATTTTGTATATACTGTATTGAAGGTTTTATTCATCTCATAGTTCTCTAACTGTCCTACAAAATGTGTCCCTCATTTCAGTTGAGAAGTATGAGACCTGGTGCCATGAATCTAAAAGATTTGCCAAAGTTTGTAAATATGCTTATCATTGCCTGCTTAGCCACTCAGATTTCAAGATTAAAGTAAAAGACTTGCATAATTCTTAAGATTTATGGTGTTGGATCTATGATGTAGTATACAAACAGGCCACAAAATAACAGAAATCGTCACAACCCATTTACAGGTTATGCTACATGTAAAAGGAATGACTGGAACCTTCAGGTTACGATAGCAATAATGAAGACTCAAAAATGAAATTCATCGACAACGAAAAAGAGGTTCATGTTTTGTATTTGTCATAACATCCAAGTAACCTTAACGATCGCTCCCATGTTATTTTGTGGTCTGACAAAGACCTTTTATACATGTATGTTATTACCCTAACTAGATGTAATACATGTACTTTGCTGAAAAACAAAGTGCAAATAAGGTCTTCTGGTGTATAGTATAGCAAATAGACCAAGGACACACACATTATCCCCATCATATTTTGTATTTACTGATATATTTGTATAAATTTGGTCAATCAAACTTCTTTTTGAAAAAAGTAAGATGTGTGGACACAGATTTTAAGAATCATTACAAGGTTTACCTACATGTACAAATGAAGATCATGATAGTGTTCAAAACTCATATTTTGAGAGGTTGCCCTTCGGACTACATGTAATTTGTTCATGTACTTAGCTCAAATTTCAGGTGGTCCAACAGAAATTTACGTCATCCAAAGACATTAAAAGTACTTTTTATATAAATATAAAAAATAAAGGTGTTGATAAGAGCTCATCGTCATTTGGTTTCAGTCCTTAATTTGTAAGAACAGTTTTGCCCTATTATTTTTTCACAAAGAACTGAAATATCGTTCAAAGTGGCGTAAAACAATACCTTACTGACTGAATATGCGTGTTTGATATTTTAACCAATGGGGAGTTGAGTTGAGTTTGGAATACTTACATGATAAATGAAAGAAAAAAATTTGATACCAGCAGAATATACATGTATACCCCACGTCAATATAAATACTGGTGTAGAACAGCAATACATGACAAGGTATGGTCAATCAGTGTGGTAGAGGGGCAGATTTTAAAATGTAGTTCTTTGGTCCAGGTCACGAACAATGTAAAGCGCTCCCATTTCAAGACATATACATGTACACATAAATATGAAAGTCAAAGAAATGGAGAAAAGAAACACAGAAAAGGGAGGAATTTCCCAAGTGATAAATGTTCGTGTTTGTTGATATTGAAATCTAGATGTGTATAGTTTTTTGTATCAATATTTTGACTCTGTGACCATAAGAGGTGAATTTTAAATGGAAATGTATTTCACAAATTATATTTAGGTAAAACATTATACATGTTTATATACCAATTTAGTTTCAATGTTATGTATCTGTCATAAATTAAGGTGATTTAGGGTACATGTTCATGCATTTAGCATAATTTGGCCAGTGGTAGACATACAGAAGAAGATGATATTTTTAACATTTATAATCTGTTTTTATTGTCTAATCATTACATGGATTTTTATTTTCTGATAGAATATATAAAACTATTTCTATTGTGTAAATTTGATTTGCTCAAAATTGAGATATTTGTAAAAGTAAATTGATGGACCTATGTGATAACAGGCATAATGCTCCAGTCCTTCCCACTGTACATTTTACATACTGATTTATCATCTTTGACTTTGTAAGATGAAAAATAAGTCACAGATGTTTGTTAATTTTAAATAAGTCATTCTAAGAAATTGTTACTGTAGTTGTACATGTAATTTAATGAAAGAACATTATTTTTACAATTATGATCTAAGGGAACCAGCATCTTGCTAACTCCCACAATGGTATGCTTTAACCTTTATACCAAAAACAAACATTACACTCAAGAATAGAGCTACAATAACAAGGATCAAAATGAATGTAATGTATGAACCGTAGGATTAATTTATGTTAAATTTGTTGTGTAATTGAGTAATTTATTGTCACTGCATGATGATTAGATTAATCCCAGGTTCAATCTACATGTACAGCACCACTGACACATAACGTCTCCGACACATAAAATTCTTTTACTTTCATTTTGGGGGAGCTAGTTTTAATGATTAACTTTTATATAATGAAAAATTAAAAAATTCATTACATACATGAATGAACGAAAAAAATCTGTTTGCACATAATATTATGCATACTTATTGTGTGATTGGTTTCAAGGATATTCTTCAAAGTGTGACACATAATTTAATTATTCAGTTTCATTATAAAAAGCACTACCTTATTAAGAAACTATACAAAATTTGTATGTAATTTATTATTACCATGGAAATAATGAAGTATTTTAAAATAAATAACCTTGTGCTATTTTCATTTTAATCTTGTGATGTTTTCTTGTTATGAATTATAGAGTGTACATTGATTAAGTATGTGTTGATACTTGTTTGCACAGAAAGTAAATGTTTAATTTGGTTTTTTATATTTATCATCACTTTAAAACCAAAGTTTAATTCCAGTGTTTGAAATGCTGTTTCTGAATACAGATAGTATTTTAAGATTGTATATGATTTCAAGTTAGATGAGAACTTTTTTTTACCAAAAATTACTGTTTGTTTTAGATGAAAAGGATGCCAAAGGTTTAATAAAACTCCAAAGTGTATGTTTTTTCATTGTTATTTTGATATTTCAAATTCAATTGAACTTTTTGCTATTAAAGTAGTCATTATCCTTCCATATAGTTCTCAAGTTGAGAACTTTCAAGAAATCAGATCTGCTTTTCTGGTTTATGATTCTTGTTATTTGTACATTCTTTTATCATTGTGTGCATTTTAACTTTGTAGTGCTCTGTTAATTTAAATTCAGCATTTCTCTACTTTTAAACTGTTTTGGTGCATTCACAAACGGGATCACTCACATTCCATGTTTTATTCTGTCTTCCGTTTATCCAGTTATATTTAGTTGTGTATTGGTAGACTGTAACTCTCTTTGTAACAGTTAAGAATTTTATATCCAATTTTTAGTTTTTGAGTAATAGTTCTCTTTTTGAAACTACATATACTGAGTAAATTACTAAGTCCTTTGGCAAATCTTCAATATTTGGTTAATGTGTATACTTCATGTAAAATATTAACCATTTAAATGATTAGTACCCAGCTTTATTTATGATACAAAAACTTCTGACTGGCTCACAACTGTTTTAGAAACAACCTCAGCCTCTCACTCATAATGAGGTGTTTAGGGTTCTCAGAATTGTTATGCATATTCATACTTCTTGCCTTTGTTTTGTGTTGATTTGTAATTTTTAAGCTTAATTATGAAATTGACTTTAATAAAGAATTATTCAGACTTAAATCTTGACTACTTGTTGCCCTTCCGATAGATATGACTCAGAATCGAGGTCCAGTGTAATGGTAGACAATTCATGATAACGATTCCTCATTGCATTTGCATCAAGCCACAATAAAGGTCTAAATTTGTAGCACCTGACTTGTGGCTACTGTGTCTCCATATACATGTACATATGTATGTGAGAAGCTTTTCGTAGGACTTTATGAACTAGTACCACAGTTGGAAGACAGGTGTGTAATGTGCCAAATGACAAATAGAATCGGTGATATAGTTATTATGAATGCTATTGTTAATCATTTTGCACAAAACTACAGTAATAATATATTAGGGTGAAGCTAGAATGTAAGGACAAATAACTTCTTGTGTACTTGGGACTGTTTTTGTACATATATACATGAATCGAAGACTAGCCTAGAACACATGCTGCAAAAGTAGCCTTGCTGTAGAAACAAAGAAGAGGTACAACATGCAGCCTTGATGTAGAAACAAAGAAGAGGCACAACATGCAGCCTTGATGTAGAAACATAGAAGAGGTACAACATGCAGCCCTGATGTAGAAACATAGAAGAGGTACAACATGCAGCCTTGATGTAGAAACATAGAAGAGGTACAACATGCAGCCTTGATGTAGAAACATAGAAGAGGTACAACATGCAGCCTTGGTACAACATGCAGCCCTGATGTAGAAACATAGAAGAGGTACAACATGCAGCCTTGATGTAGAAACCTAGAAGAGGTACATCACCCTTATGGGGAATCTCTTGAGCTTTTAAAAGACAATTTGTCGCAGAATTTCGGTAGTCACTGCATTTGCCTCGCAATGGCTCGATGGTTAGGGCGATTGCCCAGTAATAATTCTGTAGTTACTGCATTTGTCTCGCAGTGGCTCGATAGTTACGGCGATTGCCCAGCAATGAATCAGTGGTCAGGGCAATTACTTTGCAGTGGCCCCGTGGTTGGGGTGTTTGTCCAGCAATGAATCAGTGATCAGAGTGATTGCCTCGCAGTGGTTCTATCAATCTATAGTTAGGACGGTCGCCTCACAGTAGCTCGATGATTAGTACTGCCTTGCATTGACTTTATTGTTAAATCGACACTCACACTGACTGGATTTCGGATTGCTTCGCAAGCGGTAATTCTTTGGTTCGATTCATGGTTTGCATTTAACTTAGGACTGTTCCTTTTTCAGTCAATTGGCATATGAGACATGTCGGTACTACAGCAATGAAATAAAGTCAAAAGTGAACCTAGTACACCAGTGGTGTATCTGGGTCCAGAAAGTGGGGGTGGGGGCACAACCGTTCAAAATATTGAATGGATTAAAAGCAACGACGACACGATACATGCACCCAAACAGGCATGTCATTATGTATACATTTAAAAAATGAAGGTGAAACATAATATATGCCTTTCAGGTGCGGATCCAGGAATTTTCAAAGAGTTATGCCCCGTAACTTATTATTATTATTATTATTAATATTGGCGGGGTTGACAAGACGTTATAAATGGTACGTTCTCTGTGAAAATTGCATTGTTTATGCAATGCATATTTCATCAATAGCAGAGTGAGGATTTAATGTTGGAGCGGTGCCAATTTTACACCTATTTTATCAACTTTTTAGGCGCGCTCTCTCCCTCATCACTGCGCATATTTCATTGTGTCGCAGTATTTCATTAGTGGTCGGGTTTTCGCATCTTTGAGATATTATTTTTGTAAATTTGGAATCCCTTTTTTCTGCATCCAGACGCGAAAATACTCATAGCAATCCGTTCATAAACCACTTTGATTATCCTTCAAAAGAAGGTTGGATCAGCAAAAAACTATAGTCATCTATATATAACTTATCCACGGTCTGGTAGTCACCAGGCAAATTCCATACCAGTGATATAGATAGATAACTTATCCTGCTGTTCTGCACATGCATTCAATTTTTCCGCTGTGTACATAATAATCGCAGCGATAGATTTGACACAGGTGTCCAATGACTTAGTGTAAAAATTTGAAAATGCTATAAACAATTTAACAGCTATTTAAAATGTCTATTACGAATCAATGTATCAAACCGTTATTGGATTTACCAATACCACCCACCCGTGCTTTACAAAAGCCTTTAAAACCCAAACGTGTATGGAAGACGGGTTAAGATAAACTCTTCGATAAAAATTAAATAATCTAAACGAACATCTTTTTAGTAAAAACATTGTTGACTCCCCGCTCTGTCTCTGTGGCGAGGTGGAGTCAGCGGAACATTTCCTTCTTAAATGTAGAAATCATACCATCTGCAGACAACGCACCATTGCAACATTGCCCCATCAAGTAAATGTTAATTTACTGTTGCACGGCAACCCCTCTCTTTCTCGAGAAGATAACTTGCACATTTTCTCGACGGTTCAAAAATTCTTACTAGAAAGTAAACGTTTCTCTTAATAATCTCCTTCTATAGCGTCCTAAATCACTGTTGGTAAGACAACTAAGTAAGTAAATGATAACAAGACATAACTACTAAATAAAGGAAAATAGTACATATATGTAAATTGCTGAGTCACTTCTTATTTCTTACTTCTTATTCCTTTTGTTATGCCGATATCGTGATCACTATCGTTAACTTACAATGCACTTGGGTTTACGGTACGAGGAAAGCTTCTGATATTACATGTATGTATATGATTCATATATTCAAATATAGGCGTTTTTTTATGTGCTGTTCAATTGTACTTATGATGTCTACTTTTCAGGGAGAAGAATTAATATAAGCTTTAAGCTTGTTTTCTCATCCCTGCATAGATTTGTAAATGTATTCTTGCCTATGTGTTTTCTGTAATAAATACAGTTTAAACCAAAAATTTAATGGATTTAACGGCGAATGACGAACCGCGTCCTGCTAGAAATAAAGACCTATAAGCCATTCCGTAAAAGAAGAGTTGAACGAGGGGCAAACCTATCGTTTTGACAAAATTTCCTCGGGATACAGGCTAAAGTTTGGTACCACTTCTGATGAATATAAAGTAGTTATATTGAGGGAAAGGGTTATCAATATAGATAGTTTATTTCTAGACCTCGTGAAGTTGGTGATAAATGATAGAGGTTTACAAAACGGTGATAAATTTCGCATCATCATCGATCACCCGAGTTTCCCGAAACCGTTCAGTATAAAATATATAACCGTCTCGGACGATTTAGTCGAAGATTTATTCAAAGCACTGAAAGACTATATAGAATATAAAGAGGTTCCCATAGAAGAAGTAGAAATAGTCGTCCAGTCTACGACAATGCCAAGAGGCAAGGGGAGACCCAAAGAACCGGCGACAAAGACAACTTCGTCGTCGAAAAGAAGTATTATAACGATTGACAGCAACGATGGTAAGTGTTTGGCACGAGCCATCGTGACGGCGAAGGCCAATAAAAATAAAGATAAATGGTTGAGATCCCAACTTTACGACGGTTTCAATAGTAGTCGAAAATTACAAAGGGTCGAAAAAAACTTACAAAAGGGGGGTTCCCCGTTCGAAGCGAAAACGTTTGCCAACTTGGGCTTCATAGTGGACGAAATTTAACAACATTATTTATACGAAGCGGGGCGATTCCCGTGATCAAGCATGCACGGTTATTACTCATTTAGAAAAGACGTGAAAACGTTTGCTAATTGTCCCGGGTGGACTTGGGCGTGCAGAACGTTTAACAATGTTTTAAGGGACGGTGATCAATTTTAACAACATTAAAGATTTGAAAAACCATATACGATTCCGCCCGAATTGAAAAAAATATGGCGACATGACGATGATGACGCGAAGAATATAAAGTGTAAATCTTGTATAAGAATAAAAATGTTACTTCGACGAAACGATTACAAGACATGACGGACACCGGTGTTTTGGGTTTAAAAAGATTTTATGGTAAACTGTCATACTTGTAAAAAAAGGGTATGTTTATAAACAAAGAGGCTGTCATAAATGTCCTAAAAAGTTTACAACGGTTTATCGTGCTTCGGTTCTAAATTTTGTCCGGGTGCGTTTCCGAGAAAAAGAAAAGTGTTATTTTCCGCGTGTACGAAAATTACGTAACAGAACGTTTTTTTAGAATGGTATGACGGCGAAGAATGTTTTAAGGAACAATATTATCGCGACAGAGGAAGGAGAGACGGTGAAAAATTTTGGATCTTTTTATAATGAATTAAGTAAAATTTTTCTTAATAGGGATTCAGAAATTGTTTTAGAGTTTAAGTTGAAAATTTATGTAGTCAAAACCAGATTATCAAAAAATACCGATATATGCGGTCATTCCGAATGCCCGAATTGTAAAAAAATTTCTTGGATGCGCGACATGACGACTCACAAGTGTTTTAATTTTTTCTCAATCTTTTTAATAAAGAAAGAAAAATTTAAGGGTTTCAAAGTGTAAACCACTCGTTCTAAAGTGTACTAATGATAAAAAATTCCAATTTACCAGTTGTAAAAACTTTGCGAAGCGTCGCGTTTATTATTTTGTAAAATCGACATAGAAGCGACTCCAATGATGTGACGGAAATGGTGGCTATACATGCTACCGAATTTAATACATTTGACAAGATTTTAATGGGTAAACAACACGAATTTTCTACCGTAGATTGATTTTTGCGAATTTGTTTTGAATAAAAAGGGTTTGCTATGTTTATAGCTCACAATGCGAAAGCATACTTGTCGTTCGCGGAATTTTTGTTTTTCCTAAAAATTGACTATTTCGTTGCAGAATCATTGCAGGGTATAACGCTAATAAATAACACCATTATTTAATTTACAACGGTACGAATTTTGTAAAAAGATTATGTACATGGAAGTCGGAACTATTAGATTTATCGCCAAATCCATAAATTTTGTCCAATCTGCTCTGATACGCGGCGCTTTCCGAGAATGTTTGGCGTAATAAAAGAATTAAAGAAGGGTTATTTTTTCATCTTTATCGCATTAACTTTCAACATATAACGTGTAACCAAAAATATCGACTTTGTCGTGGGTTCGTTACCCCCTTTTTCAAAAAACACTATTTTTGTTCGGTTGTCGTATTATATATCGAGCGCCACAAAATAGAAAAATTGATTTTTTAGAATGGTATGACGCGCGAAAAAACGTTTATCGTTTTATGGGTTTTGCTAATATTTCTCCACTTAAATTGATATTCTCAATTGTCATCCCATATTTATTTTTTATAACGCTTAGAACGTTATCGCAGCGATAACGGAAAAATATGGTTAATATATTAAAAACCCATTTTGCGATCTTTTTAAAAATTGAAATAAGTAAAATTTTTATACGTTAAATAAATATGTATAAAAAATAAACGCGGGATAAAACAGATTTTAATGGGATTCGTGACAATTGAACGAACTTTAACGGAACAAACAAAATGCCGCGCATTAAGAAAACGCTGGTCAGAAATTTATTTTTGTAGCTAAGAAACCAGTGCATATTGTGCTTCTTGTATCAAAAACTAAATACCGATCAAATACCAGCATTCGGACGGGATGGGACCGTTAGTTATACGCACCCCCAAAATGGAATCGTCCGTTATTGCGATTGTTTACGAGGGAAAATCTCCGTCTCTTTGACCACCTCCTTTTTTTGGTCTTAGCAAAAATAGTTTAACTTTTCATCTCGCGATTATTGTTTGGCAATTTTCGTCCGAGATGTGTTCTCGAAAAGAATTCGTCGATATGAATTGAAAAAACTACGACATTTTTTCAAGAACAAAAAAATTTGGGAGAAGAACTCCAAGCCCGCGGAATTGAAAAAAGGGGGCGGGTTCGTTTATACTTTTTATGGATACTCTTCCGAAGAAAACCCGTTGATACCGACAATGTCGATGTCTTTTATTAAACGAAAAAAAATTTAAATGTCTAATACGACGACCCCGTTGATGGTCCCCGATTTTGAACCTTTATTCACCCCAAAATTTAGAACATCCCCCGATTTCACTCGCAGAGGAGGATTCAACGTTACGACGTCGCCGTTTTTCGTTTGATGCGTCGTCTTTTCGACGTCGTTCAAGATTAACGTCACGTTTAATTCCCCCAAGAGTCCGAGTCTAAACACGAAACCGTCGAATAATATCTTAATGCCCATCGATTTGAGTCTTCCGTTTTTCACGTCGAATTGGAACGTGTTCATGATTCGGCGGTTTTTTGTCAAGCTGTTTACCTCTTCTTTAATGTCTTCCAAAAGTTCTTTCGCCAGTTCTTCCCTTTCTAAGTCTTCGTAATAGAATCCCGACATGGACATCCTTTTTATTGTCTTAAAATTTCTTAAATTCTAAGAGCACGTGTATCGGGTACCCGTGATTATCGACGAGTTCTCAATTTTCATCTTTTATGTCTACCGTTAATTCCGTGATGCGGTCACGTTTCAACCTTAAAAAAATAGGATGTTTGACGTCGGAACTCGGAAAATTTCACGTTTGGGCACGGCATGTGTTTGACGACATCGCTCGGTTGCCCGTCTTCAAAAATGTCTCCCTCGGCAAGTTCTTTTAGATGAACATTAAGTAGTCGCAGTGGTTGCAGGCTTACGCTATTTCTCGGTATGATAGTACCGACGAAAGGAACATTTTCGCCTATTCCGAGAATCTTATTTAGTTCCGGCGGAATCTGCAGCAAATTAGACGCTTCGCCCTCGATTCTTACTCTCGTATTTTTGTCCAATACTATTTTCTTGAGGTATTTAATGAGAATTCGTTGTATGTCTTTGAACGTGTACGACCCGGCGTGCACGGTATGGATTTTCGGCCTCTCTCTACCCCTGGCGTGCTGTATGGAAATATCTTTTTTTATGTTGTATAAACCGTTCCAAAAATGGATGGATTTTACCCCCACATACCAGTCGTCGTTCGCGTTATCGATATATCGAGACAATTTCACGGGCTTGCCGATTTCCGTGACGAGATGAAACATGTTTTTTTTATAACTATTTTATTTTTTTAATAAAAGATGAACGTTTACGAGTACAAGAAGGATTTAAACTTGTCGTCTTTCGACGTCTACGTCAATACGACTAAAAAATTTCGAGCGTCGTTCGAGAATATTTTCGTGAAGTATAATAACCCGGACGTCTTCGAAGACGCGACCCAAAAATATTACGACATGTTGGCGCGGTGGTATCGGCATTCCGTAACGGGGGGCTTTTGGCAGAACCAGTTAAATTTCGCGGTGTGGTGCGCCACGACCGGCTGCGGCGTGACTTTGGGGATGGGTAACGACGAACTGTCGAAATCGTTTTTTAAATTTCACGTTTACTATCAAATCAGAAGGATCTTTAAGGAAATCGCCGCCCCTTGCCCAGCGATTCCGATTTCAATCACTACACAAACAACATAGATATTTCAGCGTACGAACGAATCTGTCGCGAATTTGGAGTGTCGGTCGACACAGATTGGAAAATAAAGGGACCATCTTCGGAAAGTATAATACGAAATGGTCCACGTTCATCGCGAACCACTCGGAGGGATTCACGCTTCCGGGTCTGGCCAGATTGGACGCTTCCATTCGCGTTTTCGCCTGGGCCATTTTGGGCGCTCAAGGTCAAACGAGGGCCTCGATAGTGGACGCCGGCGCCACCTCACTCGACGCGCAGAAACAATTTTTATTCAATGTTGAGGATGCTATTAATAGACCTCTCGATTTACCAGCCGATATTTCTCGCTACGAAAATTGCTTAAGATATGCGAATTCCAAGCTCGATTTTGTCATCCATCCCGGGCTTTATATGTTACCCAGCAACATGAAGCTGAAAATCGATAAAAATATCGCCGATTATAATAACGAGATCTTGATCGCACCCGAAAAGGCAAAACCGGGGGTGAACATCGAACTTAACGCGAAAACGTTCACGCCTAAAGTAGCACCACCACCTAAACAGATTGAACCACAAAAACCCCCAAAAGTATCACCACCACAAAAACGGGTTGTAGACGATCACGAAAGTCAAAAGACTGCAATTTTCGCTCTATCGTTATTTTCTTTTCTTTTCTTCGAGTTTCGTTAATAACAAGCCGAGAACGGCCACACCCAATACCCACAGATGTTCTCCCAACCAAACTGCAGTTTTACCGAGAGTCGATAAGATCCAGGAGACGATGGAGCCCAATATACCGGGCAACGCTTCGCCGAATTTGGCAGCCAATCTCGCGAGCAGTTTTCCGACCGAGTCTAGCTGTTTTTTAAGCCATTCCTGCAATCCGCCCTCTTTGTCGGGAGGAGGGGGAGGCGGTTTAATCGGCTTGACGTCCGGTATCAATAATTCGACCAAAAAGGCGACGGTCATTCCAACGGCTGTTAAGACGCTAAAAATGGCGATTCCCTGCTCTTTAAACAGATTGGCGATTCTTTCTCTCAACGGAAGATTGTCGTCGAGTAGCCCCTTGATCGACTCTTTTATAGTGGTCAATTGCGATCGCAATTGACCCTTGAGAATAGCGATACTCTCGTTAATCCCGTCGAGTTCACCACGCGCTTTCGTTATTTCTCTTTCGGTCCATTCCGATATCCAATCCCCGCAATTTTCGTGCGGATAGCGGTTCCGCACCCCCTCTTCCTCCACTTTATCGGCGAGGTCTTGTATACTATCCGATACTTCTGATACTCCGTCGTCTAATCGTTTTGCTCGCGTTTCGTCGCTGTTAAAAACATCCATTTCTATTTCTTCTACAGTAGTGATTTTACGGTCTACATTTTTTGCCCCTTTTATTGTCGGAAGTTGTTCGAATAAACCCAGGTCTTTAACAAATTGCATGCCGCCTCTATCTTTTAACGTTCTTGCTTTTACAAATTTCCTAGGAGTACGTTTATCGTTTAATAAAATCCGATCACCCTCCCTATTATATGCATATAAATTATCTCTTTCATCGGATGTAAATTTTAACTTTTTAGCGCTCCCTCCCGTTTTTTTTTTTTTGGTCCATTCGTCCGCGAGTTCACCGGTTCTTAAACGTTCTCGTTGGTCTCCTTGAGGTTCAATGGGGGTATCTGGTAAGCCAAAATCATCCCACTCGAGTGTTTCCGTATTATCCACAAGCGGGGTTTCATCCGTGGCATCTTGATCATCCTCGTCGTAAACGGGGTTGTCGAATACAAAATCTTCATCCATTTTTTATAATCGATTTAAAAATTTATCTTATCTCTATAAAAACATGAATTACGGCGATATATTAAACCCCGACAGAAAATTAAGATTACCGCACGGCATAAAAGGCAGCAGACAATCCGTCACCATCTCGCACAATCCGTCGAGTATCGAGGAAAATCAAACGTTGACGATTCGCTTCCCCAACCTAAGTGAGAGCGACGTGATCGTTCCCAGAAGTACAAGGCTATGCTTCGATATGGAAGTAGAGATCAAAGGCGGTGATCTTGCTAAAACGGGAGTATATAATAATTTGGGACGTAACATCGTCAAGAAAATCGAGGTCAAGATTTCGGGAAATACCGTTCAAACCATCGACGATGCGGATAAATTTTTAATCTACAACGATCTTTGGAAAATGGAGAGACGAAATATGGCCTATCAAGGAGTACAAAGTAATGATCTAAATATTTTAAGGGCGAAGCCCGTCGGATTTAAAATGCCACTTAATAGTAGCGAAGACTACGAAATCGCCGCGGCCTTCGGTAATAGGTTTTGTATTCCCTTGGATTTCGAAATTTTGGAAACGAGCGAGCCCTTTTACCAGGCCGGATTGCAAGATAGATTGGAATACATGTTGACGTTTAACGATGCTAAAAACGTCGTCTTGAAGACTGCTACCGACGACGACAAAACGGTCGGTTATAAGGTGAATAACATAGCTTTGGAGTTTGAAAAAATTACCGACACCGAGCTCGCCCGAAGCATCAGGCAGAGATACGGGAGAGAACACGTCTATTACTTCAATCAGGTGTTGCGATACCGCAAAACAACGATGAATAAAATGATGCTGTGCTCAACTATCAAATAAACACCCCCGCGCGCTCTCTCTCCGGAACTCTGTTCCTCTTCAAGGATATTTCTAATAACGATCCGGAAGAATTTTATAATCCTAGAATAACCAAGGTGGAAACGACGATAGAGGGCCAACCGAATCAGCTCTTCTCCGCCGGAATGAGACCCCATCACCAATTCGAAGAAATTAAGAAGTTTTTCATGGCGGCATTGATTCTGTGGCTAAGGAATTGATGTTGAGTGAGATGACCTTGGGGTGATATCTGCGTGGTGGATACGGGTTATGGTTGGACTTACGGACGACGCCAGAAAACTATCTCCACGGGACGGGTCGTAAACTTCAAAACATCAGCGAAGGCGTTTCCGTCCGAATAGAAAGAACCCCCGAAACCGACCCCTTGGACGTTTACATTTTCGTCGTCAAAGACGGGCAGATTAACATGTCGGACGGCCGTTTCGTGAGCGTCATGTCATAAAAAATTTGGGGTCATTAAAAAATGTTTATTCAACAGCCTCATTCTGCCATGATAGTGGGTGCCACCGGTTGCGGGAAGACGGAGTTCGTACTAGATCTCTTGGAAACCGAATACAAAGATTTCTTCGATCACATCGTGATATTATGCCCTTCGATCGATTTCAACCGAGCCTATAAATCGAGAGAATGGATAGTGGATGATATTAAACACCCGAAAAACAAACGCGTCGTCATCGTCAACCCCGTTTCATCGAAAACGGGGGAAGAGAAATTACAGGAAATGTTGCGATATTTTTACGAAAAATACAAAGGGACGTCCACGTTGTACATCATAGACGACTGTTCGGCGACGAAACAGATGAAAAAGAAGGCGGACGCCTTATCCAAAATACTTGTCCCCCCCCCCCACCTTGTCCTACGCCCTTGTCTACATTATGACGCATCCATGCGATTTCTAGTGAATCCGTCCCCAGTACTATCCGTCCACAAGTCAATCCGGCCACAATCACCGTAATCAATCCGGCCAGAGTCACCGTAGTCGATCCGGCCACCGTAGGTTGAATAGGTCTATATACATAATCGCTGGTTTCCTAAATGATATATTTCTACCCAAAATCAAAATTATAAGACAATAATAAGGATTTAGAATTTAAGATTCTTATTTTGAATTCTTTATTGACAATTGCAAGTACAAATGAGTATGAATAAATATTGTAGTAATAGGTTTGCAATTTAAATACCGTGAATGTACAAGTATACCGTTATACTGTAATATTTTAAAAGATGACCATATACATTTGTATATCACGATAGGCTTGTTCTTTACGCAGGGTTATGCAATATGCACCCGTGAAAATTCGGTATACATCGAAAAAAAAATCAGTTGAAATATTGCTATTTATTTTGAAAATTGGTGAAAAATTTCCGGTTAATGCATGCGTAGTTTATTATGCATATCAATCCTTTGCTTGGGGAATATCTGGATAAGATTACATTTAAAATATATATTCAAGCATGTAACTTTTAGAGTAATACGATGACTCAGATTATATCTGCAGGTGTATTTCATTTTTCTCCCCTATTTTGTGGATTATCTGAATAAAATACATACTGTTGTTCTAATAGCATTGATCTATCCAACAATGTAGTTTAGAAAGTAATACGACGACACGTATATTTGTAGACTTAAAAGGCCTACATGTTCATTTTGATGCTGGCGTATTTCAGTAGTATGACCCTACCTAATATAGAGATTTTGCTCTATAAACAACATTTTGTCAATTTAATACCTTGACAAGTCAATTGAGAAATAATTGAGAAGACAAATCGGATACATAATATAATAGTATAACGTTCATTATACGGGGCCGGATTGACTGGGGCCGGATCGACTTGGGGACGGATCGACCTGCTAATCTTTTCTCCAACCGTGTAATTAAATATATATATATAAATCAAAGTCCTGAAAGCCGGGCTTACAAATACACAAGTAATAATATAATTTGCCTATTTTCATTCTGTTGGTATTATTGATTCATCAATACTCCCAAACCGTGTTTTATTTCTTTTTTCACACATAAGTCTATATTTTAAAAAAAATTCATTTATACATTTATTTATATATTTATACATGTAGCCTATAAAATTATTTGTTTATCCTTCTATTAATTTATTTATATATCTATTTTTTTGCATACATGTATTTATTTATTTATCCATCGATTTATTTATCTATTTTGGTGTTCTAGGGTTTTCCTGCATTTTCAACTTCATACTTGAAAATTACTTTCCCACAACCCAACTTAACTTTCCCTGACTTATTTTGTACATGAAGTTTTTATGATTTGTGTCTGTGTGATTTGTGTATCGTGTACGGATTGTGTATAACATCTACAGATCATAAAATACTGTAAGCTGATGCTCATCATTTTCTGAATTTTAACACCCTTCCCCCAAAAATGCGTAATTAATTGCCAAGCAGGCTGATTTTTAACTAACATCATAAATAGGTTACTTATTATTCAAAAGCTCAAAAAACTGCCCTGATAGAACATCAAATTCTTTTTGGATTTGTCGCTGGTCATCATTGAATTGGACCCAGTGGCATCAACAGCAGTCAAACTAAATAGCCTAAATGACTAGTAAATCTAAATTAACTTTTTAGAGTTGCTTAAAAGCTCTTTCAATATCAATTGAATTCTAAATATGAATTTATGAAGCAAGTGATGTACATGTATCGACTTTGATTCTCACGACATGCTGAAAAATAAAACAGTAGATTTCAATAGATCTATCAATGTTTACAGCGTTAAGTAAGCCTAATATACATTTACAAAGCTAACCGGTGCGATGATTCCGTCGCCTCGATGTTCATGTCAAAATGAAGGACTTTCTCCCAAGTTCTAGTCATCGTGTTTTCTTTCAAATGGATACATGTTTCCGGCTGAATAATGATATGAAATTTTGAATGAAAAAAAAATACTTATTTAACTACAAGTGAACTTTTTCTATTCTTTAGTCCTCTATTTTCAAGTTGCCAAAGTTTTCCTTTTGATAGTTTAACTTGTTCAAGACGGAAATTGGAAAATGAAGAGCAATACCGGCAAAACTAAAATCGGAATTTTCATTGGAGATAAAACTATTTTTATGACGTAGGGATCATATCTATTTTGATTCTAAAAATGTAGTGATGGGATTTCTCAGTGCCGCGAAGCAGAGAAACATCAGGGGCCATCTTGAGTTTTTACCAAAGGAAGTTTGTTACCGCTATTTCTCAAAAATGACTGAAGGAATCTCCTTGAAATTTGACATGAAGGTTTCCCTTGAGGTCTAGTTGTGCATATTACATTTTCAAAGAGATCGGAATCCAACATGGCCGACAGGCGGCCATCTTGTATTTTGTCCAAAGGAAGTATGTATTTCTCAGAATGTATCTTTTCGAAATTGATTACGGAGGTTCCCCGTGAGGTCTAGATCATGATGTGCATATAACATTTTCAGAAAGATCATAATCCATGATGGACACCTGTCGGCCATGTTGAATTCTATTTTCTCTTAAAATGTAATATTTTCAGTTCGAGTTCAGTTTCGCTATAGTCTTTGTGGAAAAAGTATTTCGCAGAAATATGGATTTAAGTTCAATTTCAATGTTGAGACACAGAATAAGAGAAAAGAACAGTCTGTCACAGATCAGACATAAAACATTTCATGGTGAACGCCAAGATCTCTCTGGTTTGTTTATCCATGTATTCATTATTTTGTTTATTTATACATTTAATGATTTGACTCTATCAATTTATTTATAAATAATACATAGGTAAACCTATGGAGAGGGCGAAGTCATTCATCAACAGTTTTACATTTTCAGTTAATCCCTTTAGGGATTCCGTTGTGTTGCCCCCTTCCGAGCAACACGACAGAATCACAAAAGGGATTAATATTCAGTGTTTTTATCACGTAAATGCTCACGTCCTTTCACTCATTGTTTTAAATAAAATATTGAGTGGCTGACTTTTTCCTTGGTGCTAAAACTTAAATAGAATCTATGTTGTATTTATTAGTCATGAATTAAATGCACAAACATGTTTTTATGCCGTATATTTTTCTCTATCCCAGCGTATCCATTATTTCGTGCAGTGCACATTACCAGAATAATGGATGCGCTTCGTGATCGGGTTCAATGTACAACCCTAGTCGTTATTTCCTGGTCTCAGTCTGCAAAACGTTTGCTAGTGCGGTAGTTTATTACTTCGTTTGCAAGGCGCTTTTAAGTAATGACTTTGTAATTTCGACATTTTGTTTATGTCTCGCGCATTTTCCCGATGCGAGCAAAAATTTTACCATTAGAAGTACGGGTGAGCCCCGATGTAGTAGGAATTAAAAAATGTGAGCTTCTCTACATATATGAGGGCTTCACCCTCTATGCCGGGGGCAACACGACAGAAAATAATACATAGGTAAACCTATGGAGAGGGCGAAGGCATTCATTAACAGTTTTACATGTTCAGTTAATCCCTTTGGTGATTCCGTCGTATTGCCCCCCGCTGGGGGTAACACGGGGGAATCACCAAAGGGATTTACATTCAGTGTTTTATCACGTAAATATCCCGTTCATTCACTCATTGTTTGAAATAAAATATTGAGTGGCTGACTGTTTCCTTGGTGCTAAAACTTAAACACAGTCTATGTGGTATTTATTAGTCATGAATTAAATGCACAAACATGTTTAATGCATTATATTTTTCTGTATCCCAGCGTATCCATCATTTCGTGCAGTTCACATTACTAGAATAATGGAGGCGCTTCGTGATCGGGTTCGATGTACAGCCCTAGTCGTTATGGCCTAGTATCGGTCTACAAAACGTTTCTTAGTAGTATGGATGTAGGTTTATTCCTATATTTTTGCAGTGTGCTTTTCAAAGCATGACTTCGCAGTGTTTTTTCCGACATTTTGTTTATGTCACGCGCAAATTCCCGATGTGAGCAAAATTTTTACCATTAGTAGTACGGGTCCCCGGATGTAGTAGGAATAAAAAATGTGAGCTTCTCTTCATATTTGAGGGCTTCGCCCTCTATAAATAATACATAGGTAAACCTATGGAGAGGGCGAAGGCATTCATCAACAGTTTTACATGTTCAGTTCATACCTTTGGAGATTCCGGGGGCAACACGACAAAATAACCAAAGAGATTAATATTCAGTGTTTTTATCACGTAAATGTCCCGGTCATTTAATCATTGTTTTGAATACAATATTGAGTGGCTAACTGTTTCCTCGGTGCTAAAACTTAAATAGAATCAATGTGGTATTTATTAGTCATGAATTAAAAGCACAAACATGTTTTTATGCAATATATTTTTCTCTATCCCAGCATATCCATATTTTCGTGTAGTTCACATTATCTGAATAATTGAGGCGCTTCGTGATCGGGTTCGATGTACATCCCTAGTCGTTATGGCCTAGTCTCGGTCTGCAAAAAAGTTTCTTAGTGTGGCGGTTTATTACTTCGTTTGCAATGCACTTTTAAGTAATGGCTTTGTATTTCCGACATTTTGTTTATGTCACGCGCAAATTCCCGATGTGAGCAAAATTTTTACCATTAGTAGTACGTTTCCCTAGATGTAGTAGGAATAAAAAATGTGAGCTTCTCTACATATATGAGGGCTTCGCCCTCTATTATAAATAATACATAGGTAAACCTATGGAGAGGGCGAAGGCATTCATCAACAGTTTTACATGTTCAGTTAATACCGTTAGAGATTCCGTCGTGTCCCCCTCCCCCCCCTGCCGGGGGCAACACCACAGAATCGCCAAAGGCCGAAAGGGATTAATATTCAGTCTTTTTATCACGTATGTCCCGATCATTTACTCATTGTTTTGAATAAAATATTGAGTGGCTGATTGTTTCCTTGGTGATAAAACTTAAATATAATCTATGTGGTATTCATTAGTCATAAATTAAATGCATAAACATGTTATTTTGCAATATGTTTTTCTCCATCCCTGCGTATGCATCATTTCGTGTAGTTCAAATTACCAGAATAATGAAGGCGCTTCTTGATCGGGTTCGATGTACAACCCTAGTCGTTAATTGAAAGTCTCGGTCTACAAAACGTTTCTTAGTGTGGTAGTTTATACATCCGTTTGCAATGCGCTTTTAAGCAATGACTTCGCATTTCCGACATTTTGTTTATGTCGCGCGCAAATTCCCGATGTGAGCAAAATTTTTACCATTAGCAGTACGGGTCCCCGAATGTAATTGGAATAAAAAATGTGAGCTTCTCTACATATATGAGGGCTTCGCCCTCTATTATCTAATAATAATAATCTGTTTATTTATGACTGTTTCACAAAATATACCAGTACACTTAGTTCTTATTATTGAATGAGCTAAACAGTTCTTTCAACAGTTACCGCTTCTCATTGTATTTTATCGACTCGTACCTTGCGACCAGTATTTACAATGCCTCCGTATTTGAAAAATTGACATAATTTTCGATTTCATATCGACATGGATTGACATTAAGAGTTTTTAAACAATTAAGGTATAGAATATTTTACTCACTGTGTCCGTTTGATATGAACTCAGACGACCGTATAACAGGCACTCTGTCGTTTAATTATACTACAAGATATACTCTTGATTATTGTCTAATTAATAGTTCAAAAATCACATTTAAGATCCCCCAAAACATCTCAGCTTGACTATTGTCTGAGTTAGCTGCATGTGAAATCATATATTATTGGTTTTTTCTCTCTCGGTAAAGTCTCGTTTTGACGCCTACAACTTTTAACAACACGTAAAAACAGTGTTGTAAAACGTGTCCTTATTCAAATAATTAACTTTAATACCATTTGAAAGTTACACCAGCGATATATAAAGCTAATATTAGCTATATATATCGCTGGTTACACTAGGTGAACAATAAATCCTTAATATTTCAAAACAGGCCTATTATCTGTCCGTTTTCATGTTTAAAAAAGCTATAAGAAAGATACATTTCAATCGCATTGATTACAGGTTTTCCTCGCCGATTGTTTCTTTAGACAGTTTAGTATTCAAAATTCATATTTTTTTCAACAATTGACAGGTTAAACATAATTGTTATTGTATTAATAGATCGAATAACAACGTATCTGGCACATTTGACCTGTTATATATTCTTTATCTTATTCACAATATTTTGACCGACACTTTTTTCCGCTACACCTAACCGCGTTCTGCTTAGAGCTCCTCTCGATCTAAAACACCGACAAACTGTGTATTAATAATAGATTATAGAGATTGCACGGAAAGATACAAACAGCTTCCAGTTTATTATAATTTATGGTAAGATGAAAATTCTGTATCTATAAATGTCTAGATCGTCTTGAAGCAACTATATGAACAACACCAGAACAATTTAATATACTTTTATTTTCATTACATACAGGCACTATATCATATCGTGCACGCAGTTTCATTTGTTCTGGTGGTACTGTGGAGACCAAAAACATGCGCGAAAAGACGATTGCGCACAACTCATTACTGCTCATTGTACGTGCAAACTGCACTTTCTTCCATTTTGTTCGCACTTAAAACACATCAGACAAAAACTGTACCTGTTAGGTTCAGATGAGTATGTTTCTAGGTAGCACATTTATTTTTATCAGTGTACTTTTGAACTTGTTGCAGATAATGCGATTAAGGCACGTTTACCGGATTATAATGAGAGTCATTCTTGAGGGAAACATAATCTATCATGGATTCTCATGGCATTTATATGTAGTTTATTTATGTAGGTAAAACTACTGCTGATATCAAGTAAAGCTTTTATATTTACCTGCTAGATCAGAACAGAAATATGACTATTAATCACGGGTGGATCAATAAAATTTTGTCAAATATCCGAAAAGATCATTAGACATGGTGACATGCCTATACTCCGACGGTTAGCCTGATGGTTCGATAGTCCGACAGACAAGGGAGGTGGGTGATATTACCCCCAGGTAAACAAATAAAACAAAGAAATCGAACCGAATGGCAGGACAATCCAGAGCCCCTCCCCTACTTCGCCTTGAAAATGATATGAATTAAAGCAGAAACTATATAATTTATTTATTTTACTTACTTTATTTATTGTTTTGATCATTTTTAGCTCACCTGAGCCGAAAGGGACATAATTTGAAAATTGCTGAAATCAGTAATGCTATTTTCTTCTTCTTCTCAAGAGCCAGAATATAGACACTTCACATCGCTTTTATCAAAGCTATGCCTGTATTGGTGTGTGACAATATCATGAAAGAATTACATGGTTCCTGGGGTCGGACTCATCCCCACCTCTTTGTCCAAAATAATTTCGAACACAGGTCATTTTGGGGACTGTAAACATTGGGAAGTGTATCTTTCTATATAAGGTAATCTATACAGACAAACGTCCTACTGGAATGGGGCATAGTATGATATGTTTATGGAAATCCAATATGTTTTTAATAAAGGAATAATATCTATAGTTTAAACCTACGTATGTATGTGGAGATCAAAGTAAACGACATATTTATATTTTGACAGCATATACAAATGTATAGTAAATGGAAATATTAGAGATTTAGCAATGAGCATGTTGGTGTATGTGACGATATAGCCTATACAACAAAACCACATCGAGGCGGAGTGCAGTGTGCAAGAACCGTAACTATTGCTTCAGTTTTCACAGTTATTCTCCTTTGTAAAAAAAAAACCAATTTTTTCCTTGTCCGGAGCATAACTCCTAAATAATTAATGCATGATAATTTCGTCAAACTTCGTACACGTCAAAACCACATCGAGGCGGAGCCGGTGCATTGTGCAAGAACCGTAACTATTGCTTCCGTTTTCACAGATAACCCCTTTGTAAAAAAATCTAAATTTTCCCTTGTCCGCAGCATAACTCTCAAACCATGCATGATAATTCCACCAAACTTCATACACATCGGGTGGAGTTCAGTGTGCCTTCAATAACAAATTTGGTCCAAAATGTCAGTTTTATCCCCTGTGCCTCCTTCATGAAGGTCTAGGGCATAGTGCATGTAAGAGGTCATACCCACCTCAACCCCCCCCCCCTTACCCTAGGCGTTGCTCAGAAATTCCCAGTAAGTCCAGAAGTCAATAACAAATTTTGTCCCGAAATGTCAGTTTTATCCCAGGTGTCCTCTTCCTTAGGGTCTAGGGCATAGTGCATGTGATAGGTCATGCCCACCTGTACTTCCATAACCTTGGGCATCTCTTTGAAACTCCCAGTAAGGCCGGGGCCGAGTGGTTAGAGCATTGCGCTTTAAATCACACGGCCTCTCACCTCTGGTTCGAATCCCGCTAGGGTCATTTCGAATTAAGTGGGAAAGTTTGCCAGTTTTATTGCGGAAGGTCGGTGGTCTTTACCCGGGTAACCGGGGTTTCTCCTCCACCAATAAAAACTGGACGCCATCATATGACTGAAAAATTGTTGAGTATGGCGTAAAACAAAATATCAAATCAAAATCAAACCCAGTAAGGCCAGCAGTCAAGAACAAATTTGGTCCCAAAATGTCAATTTTATCCCCTGTGTCCCTTCCTGAGGATCTATGGCATAGCGCATGTGAGAGGTCATACCCACCTCGCGGTAGAGTAATTCCATGCTGGCAATAAGGAATATGATCCCAAAATGTCAGTCTAATCCTTTTTATCCCTTTCCTGAGGGTCTAGGATATATGTTGCATAGTGCATGTGAAAGGTCATGCCAACTTCTGTCTCCCACATCTAAGACTTTGCTCAGAAATTCCTAGTAAGTCCAGCAGTCAATAACAAATTTTGTCCCGAAATGTCAGTTTTATCCCAGGTGTCCTCTTCCTTAGGGTCTAGGGCATAGTGCATGTGAGAGGTCATGCACACCTCTACTTCCATAACCTTGGGCATCTCTTAGAAACTCCCAGTAAGGCCAGCAGTCAATAACAACTTTGGTCCCAAAATGTCAATTTTATCCCCTGTGTCCCCTTCCATAGGATCTATGGCATAGCGCATGTGAGAGGTCATGCCCACCCCCGGCAGAGTAATCCCATGCTGTCAATAAGGAATATGGTCCCAAAATCTCAGTCTTATCCTTTTTATCCCCTTCCTGGGGGTCTAGGATATATGTGGCATAGTGCATGTGAGAGGTCATGCCCACCTCTACTTCCATAACCTTGGACGTCGCTCAGAAACTCCCAGTAAGTTCAGAAATCAATAAGAAATATCGGTCAACTTAATCCCAGTGTCTATCCATTCGTCACTAATAGTCTTCACTAACGGTATTTTTACTTCTTTTATTATATGTAAAACATAACAAAATCATGAATAATGTTATAAATTGGAACTGTACAACATATAGAATAATTTAAAATAATAGAAAATAACAACTTAAATGTATTAGGAATACGCCGAAAATTTTTGGAAACGAGCACGCCTTATCTCATGAATATTATTGACAACTGGTATTGACGACTGGCTTGACACTAGTAGATTTTTTTTTTCAAAGGGGAGTTGAAGGGGGTAACATAAGTACATGTATATATTATTCAGAAGAGTTATGAAATACAAATCTCACTGCACATTGGGTTATATTATTCAGAAGAGTTATGAAATACAAATCTCACTGCACATTGGGTTATAAGTACATGTATATATTATTCAGAAGAGTTATGAAATACAAATCTCACTGCACATTGGGTTATAAGTACATGTATATATTATTCAGAAGAGTTATGAAATACAAATCTCACTGTACATTGGGTTATAAGTACATGTATATATTATTCAGAAGAGTTATGAAATACAAATCTCACTGCACATTGGGTTATTAACGCTATCCCATTTCAATAATTTGGTGGCAGAGTGGTTAGAGCAATGGACTTTGAACCACGAAGTGTCTCTCGTCTAGTCAGCGCAGGTTCGAGCCCGCTGGAACCTAAGCTGATATTTGTGAGAAAGTTTGCTAGTTTACTTGCGGAAGTCCGGTGCTCTCTTCCCGGTGTACATTGTTACCGGGTTCTCATCTGCACTAATAAAAACTGGCCACCACCATATAACTGAAAAATGGTGGCGTAAAACATTATTCAAAATTCAAATTTTAGTACATGTATTTGGTAAGTGTCCAGGCACACACAAATGGATGAAGACAGTGATTGTACTAAGTCTCCAACGAAACTTTGTTGTTCTGAAGTACAGGGGGCGGATCTTTCAATGAGAGGGGGGAGTGACAAGTCAATTAAAACTTTATATACCTAGCTGATAATAACACAAGGGAAAATAATGTTGAGAGAGAAACAAATAAAACAAAGCGTAGTCAAAAGCCATGAAATTCAAAATATATAGACAAATCCAGGGCGGATATATGATTTGAAGTTAGAGGGAAGGAAGAGTATAGTTTGTTTTGCCGAGCGCAGAAAAGCGCAAAAATTTTGGTAATTTTTTTATTAAAATATTCTATCTTATTTAAATATAGAGGGGTTTTAATCATTTTTGATCAAATTCTGGGGTTTGGAGTTCATTTTAATTTACTGTACATACATCTAAATTTTGTTGTCCAAATGGGGGACTACGCCCTTTATATGCCCCTTTTGAATCTGCCACTAAATTATGTGTATAAATGTCTTTATATATTAGCCTCTACAAGAAAAAATTTTGACGAATGATTTTTTTTAAAAAAAAAAACATTAATTAATTTTCACCACAACTTTGGCACCAGTTAAGTGTCACATTATTTATTTTCTTGTTATCGGAAGACAGATTATTTATTTTCAAGGTCAGAATATTTATTTCCAAATTCTGCCAGCCCCCCCCCCCCTTCAGAATCAAATGGTCGTCCCCTTAACCGACTTTGTCTTTGAATGATTTGGCAAAATTATTCTTGTAATTTATTCCTGCATCAATATAGATCATACCTGAATGTATGAAATATCAGGTCAATGTTAAATCTCATAATGTTGAACATGATGATCTACATACTAGTATAAAACTTTCAAGTACATGATTTTAACGTTTTTAGTGATAATGCTCCATTTACTTTTGATATTTGTTGTAATGTCGGCACAGACACGAAAACGTTGCACACCGTTAGCACAATTAGGTGGAATAGCGATAAAAGGGTGTATTTCGGTTCAAAATGATTGCTTTTTTACCATGTTTTAATGCAAATGTCAACAACTGTAATTCAGAAATTGTCAATGTTGATGTATCTATAGAGGATTTTTTTCTCTACAATATATAATACAGTACAACCTTTATCTAAAAAGGCTATTGTATTGGATAATCAGGATAATTTTTATAAAGGTACTGTCACACTACACCGTATAGCGCTAACGTCGAACATGGCGAAAGGTGCTCTCGCGATCGATGTATGGGACGCATAGAACGGACAGATCCAACGCACATATACAGGACGCAAAACGTTAAATTAACGGACATCACCGTATTAGTAACGGACTTTAACCGCATAAAATTTATGACGCACGGACAAAACGTGTGACGAACGTATTTCTACCGGTCACGTGACAGACAAAACGTTGAACAAACGTTACATCCGTTGCTAATCCGGTAGTTTTGTGGTCGTGTATTAGGTCCACCTTACAAGAACGGATGCAAACCGGGTAAATACCAAATAAGGAACGCACGAGTAACGAACAAAACGCACACCAGCGCAATGCTGCCGTACATCTAACGGACAATTTTTTAATATGTTCAAAACCTTCCACCGGATGGAACGTACATCGCCGTACATGGAACGCAGACGCCGCATAAGAAACGGAAAAGAAACGTATGCGAACGTACACGCACGAATTGAAAATTTTGTTGTACGTTCGACTTACGTTACTCTATACGGCGTAGTGTGATAATAGCTTTAATAATTAGAAAAATTAAAATATTTTAAACCTAGAGACTTCAGTAAGCATTTTTCATCCAGTAACAGAGAGGCTTCAAATGATGTTGATTTGTCAGAATTCCACGATTATTAGCTCACCTGAACCGAAGGTTCAAGTGAGCTTTTCTGATCGCCTTTTGTCCGTCGTCTGTCTGTCTGTCCGTAAACTTTTCACATTTTCGACTTCATCTCCAAAACCGTTGAAGGGATTTTAGTGAAACTTTATAGGAAGTGAGTACTCAAGGTCCTTTACCAAGTTTGTTCATTTCGACCAGATCGTCCCAAGGGTGGATCCAGGGTGGGGCAAAAGAGACCCCAGATTCAAGTTTGTTAATTTCTTTGAAATCGGAAAATAAATTTTTGACGCGTTTTTGACGTCTTTTTAGACTTTGTAATTTTCATTCATTTTTGTATGGTTTATTTGATTTCCTCCCCTAATTTTCATTACGATGCATTCATTTCATGTGTTTTACCTGTGGTTTGGTAGATACATGCTTTCCTGAAAAAATTTTGCTGAAGTTTAATTTTTTGAATTTTTATGAATTTTTTAAGACTACAAAAATTAAGGGGGGGGTAATTTCTCCAAAACCGCTGATGGGATTTTTATGAAACTTTATAGGAAGTAAGTACTTAAGGTCCTCCACCAAATTTCATCATTTCGGCCAGATCGACCCAGGGGTGAATCCAGGGTGGGGCAAAATAGGCCTGGGGTACTTCTCTTTAAAAATCTTCTGCAGAACTGCTGCATGGATTGAAAAACTAAATGCACCCGGGTGATTTTTATGGAGGTATGATTCAATTTCCTGTTTTTGGAATAAATTGGAAAACTAATTTTTGACATGTTTTTGACATCTTTCCCAGCTTTGTCGTTTTCATTCATTAGTAAGTCTCCTCCACTCCAAAGGAGTGTTAAAACAATTTGTAAATTTGAGATTCCCATATTTGTAAGATACCAACACAGTTCAGGTGAGCGATGTGGCCTATGGAGCCGTTTTTTATTTCAAATGATTTATGATTTAAGTGACTCTAACGTGCCTGATGCTATCAGTTTTAATGAAACGCATAATTTTCATGACTTAAATCCCACATTTGAAGAACTTGATGATCACATATCTGTTAAAGCGGAAATAGATGCAATTAAAAAACTTTTTAAAAAAATAATAAGGCATGTGCTCCGTCTGATCATTTGGATATATTATTCCTCTGCATAAGAAGGGGGATAAGAATATTGTTTCTAACTATAGAGGTATTGCGTTATTGAGTAAATTAGGAAAACTTTTTTCTAGTACTTTAAATTACAGAGTTGTATATTTTTGTGAAAATCATGATGTTATATCTAATGCACAATTTGAATTAAGAATGGAGCGTTAAACTGTGGGCGATATAACTTTATGGACAATTTGATTGATATAACATTGAATTCTAAAAACAGACTTATCGTGCCTTTATTGATTTAAAAACGCGGCTTTTGACTCAGTGAATAGAAATACATTGTGGTTTAAACTGTCCAAGCTTGGTTTTGATGGAAAGTTACTTGGAATAATACATTCCATCTAATCTATGAAAATGTTAAATCGTGTGTGAAACATTGCAAAACACTCTCGCAGATAATGTTTGCACTTTTAATAGTAGACTTGGAGTTGTCTTTACAAGATGAAATCAGTAGTGATTTTTTTCCGTTTTTGAATTAACACTTTTATTAATATGTTTTGCTGACGGTATGGTACTATTTGGTAACCCTATCGAAGATCTCCAGAATAATTTAAATCTGTTATCAGATTACTATAATAAATGGGGTTGGAAATAAATATAGAGAAGACAAAAGTTATGGTATTTAGAAAAAGAGGCAATGTATATCCCAATGAAACCTGGGTGTAAAGATAAAAATATAGAGGTAGTATTTAAGCGTCGTATTCAATTATATCTGTTTTTTACATTAAATACTAGTAACCAGTAAATCACTCAACGCGATGAATGTTCTTCTTTCTCACATTAGACGATATAAATTAAGTCCGGGTATTAATTGTCTAATGCTTTTGTTGGATCCAATTATGGATCGCAAGTTGGTGTTGTACAAAATCTAAACAGTTAGAGCGCATTCACTGGAAATTTGACAAAAGTATTTTAGGTATAAAAATGATTGCTTGTAATGATCATTTTTCATTTTTTTTGGAAAACTTTAAACAAAGGGTTAAAGATGATTTGATACAGAAATGGATTTCTTCACTACAAAATAGAAAAAAAACTTTTATTATACAGAGTTTAAAGTGCGCTTTGAACAAGAAGAGTATTTATCTTTTATTAGTAATAGACAGATGAAAATTTGCTTAACAAAACTCAAGGCCCGACGTCACCAAATTTACTCTGTTCACAAGCTCAACTAATATTCTGCAATTTTAAGGTAAAAACAAGCAAAATTTATTCTGTAACTGGACATGTTTATATATTGACAGCGTAGAATTGTAAACAATGATCAGAATTATTTATCATTCGAAGAAAATTTCAGAATTATTTATCATATACTCAAATTTTGAGTACCGTACTCAACATATTTATTAATTTTTTGCATGAAAATTATAAGTGTGACACAAAATGTATATGCGAATGATGAAAAATAATAATATGTTTCCCAACCACCCCAACCAAAAAGTTTTACAAACGATTTCATAGTCAAAATAATGAAGTAAATGGAGTAAATTTGGTAACTTCGGGCCAGGATGTCTGCACATTCTTTAAGAGTACAAACTGGTAGATATGCAAGAGAAAGAAAGAAATGATAGAATTTGTGGGTTTTTTGTGACAAAAATGTGATTGAAGATGAATATCACTCTACAATAGAATGCAAAATGTTTGTTGAGCTTATAAAAATACATTAAGAAATAGTTTACTACAAGATCAAGTATGTTCGAGTTTATACAATTATTTAATTCTACTGCACGAAACATATAGTTAACTTCAGTAAATTTATTAATGAAGTTTTTAAGTTACGAAATTCTGTCATAAAAGATAAAATGTCGATTTATTTTCAATCAATCCATCCTCACATACTACATGCATACATTTAGGTATGTTGTATGGTACATGTATTGCTGCATAAGGTGTGTCTATAAAAGCTTTATTTTATACATGTAGTTCATCTATACAATTTCGATGTATATGTTTATAGATTTATATCGGTACATGTTTTATGAAGGTATTTGCATTAACACAAATTTGTAAACTCTTGGGACGTCCACAGTATGCATTGGCCGTCCAAAATGTATGTAATAATAGTTTTTATATTGGTGGGCTCAATGACACCTTTGTCCACACTTGAACTCGCAAATATCAAGGAATGGTTAGAACAACTGTTCGCTTAATTTTGTATAAATATATATATGTATATACCGGACCATTTTCTTTTATCATCAACTCATGCGGAATCAAAATGGAATTTACAGACGATGAGTATAGATACTAACCAGTACAAAGTATAGATATCGATATCGAGTTTAAATGCACTGGCAACATGTTTAAAACGGTCTGGTTCCTGTCTGTGAAGCTCTAGTTTTAAGTGTTTTTTCCGGGGAGTATGAGCAAATTTAATTATTTCATTAGTTTCATTATTATCATTTTATCCTTTGAATTTGATATCGGACACGTGAATGTGTTTAAGTCCGTTGTCCTATAAAATCACAAATATATATTAAATCTTTCCATCAGAAACTTTAGATGTGTACATCACGTAACAAAGAGGGGTTTTTTTTACCTTCAATTTATCATCGTTGTCAAATTTTCACACATTGTGAAAAAGGAAGATCTATTTTTTGTGAAAACATTTACGCACTAAATCTTTACAGACAAAGTACATAATACATTTTCTTTTATGTCATCCTGGTATAATTATATCCGAATCACATTACGGATATCTCTATGGGACCATTTAAACCCCCCGATCGATTGTACCTAGCTAGCGTTACACAATTTACAACTTCAACGAGCATTCTTTCAAACTTTGTAAATTAAAGTATAACACGGATCACGGGTTGGGATACTTGTTTCACACAATGGCAGTCTACGTGGGAAAACTTAAATACATGTGTATGTCTCCTATAAACGGCAAGATTAACCTCGGTGTACTTTGTACGTACATGATTGTACAAATTGTCAATGGTAAGAATGACAATCATACAGTCCCCTATATGTACTATGACATATGCTATTTGTTGACCAATGATATTGACAGGAAGCCATGTACCACTTGACCAATGATATTGACGGAAGGTCGTATATCACTTGGTATTCTTGGGATGTAACAATACATCGAACTATCGATGCATCGCAATAGTGCACCTTCCAATAGCACTATTGAAATAGTAAATTGGCAGTGCAATAGACAATCGCAATAGTGGGTTAGACTATTGATAATTTTAATAGTTTTAATTTGTTGAATAAAAGTTAACTTAAATGCTTAATTAGTAAAGAAAATGTGTGTACATTCATGATAAACAATTAAAATCATTGAAAACTGTACAAGTCAATATTCACAAGGTAGTTTTTTCATTAGGTTATATCTTAAAATTGCTAACAACCCAAAAACTACTACAATAGTCTTCGGCAATAGTAACAGTATTGGAATAGTGATTTTCTCAATAGCAACACTATTGTTATTCGCCGCCAGGAGGCGGCGAATATATTTCAAATTAAGTTAGGAAGTAGTATATGGAAGGAGCTGTTAGTTTCTTTGAACGCGGAAGTAATGACGTAGTAATTTTATTTGAGGCAAAAACGCTATTAAAGTGATGTTGGTTTGTTTCATAAATAATCAGCATCTAAATTTGTTTAATGCAATTAAGGTATAATACCGCGATTCGTATTTTTGAAATAACGATAAGTGGGAGACATTAGTCGAAATGATGGGAGCAATCATTACGTGATTGCTTTTGATTTTGATAAGAGCATGATATCCTATTATATAAGCTTAGTGGACGACGGAAATTTGGAACAAAATGTTTTTTATCATTTAAAATGATTTCGTTTGTGCAAAACGGAATAAATATAACACCGAAAACGAAATGTGTCGTATGAAATATTGATGATTGGGAGAACAACAAAGTGAAAACGGGTCGGACGATTTACCGAAACAGACCTTAATTTACCGAAGCACACCATTTTTACTTTTATTTCGACATAAAAACTGTAGTACATGTAGTACATGTTAAAGTCTACATATAATAAAATGTTACTTTTAACACGAGTTTTGTGTAATAATGGATAAAGTCAGAATTATCATGTTAAACAAGATCGAACCACTCTAGCCGGCTAGGCCAACAATGAACGAAACAGACTGGAATATGGACTTGTTTTAAAAAAAATAATTCTGAATTATTCCATAAATGTTTTTCTAAATTACGTTTTATATTCTTGATATATACTAATATTTAAAACATTTTCTTAAAAAAAAATCCAAGTTCTTCACCATTGTTGACAACCATTATGCAGAACAGTGAAAATTACTGCAACTGTCATTTTGTAAACTTTTACATATATAGACATTGCTACATCGCTGATGTCAATTGCTATATAAACACTACTAAAATGAATGATTACACTGGATGAATTTGACCAGGAACATGATGACCACTCCATTTCTCACTACTGTCTGTGAACTTGGTGTTAGTTGACGGGAAATCGCCGTTAAATTAGTTCTGTTGACTCTATTTTCACAAAAATGTTATCTGGTGGGACTTTTTGTCGTAATAGATATTAAGTAACTGAAAGCTTGCATTCATTTATTCCCAAACTTCCTTTGAAATACCTTTGGCGGCGAATTGATGCTTTGCATCCAAATTTTTCTTGTAATATAGTTAAAATCAACTTAAATAGTCACCACAAGTATTGTCCCATGACATCTGTGTTTGGTTAACCAATGATATTGACTGAAGATCGTATATCACTTGATAGTGTCCTATGACATATCCCATTGGTTGAACAATGCTTTTGACGGAAGGCCGTATATATATACCGCCTCAAGACTATATATATGACCTGGAATATGGGTATCATGCAGTGCTAAATGTAAGATCTGTAAAAATGAAGTCACTTGTCATCTTAACGAGAAAGAACAGCTACACGAAATTTATTCTTCGGAAATGAACTGAAACAAGATATCACCGACTGTTATCAATGACAGACGTTCTGTTGAATTCACGTGTTCTGAGTAAAAACTATTCCAACAATACTGAATGGAATGGAACAACCTGAAAAAGGTCTATTGATGTGGTAATCCCTTTTCAGACTAAATTTCCTTCCATAAAAACGTTGTGTAATTACAAAATTTCTTTGTAAAACATTGCATAATGTTTTATCATCTCGTGGAGGACAGCATCGATACATTGGCAGATCCAATCTCTTACACAAAGTTGTCTGCCCTTACTCCAAATAACCGACAACTCTGTGTAAGAAATCAGGAAACCAAATCTATAGGGGAGAATGGGGGCTGCAACTCTCCTTTGAATTTGATAATTTTTATATAAAGAAATGAAGACAAATAAATGAGTAATGTGCTTTAATAGAGAGAATGGTTAAATGTTTTAGTGTCTGGAATTCAGAGGATGTCATCTCGGAGCTTTTAAAGTAATCTGTAATTTTCTGAAAGATACAACAGCATGCTACCTTATATAATAGCAAAACCTTGCCTCACAATAATCCAATGTGAGTGAGGTATGTATTGCAAATCAATAACAGTTTTAGATAGTATACATTTATATTAAACCATCAACTCCACCTATGAAAAATTTCTAGATCCGCCACTGTGATATATCACATTTCTGACGACAAAGGCGAAAATACTGAAGAAAATAAATAATGCCCTTGGTCTGCTTGAAAATAAATATTCTGTCCTGTGACGGTATGAAAATAAATAATCTGAATCGACAAAATTTGCCAACCCCGTTCCCTCGGGGACCCACCCCCACCTTAGAATCAAATGGTCGTCCCCTAAACACAATCAGTTTTAGATATGGCTAGGTGTGCTGTTCAAAGCTGTAATGTCGGAGATTTGTTCTCCCAATAACAATATACTTGAGCACCTATTTCAAAGAAATGTTTTTTGTGTTTTGTGTTTTGATTATCACTGGCGTGAACTTTCACAAATACACCATGCATATGTAAACATAAAACTTTATTTTACTACTTCTACAAATCGAAATATACTTAGGCCCTACAAATTATTCATAAGCTTACATTTTACACCAAGATCAATAGTTACAAAACTGTAGCTCACCTTTGCAAACAAACGTTGATCAAAGGCGCTCAGCGGTGGATCATAACTTGTCATTTGAGTTTTAAAAAAGACTCCATTGACCACTTTAACTTTTTGTTTATTTTTATTCTGTAGACGCAGAATATAAGAAAGAAATTTTATACATGTTCACTCATTAGCCATGTGTAAAACTTCCGAACCCTATTCTGGTATCATCTAAATCAACAAAATGTACTTATATTATTTACTGATACATTGTGCTAGAATATGAAATCCCATGATCACAAAGAGAATAAGCAAAAGGGAAGTGTTTGTATTGAGTAGGATAGGTATCAATAATTGATCAGTACGAACGATGAGAATTAGCGGAACATCTGTTTCACTACTCGGTTACACTACTAATTATACGATACAGCAGCTATGGGATAATACTTCGTCAAATTAAATGTTCTCTACGGAAGCCTGTTGAGGTAAAAATAAAGATGTCAGTCATATTTACGATATAAAAAGTCGTAACTATGATATTAAAATCGTTATTATGGTGTTTGTGAATGAGTGTTTCATATTGACACGGTAATATGTCTGAAATAATGGTGGCTGGGTGGGTGTATTGGCTAATGCTGCCTCCCAATTAGGTTCTGTAAAACTCATTTAATTTGAGAGAGAGAGCAAAATAAGAGGTGTACGCTTTTAACTGAGTCTTTCTTGAAAGAGGCTTTTACACTGACCAAATGCACTACCAAGATATTTTCGAGGGGGTTGTTTGACCTGTAATCCGCCTAGACTAATGTTTACTAGAATATTCACCACTATGGGCGAGAGGTTAGTCCAGTATCTAAACGTAAAATTAAAACTTTTTATTATATTACAAGTGTTTGGGAACATTTTACTATATTACAAGTGTTTGGGAACTTTTTACTATATTACAAGTGTTTGGGGTCTTTTTTACCAAAGTACAAGTGCTTGGGGTCTTTTTACCATGTTTCAAGTGTTTGGGGTCTTTTTACCACGTTGCAAGTGCTTGGGGACTTTTTACCATGTTGCAAGTGCTTGGGGTCTTTTTACCATGTTGCAAGTGCTTGGGGTCTTTTTACCATGTTGCAAGTGTTTGGGATCTTTTTGCCACGTTGCAAGTGCTTGGGGACTTTTTACCACGTTGCAAGTGCTTGTGGGTCCTTTTACCACGTTGCAGGTGCTCGGGGTCTTTTTACCACGTTGCAGGTGCTTGGGGTCTTTTTACCATGTTGCAAGTGCTTGGGGACTTTTTACCATGTTGCAAGTGTTTGGGGACTTTTTACCATGTTGCAAGTGTTTGGGGTCTTTTTACCATGTTGCAAGTGTTTGGGGACTTTTTACCATGTTGCAAGTGTTTGGGGTCTTTTTACCATATAACAAGTGCTTTGGGCCTTTATACAATATTGTAATTTGGCCTTTTTATCATATTGCAAATGCTTTGGGTCTTTTTACCACATTTTACGTGCTTTGGGACATTTTAGCATATTTTAAGTGCTTTGGGTCGTTTTACCGTATTTAAGTGCTTTGGTCTTTTTACAATATCTTAAGTGCCTAGGGTCTTTTATCGTATTACAAATGTGTTGGGTCTTTTTTACCACATTACATATGCTTTGGACCTTTTTACCATATTAAAAGAGCTTTGGGGCAATTTACCATATTACAAGTACTTTGGTTCTTTTTACCATATTTTATCTGCTTCGGGTCTTTTTACCGTTTTAAATTTTGGGCCATTTTACCGTATTCAAATGCTTTAGGTCTTTTCAACATATTTTAGTGCCTTAATCATACTTTAAGTGCTTTGTGCTTTTTTACCATATTTTAAGTGCTTTAAGCCTTTTTACCATATTACAAGTGATGTGGGTCTTTTTTACCATATTTTAAGTGCTTTGTGCCTATTTTACCATATTCTATGTGCTGGGTACTTTTTTTTACCATATTACAAGTGCTTTTAGTCTTTTACCATATTTTAATTGTTTTGGGTCTTGTTACCACCTTATAAAGTGCTTTGTGTCTCTCCCTTTTTTATATAAACGTTTATTCATGGTAGTTAACCAGGATTTTGCTATTCTTCTATTATTCCCAACTCGCAGGGATATGGGGATACGCTGAACCAACTACCAGTATCACATGCACATACACAAAAAGGAAGAAAATGCATGTTACGAGAATCAACATAAAAATCTATTTATCACCTAAAAAGTCTTTCTTATGGATGTTTCCATTGGTATTACCGCATTCGACCATTAACCGCCCATATCCCTAAAAGCGCCCCTGAACCCCCTCCTCTTTTTTTTTTACATACGATCGAGAATGTTTTCTAGCTGGTTGACAAGGAGATGTGGACGAAAAAACCGTTAGTAACAGTTTATCTGTAGCTCCAGCAACATAATTATGTTGATTGGTGTTCTCATTAATAACTACAACGACTTTACCACTGAGTCTTATTAAAGAAATCAACTGTTTTACGCCAATTTGAGTATTAATTGGTCCAATTAAGCGCCTGATTTTGTGTAGCGCCCTGGGCGCTTCATGGGTCGAATACGGTATGCGTTTTATTTTGCATGATTGTTTCCTTATCAAGTCAATTGTAAAAACTGTATAGAACTTAGGGTGTGTGTGTGTTATTCGTATACTTGAAGCTTTAAAAACATAAAAGATGTCAAAATGGATTTTTGTTTGTATTAAAATTTTCAAATATTAACGTTTTATACAAATAAAATCTTTTTTAGAAAATCATCGTTGAAGAAAAAAACATGTTATAATGTCGTATTTGTGAAAAGAATTCGAATGCGAATCGCGATCAGGAAAAGTAGATATATTGAATAACATTTTTCACCCCAGTTTCACGCGTTAACGAATCTAATGTGACTTTACCTGCTTTTTAAGCAAATGTCCGAATTCTTTGACCAATATAAATATTGATGAGAATGATGTAATTTACATTATATCTGTCTTGAACATCTGTAAAGCCCGGATAGAATAAGTCACCGTATGCTTAAAGCTACAGCTAAGTCAGTATCCAAACCACATAAATGTTATCCATCCGTTCTATTAGAGACTCCATCTTTCCCTCTGATGGAAAAAGATGTTCTACACATGTCTACTTCCAACTACAGACCGATATCGTTACACGCATCTTTCTAAAGTCATGGAGAGATGCGTGTTTAAATATGTGTTAAACTTCGCTAGAGACAGCAATTTATGGACCCCCGTTGTAAATGGAGCCGGGGTCAGTTTTCACCGTTGAATATGCAACCGGAATGACATTGGAAATGGGGGGGAAAATGACAGCCAGGACATCCTCATTTATCTTACGCACTGTACAACCATGTAAAAAAAGTGATATGTGTAAAAGTCAGCTTATTTCTCTCCCAAATCAATAAAATGGGTTTGCTTCGTTGTAAATAATTTTAAGATATCATCATGTCCACACGGTGCTGCTAGTCTTATAAATTGGCGAGATTTTATTATATCCACCACCTTGCGACAAAAAATCAATGGTTAAACGGTTTGAAAAAAAATGGAGCAGTTTGGAATTCTTGATTTGAAACAAGGAGAGAAATCTTAAAAATTAATTCGTAAAATTACAAAAGAATAAATATTTGGGGTGACCCCCCTCTAATGGGAGTATTTATATACATTTAACTACAAAAGGCAAATTCTTAAGTTTGGTGTTGGGGTTTTTTATTTTATTAATATGTCTAGTTTAATAAATTTTGTAATGAATAAATCTGGAAAGTTAATTTATAGGAGGGAAAATACTTTTGATTCTTTTAATAATCACATGAGAACAATTATATTTTAAAATAGCGGCATGGGAAATCCAAAACTGCATATCCATTTCATTTTAACGATAATGTTACAAAAATGTCACCCTGAGCTACCATTATATGCTCAGTTTTTGTTTAGAAAAGTTGATATTTTGGGAGTTGAACCTCTATTTTTCACCCAGAAGTAAATACAAATAAACCATATCTGTTATTTTTAAAAGTAGACTATACAGGATACTTATAAGATCTAGAAATTGTTACAAACATGTGGAGTAGTAGATACAATTAATAATGAGAACTAAAACAATGTAGTATAGAAGATAAGTTTGAATTATTGATATTTTTCAAGTAAAATCACATACAAATGTTAGTAAAATCATTTACAAATGTTAGTAAAATCAATTGTCCATTCAAAATTTAAAATCTACATTCCATAATTATTTGTACTTTCAACATTGTAACATCAATAAATAAATGCAAAATGAATGAATTAATTTCTTATGTTTTTATTTTGTAATGATTAGAGGCAAAAGTATCACAACCATTGGGTAATACGTAGTTTCTCATTAAAGGGAGATAACCCTAATTTGTTTATTGTGTAAATGTATCTGATTAATTGCATTCTAGTTTCTTTTTGGTTTGTACATCATACATGAGATGATCAAGTGGAAAATTATATAGATCTTGTAAATGTCAATCTTGTTGTATATCTCGAAATGCATCGCTACAAGTGAGTTCTCGAAATGCATCGCTACAAGTGAGTTCATACATAAACCTATCCGTGTCTGTAAGTAGTAACTTAGGTTGCTTCCATATTTTTGTTTAATTATTATGGAAATTATACATGAGTGTTTGGATATATCTTAAATTAAAAAATCCAACGTAAATGGGTTTATTGAACAAGAGTTTCACCTTTTTATTTTCTACACCAATCAAATCTTCCTTGAAAATTTCAAATTTATGTTTCTTTTCTTTTTGTATCAATATCATGATGTCTCTGTATTTACGATTCTTCTGAAGGCTTTTTCCATAGATGGAATAATTCAGGTGTTGAAAAATCTTTTTCGAATTAGTTTTTACCTTATTTTCGCTTTTGATTGTTAAAATCGATATAGTTTTTCAACCACAGAGACTGATTAAATATAATATTCTGTGAATTTTCGTTAGCTTTAATCCAAGATCTACATGCATCTGTAAATTTCTATAATAAAGTATGCATTTAGATTTACTTTCTAATGTAGGAACTATTATAGCAGTTTTAACATGACCAAACAAATTTATGTCTTTATTATTAGGAAACAATGTTTGCCATAATTTTTTGGAATATGATGAAAGATCTTCTTCGGGTATTATCTTTGTTTCCGGAGCCAATGGATAATCTGAATGCAAATTAAGTACTTCTTTTTGGATAATCAAGTCCACCTCTAAAACATAGCCTAAATCGTTGTTAATTGGAATGTAACATATATCAAAAGCTTTTCGGAATCACTGAGAAATCTAAAGTCAGATCTTGGAAGTGATTGCGACATGGCCCATCCATATAGATTGTTTGCATCTATATACGAAATGTAATTGTTTGGTAGAGAAGGATCATATGTTTCAGGTATGTATGGATTATTTTACAAATGAATATTTATTGGAAATCATTAAGATCCTACCACGAATGGCGCTTTCGAAAAACAAATACATGTCAGAATTCGTTTGTTTGTTTATTTATTGCTGTTTAACGTCCCACTCAAGAATATTTTACTCATATGTAGACGTCATCAAATGCCGGTGAAGGGCTTCAAATTTTGGCCTATGCTCGGCATTTACGGCCATTGAGTAGTGAGGGTTCTTTAACGTGCCGACACCTACTGTGACACGGGACCTCCAGTTTTGACTGTCTCATCCGAAAGACAAGAAACCAACTTGCCGCCGGCGGGACTCGAACTCACGACCTCACGATCCAGCGTCGAGCGCTCTACCGACTGAGCCAGGCCGGCTCGTCAGGATCCGTAAGTAGTTCTAAATAAACATGTCATTTTCAATGCAGCAAGCCATGATAAACCAGGGATTGTATAATAATGACATGGATCAAAACCCTGATGATTTATACACGTCATTCTAAATGTTTCAGTAACATCTGTTAGTAACAAAACAAGTGTTTTCAAATAGAGGTCGTGATACTCTCCTAAATTTGAATATTTTGCTCTCCCAAAACTGTTTTAGCATTCATAATCAGCACCTGATGTATGTGACCCCGATAATTGTCTGAAAAACAGATTTTGGTGGTAATTGTGTTTCTTCAAATATACTCTCATCTACATATCCATAAGGATATACACCTTTTCATAGAAGTATTTCTGCGTAAGATTGTGAAAATTCTCTAGAAAAAAAGTCTAAATTTTGACAAACCGTCTTGTGCTAGGTTTTCAATTACTTTTTCCTTTTCAATAAAACGCAGGTTACTAAACTAAAAGTAATATACTTTTCCATATACAGCTGATTTCAGTATCTTTAAATAAGCCTATACTTTCACAAATTATGCGACTATCAAAGCCTTTCAAGTTGTGAAAAATAACAGGAATGTAAGATGGATATTTAAATTTCAAATTGAACAGCGAATGTAATGCACCGTGATATTTTTATGTTAATGGTATCTTATTTTGTCTTCTTTGTTAATGAATCTGTTACAAATATGACAATTGTTATTGTTTTGAAAATCTCGCTCATCCTCTTCAGATAAAATCATTGGTTCAATATTTTTAAGCATTTCTTTGATTTGTTGTTCTTCATTAATAAGACGATCAAGAAATGTTTCACTAACGTTTTCACCGCGATAAATGACTGGAGGTTTCGTGTATCTCTCATCAAAACATACAACTTAATATCCAAAACCACATGCTTCAAATTTAGTACTTGAAGTTGTACTAGATTTGCTATTATCTGAAATAGTAGTTTGAATTTTTCTACCGATGCATTCAAAGCAACAAACGGGGGACTCCGTGGCCGGGTGGTTAGAGCATTGAGCTTTAAATCACAAGGCCTCTCACCTCTGGTTCGAATCCCGCTGGGGTCATTTCGAATTAAGTGGGAAAGTTTGCCAGTTTTCTTGCGGAAGGTCGGTGGTCTTTACCCGGGTAACCGGGGTTTCTCCTCCACCAATAAAAACTGGACGCCATCATATGACTGTAAGATTGTTGAGTATGGCGTAAAACAAAAAATCAAATCAAAGCCACAAACATTTGTGAATGGAATTATTAACTGTTTATCAAAATCGTGAAATTCTAAAAAAAATCTTTACCCTCTTCTGGAAATTCTACATTTTGAGGGCCATATCTTGAACAATGCTCAATATGTTTTTATAATAAACCATTCCTAATGAAACTTTGTAAACAATAATGACAAAAATGACTCTCAAGAGTTGTGTGATATAGTTCTAGATAAAAAAGCATTCAACTGTCTGATAAGGCAATAATGTGTTCAAATTTCTTACCGTTACTTACAAGATCATAGAAAACCTGTTATTTATTTTACTGGATGAAGAGATGCCAAAATTGACCATACTAACACTTTTGATCGTGAATGTCCATAACATTTACAATTGCATTACCATTTGTAAATGTCTTTGGTATGGGTACATATAATGATCCTGCTAATGGTAAGTATTGTATAGTACTTATTTCTAATCTTACTATTTTTTTTTCAAAAATCATTGATATTTTACCAATACTAATACGAATGTATTTACAATGGCAAGAGAGTTTATTTTAATTCCGGAAAAGAAATAGGAAGAGATCATGAAACAAACGGATAGTATATGTAAAGATGAGTTAAAGACAGAGCCAAAGAAGGGAGAATTAACCAATACAAAATCAAAACCAACTGAGGATAATAATGTAGAAAAAAATAATAATAAAACAAATTGACAGATAATACTCGTCGAATGGATGATTTATATTTTGAAAGTTTCCTTTTATCCTACTTTGTTATAGGAATGTTATTCATCGACGGATTATATGGAATTTCAATCATCAACTTAAACTGGTAATAAGTTAGATTTTTCAGTGACAATCGACGTTGAAATTTAGATGTAGTTAAGACAAATTAAAAAATTGTGTTCATTTTGTTGACTATATTACCGTGTCTTGCCCTTGTAAAATCTCTGACAGTAATGGGGGCAACGAGGTTTTTCCGTCGATATTTACTTGTGTGGAATGAGGAGAGATATGAATATCTCCGAGATGTATTTTGTAAATACGCATCCCGAAAGTATGACATCTGTCTTGGAAAAATCTGTCTTTACAAAGTTTCGATTTGAAATTGATATCTATAATTGCGAAATAAAATGAAATAGTGAGTGTTTAAACAATGTGCATTATCTTTTTCGAAAAATGTTTTATATTAAAAACATGACTGTGATATTATTATGAAGTGAACTCGCACAGAACGTTCTGCACTGATTACTCCTTCAGCCAAACAATCATCGATAACTAAAACTAAACTAAATGTCCATCGATTTCAGTCCAATCTTCAAATTGTTCCTCATTTTGGTAAATTAGTATTCCTCGATGAAAAGTTACTTCTTTCAGATTTATTTTTAATTGATCAAACATTGGCTGCCACGTATCATAACATATAATAATTTTGCTTGGAATATTCATGAACATTCCATTTGCGTTTTGCAGGATTTTGTCTGTGAGTAACGTCTTCCCCAAACCAGTCGGTCCACAAATCATAATCGTGGTAGGCGTTTGAAATTTAACGAGAGATTCTTTCTCCCACCATTTACCTTCCATCGTGTTACGTTAAAAATTGACACTTTTTCAAAAGTATAACACAAAAATACATTGTAAGCTTATGAAAATGATTTATTTACTTCAATTCAGAACAACATGATTGTACAACACACCCGTATGATAAGAGTTATGTGAGAAACATTCTGGAAATGTATTTGTAATATACCTGTAGTCATTTACACACTTATCATTTATCGTAAAATCATCATTAAATTGTTTAACAATGTCATTCATTGGTATATTTCTACAACGAAGACTGCATACTGGATGACACGGCGACCGGTATAAAAGGGTCTCCTGTTGAGTCTACCGGTAGCACAGACTCGTAGAGATTGTTTGGTGCTCCTCGAATTGTCTTCAGAGACATAACCAACTTATCATTTGTTCAGACTAAAGATGACCAATTCTGGTACAGACATAATGATGGTTATGTGCCCATAGGAAATTGTCAGATTCGACTTGATGACATTTTTGACAGTTCATTTTCAAAAAATATACCATCCATTTCAAATGTTCTGTCAAAAATTGTAAAACAATAACTGATCAAGGATTCACTAGCAATCTGACAAAATGATAAGCATTACAATACCAGAAGCTGTGATCATCTGGATTGTAAATCATCCAACGTTGTTTACGGAATTGAGCGTACCTTGTGTGGATTAATTCATGTTGGCGAGACAAAGGGCCCTTTTAGTGATCATTTTGAGGTTAATAATGGGGGTGACCAGATACTCTATCGACATTTCAACTCTCCTGACCATTCCATTTTGTCTATTAGAGTGTGTATAATCGAAAAGATATACCAGCTTCAGGTAAGGCTATACCGAAAGTGTCTTCTAATCTAACGTTGCCTTGTTTAAGTAGTGTGGGATAGTCGCTGTCTTGAAATGTAGGTTCTAAACTGAATGTATACAAAGCATACCCACTTCCAATCTCGGTTCTGTATATATCAGTCCCCGAATCATTTATCCACTATCCCGTGGTTAAAAACGTGTTACTTAACACAGGAACAACAGCCTGTCCATTGCTCTCGTTGAAATGTAGTTTTAAAGGATTACCATTCACTGGAGTGCCATCTGTAAATACACCGATTCTGTTAACATTATAGTTATGATTCTTTTGACGTTGTAGATTTGAAAAAAAAACATGGATTTTGTTAATAGTTCCCTGTTATAGCCGTTGTCTTCACAAAACCAACTGCGATAAAACTGGGACGCATTCCATATTCCCCTTTTTGTATTGTCATCTGTTTGATAATTAATGATTTGCGTTAATGGATACAATGCATTTCTCATACTTTACATTTGATTTTCTGTCACGATTACAGGTTTGGGACACTTTCATGTTTTTATTATCAAAATCATTTAAAATTTATTTTATATACAAAGATACACACACAAACACACATGTTCGACTGACACAGCATTTGTATCATCGTTGACAAATGACCACGATAAATGTGGGCATCATTAAAACAATTACATTTTATAAGTTTCTTGTTATTATCAAAATTAAGAAAATATCGCACAAAAAACACACACACACGTTCGTATGACGGTTGGGCGCTTTTTTTAACAATATTACAGGTATCGCTACATCCAGCGATATATAAAGCTAATATTAGCTTTATATATCGCTGCTACATCTTAACATTTATTCCGATATGTCTTAAAACATATATCAAGGAATTTTAAAGATTGTGTACGGTGTATTGTACCATAAAATTAACTTAATTTTTAATTTGTTACGGAAAAATTAAGGTTTATCGACATTTTCTAATAATTTCATATTTTGGTCACGTTTATATAATCAGCGATATATAAAGCTGATTAGCTTTATATATCGCTGATATCATTATTTCAGTCTCCAAATTACAGAATTTTCTGAAAAAGTGGGTTCCCCTAAACGCTAACGAATTTCTGCTTCAAAATGTATCCAACGGTCTGAAAATCAGTGTAGTGATCGAAGCATGCATTATACAGTTTTACTTCTAAATCTGCTACTGCATCACACTGACCGCCCGCTTGCACATTGATAGACCCAATGCATAAATAGTACTTCCATTTATTTTAATTATTTTGTCTAAGCTGGACACTAAGATTGCATTACTTATCTTACCTGCTATTTTAAAATTTTGAAAATGTATACAGACAACGCCCCCTCTTCTTATTTGAATCCGCTCCCGAAAAAACAGCGTCATCGACAGTAATACACAGATGTACGTTACTATCAAACACCCAAATGATTTAGACTTACGGTATTGACATAACAAGCCGGAAAAGAAAAACAAACACGTGTTGGTATACAGATCCGTGACGTGTAAAAGAAAATCATTTCACGAAATAGACATGGTATAGTAGTAATCTAAATGTAATTAAGTATCATTGCTGGTTTGAATTCTCTGTACAAATGTAATCTGTAACTGTATATGTTGTAATGTTTGAAGTCATTGATCAGAGCGAGATGTTTACATTTACAGTGGCACTGTTACAGGTTTGAGGTTATGACTTGTACGACTTCACTGTCTTTTTGTAACTCGGGTTCAATAACAAATACATGTGAAAGGTACAATAAAGGTTAAGCGTTCATATATCACTGAGAGGTAATTTTGTATGAAGATAAAGTTCACATAGATAATAATTAATGCGGAACTTTATAATGAACAGGCTACTGTGCGTATTTTGGTTTGAACTAAATGCAACATAGGACAAAAATAAATACAATGTAAATATATGAAAAGTTTATAGACGTGTTTACAACCATTATATGATAGCATAACTGAGGCATCCGACGGAATAAAGAAGGACATGGTTTTTTATATGCAGAGGGAGGAATTTATAATTCTAACAAAGTAACATATTTTGTTGGAAATTTTGTTTTTATCAGAGCAGAAAATTCGGACAAATTTTGTTAGGTGCATAGTATTAGTAGATCTAGTATTCCAACAGCCCATTACTCCAACAATCTATTACATGTATCAAGTTATTTTAATAGATTCTTTCATGATAACTGCGTTCCTATTAATCTCACCTGTGCACTTAACACTTCTGAGTGGTAACAAGAAATTTCATACTTAACACAGATTGTTATAACCCAATGGAATTCAAATGGTACACAGGGAACAATCCGTTTTTAATTGGGTACCATTTGTCATGGGTTTTAAAATTTTTTAGCACAAACTTCTTGATACCACGCAGAAGTGTTTATGTGCAGGAGAAATTAGTAGGAATGCATTTATTGTGAAAAGGTCTATACTACAACAACCCATTTCACTGACAGCCTATTACATGTACTTCTACAATATTGACTGGTTCATGCTTTTCAGTATATGATAACACTCTCCTGATATTTATTATTACTTTATAATTTATATAATACTTTGTTTTTAATAATATGAACTAGGGCAATGCATGGAATGCAAGTACATGTACAGCTCCTTGTTTAACACATGCCATGTGCGAAAAAGCATTCATCATGTCTTTCAGATCTGGGTAGGGCAACACCTTTCTTGCAATGTGGTGTCACAGTTTAATTATAACATCAGATATTTAGAACATAATTAGCAATTTCTAAGTGAATATTTTAATACCGGTACATGGATGTAATTAAGTTTGAAGTTAGATGTCTATGCATGAACATGGGTTCTAAGATAATACAAAAAACAAACAAGTACAGGCTGTTAAAAAAACTTTTTTACATATCAGACTAAGGGATATATCGTATTAAAGAGTGTTTTAGTAATTTTGTTGGTATAACTTTTAATGCAAATACATATTATTCAAATGAGCAGCTTTCTTGACTACCAGGTGTATCTTATTAAGTGTTTTAGTAATTTTGGAAACTTTTTTCCAAATGAGCAGCTTTCTTGACTAATTCAACATTACACATTCATTCCAAATGTCTTCCCTTTTCTCTGCCTCCAACTGTAACTTGTCCAGGAAGTTTCAGGTCACATTATCATGTATAGGCTATCCAATGGAATCCTACAGATTTTTCTCCTTAGTGATTATTTTAAATCATTAAGATCATTTTGGCATATTGAGTATACTCAAAATACACAACATTGATATAAAGGCTCACCTTGTCATCCATTTTGGTAATAAAACATGACACAAGTATAATGCTATTTGTGATGATGTTATTGATGTTAGTGCAAATTCAAAGACATTTGAAGTTAGGATGTGTTTTTGAAACACCCTGTGGATGTGTACAACTGGTTTGGTTTGCATTATTTCATTGGTCAATGACATTGAAAACTCACAGAAGCTTCACGTTTCACTACTAGTTTTTATATATGTATAAAGTTCTGCTGACCGACTTTGATGCACTTGCTGAACTTTACTGTTTACATATTTTGTAATACAATGTACCGATATATCAAAACATTTTTCACTGTTTAGAGTTCCTTGTTTGAAATACAAAACATAAAAAATATACTGTGTCACTAAATCAAAATAACAAATCCACATGATAAATCAGTAACTGTTTTTAAGTGCATCAATATACTCAACAAAGTAATTTGACTACCTGTCTTGAGAGACCACTCTTAAAAGACCACCTGTCAAGAGACCACTCCTATAAAAGACCACCTGTCTTAAGAGACTGCTCTTATAAAGACCACCTGTCTCAAGAGAGAGGCCACTCTTATAAAAGACCACCTGTTTTGAGCGACCACTCTTATAAAAGACCACCTGTCTTAAGAGACTGCTCTTATAAAGACCACCTGTCTCAAGAGACCACTCCTGTAAAAGACCACCTGTTTCAAGAGACCACTCTAATAAAAGACCACCTGTCTTAAGAGACTGCTCTTATAAAGACCACCTGTCTCAAGAGAACCACTCATATAAAAGACCACCTGTCAAGAGACCACTCCTATAAAAAACCACATGTCTTGAGAGACTGCTCATATAAAGACCAAATGTCTTGAGAGACCACATTTCAAAAACCATGTGGTTCAGTCAATCCTTTAATTAAAAACTCAGTGACAGGATAAGTGACAGAACAGGTGTCACTGTTATAATACCTTTAAGTTTTCATAAAACAGAGTTGACATTGTATCTCCATGCTTTATCATAAAGGTATGATAATTATTTTGAAAAAAATATATATGAATTAATTTTCTGTAAAACATTTAAAATACTTATTTAGGCCAACAGGTACCATGAATGTTATTTACCTGTATAAATTATAATTTCCAAAAAATCAAAGAGATGGCTTTCAAATAAGATTTACATATTGTAAATTTACAATGTGTACTTTCATCCACTTTAGGTTAAAGGCATATGACATAATTCCTTTGTAGTGACATATCATGATATAGAATATTTGTTTTGTCTCTCACATATATATAGCAGAATGTCTTTATTTCACTTGATTTTATGTAGGTGTCTGAGGGATTTGGATATGTAAAATAAAGATCTCAATTTAGATAAAAAAATGAATTCTGTAAAGAACTTTACTGATATACTTTGTGATATACCCATACCTAAAGGAAACAGATTTTTAAATGGCTGTGTGTTGCACCTGGAAACATTGATATAGAGGTTTTAATAGATTTAATTCATCTAATCTAAATAAAAACTGATCTCTCATTGCTTTCGTTTTCTGCTATGTCACAAGGCATTTTTAGTGTGCAGTTGCGAATCTAGAGCAGCTCAACTCTGTCACTACATATGAGTACTAAAAGAAAAGATTTTCCCATTTCTGTTTATTATAATAGATAGTAGATTACATTGAAAAATATCAATATTGTCACTTCCCAACAAATTTATAATTTTAATAAGTGAATAAAATGACATAATATCATTTTAATTCTCAATAAAATGGCATTTCTGAATAAAAACAAAATGAGTGAATATTTTTGAGGTGTTTGTATTTTTAAATATACAATTTATATTACAAATGGAGAGGAGGTACAAATAATGTAAAAATGTGTTTGAAAGGAAGAAAGTTATTTATAAATTATATTACATTTGAGGACTTGAGAAATCTGCAAGATTCCCAGGTCATTAAACTACATATAGGAACCAGTTTCACTTTAATTAAAGTCCTGTACATAATTTACAATATATTTATCACCAATTGTGGATGTGTTTGGCTGTTAGTGTTATCATTTATTTATTCATGTTTATGTAAAATTTTAATAATTTCATCAAGAAAAATGCATATCTCTCACAGTCAGACCAAAAACCCATTAGGAATACTGGACACTTTTGCACAGACTATTTGTTAACTACATATGTAGGCAGACCTTTGAATAAGTTGCATATACCAGTACATGTATTTTAATATTTCAGTTGGCAGTACATGTATTACAACAATTCAGTTGACAATGGTTTTTGTCTTTATATTTAGGGATGGTAGTGTACGATATATTACAACATTTCAGTTAGCAATGGTTTTTGTCCTTATATTTAGGGATTGTAGTGTACGATATATTACAACATTTCAGTTGACAATGGTTTTTGTCTTTATATTTAGGGATGATAATGTACGATATATTACATAATTTCAGTTGACAATGGTTTTTGTCTTTATATTTAGGGATGATAATGTACAATATATTACAACATTTCAGTTGACAATGGTTTTTGTCTTTATATTTAGGGATGGTAGTGTACGATATATTACATAATTTCAGTTGACAATGGTTTTTGTCTTGGTTTTTTTGTCCTTATATTTATTTCAGTTGACAATGGTTTTATTTCAGTTGACAATGGTTTTTGTCTTTATATTTAGGGATGATAATGTATGATATATTACATTATTTCAGTTGACAATGGTTTCTGTCCTTATATTTAGGGGTAGTACTCCTCTGCCCTCTATACTGGTAAATTTCAACACAAATGGGATAATACATTTGAAGCAAACCTGGAGAAATATAGATGTAAACTTTGGTGGAAATATAACTATATTTGACAAAGAAAAGACACAATAAATACATGTAGATTCTGTCTAAACTTAATGACTGGGAAATATGGAAATTTCAAAATGAAGTTCTGTGACACTGATATCCATGGGTTTTTAATGTTCCTTGTGTACACTGTAGAATCTGTATGTTTATCAAGTCAATCATAGTTACAAATATTGCCAGAAAATTATGACCATCTTGATTAAATCTGATACAGCATCAAAATGTGACAATATTGTTTATTGCAATATGTATTTAGCCTTTGATACTTACCTGTACATGTACCTGCCTAATATTGTAAATTTGACATATTTAACAGAATGGACACAAGGAAAAATGTCTTTACGATCCAAAACTGTTAGAGATGTTAGACTTTGAAACACAAAAGAATGCACAGTATAACCCTGAAATCTCACCTGTTAAACCTGGAGAAAATCTTATTATGAGGCCATTATGTAGAACGGATTATGATAAAGGTAGGTGTTCTTGTTATCAAGTAATGAATATTACACAATGTATGTAAAAGGTGTATGTGTGCTCATGAAATAAACAAGATTATGATCAAGGTATGTATGCTAATGTAGAATTATTATGTAAACAAGTTTAATGTGTCTTTGCTCATCATTAAGTAAACAAGATCAAAATTTGTATTTGTACCCTGGGAATACGGTAGGCATTCAGTCCCTCACATTGCAATGAAGTGATGATATACAATAGAACTTCAATGAGTCGATTTTTTGATGTTTCAAACTATTCACAATGTCCAGATAATGTTGTTATTTAACGCTACTTATAAATATTTTAGAATTCAAACTTTTATGAGTTGAATTTCTCTATGTATCAAATAATATTTTGGACCCATTTCTATAAAAACAATGAAAATTCCTACATATAATTCAAAGTCATAATTTTCATGTGTAGTAAAGTGATAATTCTTCTCCTTATAAACACTCAATGTTTTAATTTTACAAAAATTAAGTTAAATCTAATGCTATTTTTTAATCATAATGATCATTTATGTCTTAAATGGTTTTGAGGTAGTCGTATATACCTTATAGAACCTGTGAAACTAAAAACGTATGGTTCTCAGATACCATCCATGAGTCAAAGTCCCAATGTTTTGAACTTTTCTAGGTGGTCCCTTGAACTTTGACTTATCAAAGTTCTACTGTACTTTGTTTTACATGTAGAACATTCCCTTCTCTTGATTTACATCTACAAATTGCAAAGGAAAATTGAGTATCTTTTTAGAGAGATCAAGAAGATCTCTATTCAATTATGAAATTTATTGCCTTCATACATGTAGCAGGGGTCAGTTCCCTAGGCTGGGCCCAATTTAACCATATAGCGTATAGTGACAATATTCTTAGAATTCAATAATCATCTTCTATACATCTATGATTTATAAGAACAACTTTGTATATTTCTAGTAAGAGCAATTAGCATTAAACTAAAGTTGTGAAATTGATTACCTAGGAGCAGGTGTTCCTGTCATGTGTGGTGGAACCACTATAGCCATGTGGTGATGCTATACATGTACTATTCTTACAAAATCGTCCATTCTGCTCCTGTATTGCAAAGGAATATGGTTAGAAAGAACATATACATGTATTTCTCTACCAGATTTGTAAAATTCATGTCCTCAAGGGTAGATTGAGTCCATATGGCAGATTGAAATGCACATATAGATAACATGTGATAATGTAGGCTGAACTTGGTCATTGAGCTTTGCTCATGATGACTTGAATTTCCATTTGCCTTTTGTCTGTCTGCATCATGTCTCTGTTCTGGATCCATGTAAAAATATATATATGGTTCCAAAATAATAACATTTCACATACTGTTGTTTTTTATGCTTAAAATTAGTGTCATTTGCCTTGCATGAACTTTAAGGCCCTTTGGGTCTTTTTTATTTTGTTAACATTGTATGTAGGGCTTGTGGCAGTCAGAAGTACCCAACAGTGAAGATAATTTGGTAACCATATTGGAACAGAACATTACTATACTTTCAATTTGTGTGATTCGATCTTTTTATAACATTAAAATTAGAGATCTAGTGGGCATATTGTTGTTTTCCTGTTTTTGTTTTCTATGAGATAACTATATATAATTTTTGTTTATATCAAAGAGAATAAAATACGCTAATATTAGAATACCGCTAAAATAAGTACACATACAGTAGATCTACAGTTTTCCAGCTTATATTTTTACTGGTTTTTTTTATTCCAGGGTACATGCAGCTTCTATCACAACTTACCAAAGTCGGAAATGTCTCTCGGGAAGAATTTGAAGGTGATATTCAATTTATTCACATAACTATATCTATTCCCATAGATGTCTCCTATTCTGACACATAAATATCTCTTATTCACATAAATATCTCTTATTAATGTTGACATTTCTTATTAATGTTGACATCTCTTATTCACATAGACATCTCTTATTCACATACCGGTAGACATAAGCAATGCCCAATGCAGGGGCGGATAACTGTGTTTGTCATTTTAAAAATGGAGTGGAATCTGTACACAGAAACGGCCTCATATAGGACTGTCAATTACACTATGAGAATGGTTCTATATATACTTGTTTGGGGCCTGCTATTTTTGTATGATGCCTAGTGGTAAATTACCCAAGACATCTTTGAAAAAAAAGCGACAGCTTAAGTATTGACAATGAAGTGAATCTTTCGCGAATTTCATATCACCATTTATTCACATAGATATCTATTATTCACATGGTATGTTTGTTTGTTTATTGTTGTTTAACATCCCACTCAATAATCTTTCACTCATATGGAGACGTCACCAAATGTCAGTGAAGGGCTTCAAATTTTGACCTATGCCGGGCACTTACGACCATTGAGCAGTGAGGGTTCTTTAATGTGGAGACACCTACTGTGAAAGGGGGCCTCAGTTTTTGCTGTCACATCCAAAGGACATGAAACCTAACTGCTGCCTGCTCCTTATTCACATAGACATCTCTTATTCACATAGATAACTCCTATTCACATAAACATCTTTTATTCCCATAAACATCTCTTATTCACATATCTCTTATTCCTGTAGATATCTCTCATTCACATAAAAATCTCTTATTGACAAAATAATGATATTGCTTATTAACAAAACTATATTTATTTACATAAATATATCTTATTCACATAGATATCTCTTATTCACATAAGCATCTGTTATTCACATAGACATCTCTTATTTATATAGATATCTCTTATTCACATATATCTCTTATTCACAAAGATATCTCTTATTCACATAAGCATTATAGATATTGCTTATTCACAAAACTATATTTATTCATATAAATGTACCTTATTCACATAGATATCTCTTATTCACATAGCCATATTCATTCACATACACATCTCTTATTCACATAAACATCATAAATATCGCTTATTCGCATATCTATAGCTATTCACATAACTATATCTATAGCTATTCACATAACTATATTTATTCACATAAATATCTCTTATTCACATAAAAAGTATTTGGGATGAGACTTATAACTGAGGTCCCACAGCAGGCATGGCATGAAAAAGAACTCTCACTGCACTGAAATCATTTCATAGCACATCTTGGTATTAGTGCGCAATTCTTGGCAGGATGTAAAACAACAATAAAAAACAAATATATACTCACAAATATATCTGTAGTTGACACAGATACATCTGTAATTGTCACAAATATATCTGTAATTGTCACAAATATATCTGTAATTGCCACAAATATATCTGTAATTGTCACAAATATATCTGTAATTGTCACAAATATATCTGTAATTGCCACAAATATTTCTGTAATTGTCACAAATATATCTAATTCACATAAATATATGTTTCTCACAAATATATCTGTAGTTGTTACAAATATATCTGTAGTCATCACAAATATATCTACAAGTGTCACAAATATATCTAATTTTCACAAATATATCTGTAATTATCACAAATATATTTAATTCACACAAATATGTCTATGTTTCTCACAAGTATATCTGTAGTTGTCACAAATATATCTGTAATCATCACAAATATATCTACAAGTGTCACAAATATATCTAATCTGTAATTATCACAAATAAATCTGTAATTATCACAAATATATCTGTAGTTCTCACAAATATATCTGTAATTGTCACAAATACATCTGTAATTGTCACAAATATATCGTTTATCCACCCAAAGCTGTCTCTTATACACATTAATGTTTCTAATTCACAAAAAAGTTATCTCATCACTTATTCACACATATTTTTATTAATATTTACATGAATATATCTCTTATTTACATAAATTAATCTTCTCTTTACACAAATATGTATCTTTTACACAGATCGATACGATACAATGACAAAGTGCCCCGATACCTACTATGTTACTGTCATTGAAGATCAAACAACTAATCAGATTATAGGATCAGCAACACTAGTAAAAGAATTCAAATTTATACGACAATGTTCAGCTGTAAGTTTGCTTGTTACCTCCCTTTAATATTTGGATTAATTCAATAGCATGCAATATATGTAAATGAGGGATTATTTATTGTGTGTATACATAGAAACATTGTATAATTTTATCTAAAATGGAGGAGTATCTACAAACGTCCAAAGGAAAGGTGAAAAATGGAGGATACTCTTTTTAATCCTTCTCTCTCTCTCTCTCTCTCTCTCTCTCTCTCTCTCTCTCTCTCTCTCTCTCTCTCTCTCTCTCTCTCTCTCTCTCTCATACTATAAATACCTAATCAAACACTTTAAGTCTTTTTGTGCTTGTTTTTACTACCATCAGAAAGAAACATTATTTGGCAATTCTATTTATAGCTCTAAGTAAAAATTCAATTTTGATTTTTCACAGACAACAATTATTTATAAACCAGGGTACATGTATAGGTAAAATAATTGTATGCCACAGTTCAGGTGTAAGAGAAATACTCAAGAATGATTCCAGTGTAACATATGTGTAATGATCTATTTTTTCTACATAGATGATTCCAGTTTAACGTTCTATTTTCAACATGAATGATTCCAGTGTAACATTCTATTTTTTCTACATGAATGATTCCAATGTAATGGTCTATTTTTACTACATGGATGATTCCACTGTAACATTCTATTTTTGCAGTACTGACAGTACTTTTATTTTTTTATCTATTTCTCAGAGGGGACGTATTGAAGATGTAGTTGTCAATGATTCATATAGAGGCAAGCAGCTAGGAAAATTGTAAGTACATTATAAAGTTAAACCTCTCATAAATGACCACTGTCCACCATTTTTCTTGAGTTACCACTGTTCTCAAAAGCCACATATCTTTAGTGACCACTCATAAAAGCAACTTCTTTTGAATCATCAGTGTCTTAATTGACCATTTATTAAGATCCACCTGTTATGACCATTGTCATAAAAAGCCACATGTCATGAATAACCATTGACATAAAAAGCCACCTGTCTTGATTGACCATTGTCATAAAAAGCCACCTATTTTGATTGACCATTGTCATAAAAAAATCTGCCTTGAATGAGCATTATCTTAAAAAAATGGCCTCTAATGTATGACCATTGTCATAAAAAGCCACCAGTCTTGAGTGACTATTTTTATGGAAAGCCACCAGTCTTGAGTGACCATTGTTATGAAAAGCCACCTGTCGTGAATGACCATTGTCATAAAAAGTCACCTATCTTGATTGACCCTTGTCATAAAAAAGCCACCTATCTTGATTGACCATATTTTGTCATAAAAAGCTACCTGTCTTGATTAACCATTGTTAAAAATGGCCACTTGTTAAAAAGCCACATCTGTATTGATTGAGTATTGTCATCCAAAGCCTCCTCTCATGAATGATCATTGTCAAAAAAGGTCATCTGTCATAAGTGATCAGTCATAAAAAGGATTTGTCTCAATTGACCACTCGTTAAACTCCACTTTTCTGTTCACATTCTCACCCTTAAACCATAAATGTTCTCATCTTTTATGGAAAGACATATATTCATTTGTGTGTATTAGGATTGTGTCCCACTGTCTTAAATCTTATTTTCAATGTCTGTCAATGCTTTTCAATTCATCCATACCACCTTTAGCTGTTTCTTGTTTATACATGTAATGTCTAAGGTCAAACCAAAACATAAATGGTTTCACAAACGAAAACATTTATACATGATATAAATGTACATGTATGGTTTCATATATGTAGCCTGTATAATCAAATCTGAAGATAAGATATTCCAGTAAACAGGTGATAGGATTAACTATAGCCTATAGTTAAAATGTTTTTTTCTTTACTCTGATTTTTTTTATATTACATGTATTTAACCATATTTTCAAAAATTTTAAATTCCAAATGTTCTATTATTAATTGAAGGTTAGTTGATGTCCTAACGGTTCTTAGCAAGACGGTTAACTGCTACAAAATTTCACTCGAATGCCTGGACAACATGGTTAAATTTTACGAGACATTCGGTTTTGTGAAAGAAGATGGACAAAATTACATGTGTCAACGCTATCAAGCCAAATGATGTTTGATATTACCTTAGGAAGATCATAGATAAATCCATCGAACTAATATTTAAATATTTTAAATGTACAAAGAGAAATGAAGTGATTGTATGAAAGGGTTTGCTTGCTTTTCTCATGCTTAACCCAATGATTTATTTAATGCTAAGGCTCACAATTTTTTTTAATTAATTTACAGATTGTGTTAATATTAATTAATTCATCAAATTTTGTAATATGTCAATTTCAATGTCACTTGACTTATAGTATGGTTTATTGGCTTTTAGTCTTATGACTAATCAGTACACCAATACTTACATTGTAATACACCAGTCAACATATATACAGTACATACAAAACACAATCACATTGTAATACACCAGTCAACATATATACCCTACATACAATACAAAGTAATCACATTGTAATACACCAGCCAACATATATACAAATGTACCCTACATACAATACAAAGTAATCACATTGTAATACACCAGCCAACATATATACAGTACATACAATACAAAGTAATCACATTGTAATACACCAGCCAACATATATACAGTACATACAATACAAAGTAATCACATTGTAATACACCAGTCAACATATATACAGTACATACAATACAAAGTAATCACATTGTAATACACCAGCCAACATATATACCCTACATACAATACAAAGTAATCACATTGTAATACACCAGTCAACATATATACCCTACATACAATACAAAGTAATCACATTGTAATACACCAGTCAACATATATACCCTACATACAATACAAAGTAATCACATTGTAATACACCAGCCAACATATATACCCTACATACAATACAAAGTAATCACATTGTAATACACCAGCCAACATATATACCCTACATACAATACAAAGTAATCACATTGTAATACACCAGCCAACATATATACAGTACATACAATACAAAGTAATCACATTGTAATACACCAGTCAACATATATACCCTACATACAATACAAAGTAATCACATTGTAATACACCAGTCAACATATATACCCTACATACAATACAAAGTAATCACATTGTAATACACCAGTCAACATATATACCCTACATACAATACAAAGTAATCACATTGTAATACACCAGCCAACATATATACCCTACATACAATACAAAGTAATCACATTGTAATACACCAGCCAACATATATACCCTACATACAATACAAAGTAATCACATTGTAATACACCAGCCAACATATATACAGTACATACAATACAAAGTAATCACATTGTAATACACCAGTCAACATATATACCCTACATACAATACAAAGTAATCACATTGTAATACACCAGTCAACATATTATACCCTACATACAATACAAAGTAATCACATTGTAATACACCAGCCAACATATATACCCTACATACAATACAAAGTAATCACATTGTAATACACCAGTCAACATATATACAGTACATACAATACAAAGTAATCACATTGTAATACACCAGTCAACATATATACCCTACATACAATACAAAGTAATCACATTGTAATACACCAGTCAACATATATACAGTACATACAATACAAAGTAATCACATTGTAATACACCAGTCAACATATATACAAATTCTAATAAAGCATAATTATTTTACTGTAGTATATTAATATGTTTCTTTTTTATCATTATTGTTTGTTTGCTATTTTGCTTACACTTTTGTATACATATACATATAGCTGTTTATTGGTGCATTCAATTCATATCTATAAGTTTGTAATTTCTGCTTTGTAATATTTTTATAATCAGTTGAATTTAAATATCTGAATAATTTCAATTATGAAATCCATGAAAAAATGTCCCTCATGAGGATAATCCCTTTGCAGTATGATATAAGTAGTGTTTTGTTGTGTTTGATTTTTATATACTGTGTATTTTTAATTAAAAGTTGATAGTGAATTATAAAAATGTTTTCTTTAAACTAAAAATATGCCCCCTCTGTAAGTCCTGGAACTAGGCAGTGTTCCACAAAACTTTCTACAAGTAACATGCACCCTCTGTAAGTCCTGGAACTAGGCAGTGTTTCACAAAACTTTCTACAGGTAATATGCCTCCTCTGTAAGTCCTGGAACTAGGCAGTGTTTCACAAAACTTTCTACAAGTAACATGCACTCTCTGTAAGTCCTGGAACTAGGCAGTGTTTCATAAAACTTTCTACAGGTAATATGCCTCCTCTGTAAGTCCTGGAACTAGGCAGTGTTTCACAAAACTTTCTACAAGTAACATGCACTCTCTGTAAGTCCTGGATCTAGGCAGTGTTTCACAAAACTTTCTGCCCATAATATGGGAATCAATAAAATTACTATACATCTACCACACAATATTCACTGATTACTGATTTATTACACTGATTGTTGATTTAATTAATTTCTCAATATTTGCCAGAGTTATGGCACTTTAACACCTACTACCTTGTATTCCCCTCTATATGTTTACATTTTAAGATACACTATTATGTAACGGTAGACCTACATGTATATGTTTTTATCTTTCACAATTTAAGGATTATGACTCTGATTCAAAATTTAGTCCTTTGCCATGCAGGGTCTGTGAAATCACTTTATCAGACTAATAACCAGGATGACAATTCAAATCAAAGGAGTGACACCAGAACCACCAAAAACATACAAAATGTCACTTATATTGATATGATTCAAAGCTTGAAATAAGATAAAAATCTAAGTTGGTTGCTATTAATTTTTTTTCATATTTTAACAAGCTATAGGTCCATTTTATTATATTTCAAAATTTCAGGGGGAAATCCTCAATCCATAAGCATCAAAATATTTTCTGCATTAAATAATAGTTCTGTAATTTTTTATGTATTGGAGTGCTGTAGGCCTACATCGTAACATCATGTATTCAAAATATTTAATGTGCAAGCTTTTTTGCTGTTACCCAGAATAAAGGTTGAAAGGTCATAAAATATGAAACATGCATATCAGATTTGGAACAGCCATGCAATTGAACTATTTAGCATTCTACTGTAATTATTCAAATCATCTTAACATTTGACTCTGAGGTCAAAAAGGTTGTGATATTCTCATTATCTTTGTAGTTATTTGACAAAGTGGGATTCTTTTGTGTAGTTTTCATGTTGCTATGGTAATTTTAGCATCCGCTGACTTTCAAATTCGACTATTTTCTTAATTTTGATAGAGCAAAGTGTTGTTGTACATAATCTTACTAATGTATTTATTCTATTTTTGTGTAAAGTATTTCTGAATGTATTTCAATTTTGTTTTAAATAATAGATACATATTGTCCAAAGATCAAATTGAGTCTTGTTTTGAAAACTCTCCTGAATGACCTTCAAAATTTCTTAAAAGATCTTCTTTCATTACTAAGTAACTTCTGAAATTTTTTAGTTACTTTCCATGTAAAATAATTATTTACATGTATAATTCATTATTCTTTTAAATTATGATTGTGAAGTAATTTCATCACCACATCTGATGGTTGCTTCATTTTACAGAGAAATATGTAGTTTTGATGAAATTTTTGATGTTTTCTACAAGTAATATGCCCCCTCTGTAAGTCCTGGAACTAGGCAGTGTTTCACAAAACTTTCTACAAGTAACATGCACACTCTGTAAGTCCTGGAACTAGGCAGTGTTTCACAAAACTTTCTACAAGTAACACGCCCCCTCTGTAAGTCCTGGAACTAGGCAGTGTTTCACAAAACTTTCTACAAGTAACATGCACCCTCTGTAAGTCCTGGAACTAGGCAGTGTTTCACAAAACTTTCTAAAAGTAACATGCACTCTCTGTAAGTCCTGGAACTAGGCAGTGTTTCACAAAACTTTCTGCCCATAATATGGGAATCAATAAAATTACTATACATCTACCACACAATATTCACTGATTACTGATTTATTACACTGATTGTTGATTTAATTAATTTCTCAATATTTGCCAGAGTTATGGCACTTTAACACCTACTACCTTGTATTCCCCTCTATATGTTTACATTTTAAGATACACTATTATGTAACGGTAGACCTACATGTATATGTTTTTTATCTTTCACAATTTAAGGATTATGACTCTGATTCAAAATTTAGTCCTTTGCCATGCAGGGTCTGTGAAATCACTTTATCAGACTAATAACCAGGATGACAATTCAAATCAAAGGAGTGACACCAGAACCACCAAAAACATACAAAATGTCACTTATATTGATATGATTCAAAGCTTGAAATAAGATAAAAATCTAAGTTGGTTGCTATTAATTTTTTTTCATATTTTAACAAGCTATAGGTCCATTTTATTATATTTCAAAATTTCAGGGGGAAATCCTCAATCCATAAGCATCAAAAATATTTTCTGCATTAAATAATAGTTCTGTAATTTTTTATGTATTGGAGTGCTGTAGGCCTACATCGTAACATCATGTATTCAAAATATTTAATGTGCAAGCTTTTTTGCTGTTACCCAGAATAAAGGTTGAAAGGTCATAAAATATGAAACATGCATATCAGATTTGGAACAGCCATGCAATTGAACTATTTAGCATTCTACTGTAATTATTCAAATCATCTTAACATTTGACTCTGAGGTCAAAAAGGTTGTGATATTCTCATTATCTTTGTAGTTATTTGACAAAGTGGGATTCTTTTGTGTAGTTTTCATGTTGCTATGGTAATTTTAGCATCCGCTGACTTTCAAATTCGACTATTTTCTTAATTTTGATAGAGCAAAGTATTGTTGTACATAATCTTACTAATGTATTTATTCTATTTTTGTGTAAAGTATTTCTGAATGTATTTCAATTTTGTTTTAAATAATAGATACATATTGTCCAAAGATCAAATTGAGTCTTGTTTTGAAAACTCTCCTGAATGACCTTCAAAATTTCTTAAAAGATCTTCTTTCATTACTAAGTAACTTCTGAAATTTTTTAGTTACTTTCCATGTAAAATAATTATTTACATGTATAATTCATTATTCTTTTAAATTATGATTGTGAAGTAATTTCATCACCACATCTGATGGTTGCTTCATTTTACAGAGAAATATGTAGTTTTGATGAAATTTTTGATGTTTTCTTGATTTACCATTTTAAAGTTTTATAAAATATTTAAAGCAGTAAGACATGTTTACCTGATTCCTATTCATTTGTAAGTAAACTCATTTGAACATCATTTTCCTTTTCCTTAATCTACTTTAAAACAAGGAAAATTTTATTAAAATATCCAAAATAATGTATGAAATTCTAAATTTCACTTGGTATTAAAGTTATGAAAATTAGTTGAACAATGACTTGACATTGTTTTTTAAAAAGTTAAATACATTGTAGTACAGAAAGTAACAGGAAAAATGGGAATTGATCAATTGACCACTCACACAAGGTCTTAGATTGAGATCTGTTGATGTAACCTGAAGTAGGTCAACCTCATAATTCTGTACATATTGTACCGTTTTGTATTTTGTTTTCACTGAATTGTACGTTTATGTTAGTTTGATTTTTCATGGCAATTTTATGTTTATGCATAATTTGTTTTCTTTTTATCTGTGTTTCTGTAGTATCTCAAGAATCTCCTTTATAAATTATTGTAGTGAAAATTCAGTTCCAGCAAATGTTGATAAAGACATGTAACGGTACCTTCTTTTGTACAAACAGTCCAAATTTCCAATGTGATTTTTCTGAAAAATTCACTGTCGCAGCATTTTTGTGTGTGAAAGGAATACACACCTAGCACTTCTTGCTAAGAAATGATGAAAATGAAAAGAAGAAAACTTTAGAAATTTTCAAAAGTAGTTGAGCATATACTTAAATTTTGAGTACCATACTCAAGCTATTTTCCATGAAAAAACCACACTATTTACTCATTTTGTATGTAAATGATTTTTTGCAATGTGTTTTCTTTTGAGTTATACCCATAAGTCTAAAAGCAAATTTTTACTCATAATAATGAAGTAATAGTTGAGCTTGTGTATCTATTAATTTGTGTTGGGCTCCAACTCTGTTTTATTTATCTAGAAGGTATTACATTTTAAAGTGAATCTCAATGAAACAAAAGATATCTGTTATTAAGAACATGATTTCTTGATTGCAATAATAAAAGTCTTTGGTGTATATTTGATAATGCTGTAGAGGTAATTCATGCCATTTTTCTTCTTAGTTTAATGTTATGTTACGTCTTGCTGAAAATTCATAACTTATATATAGATATTTCACCAGCTATAGACAAAGTGCCACATATATTGACCTGTGCTATGGACCTATGCTCATATAATGCAGTGTTTGTTCTGCTTGCAATGACCTGGAATCTCCATTCAAAGTCTCATCTGTAAGACTACTTGCACTTCTTTTACCGAGTGCTATATAATAGTCCCCATCTTTTGTTATATCTTAGATAAACCATGGTACCAGAAATCGACTCTGGGACCGCCCACTCTGGGCACAAATACTCTAAATAAGGTAGTCACTGTGAGCACTGGACAAATTTTGTAAAGACCAGTTTAAATTGGAGATCACAGAAACCATGAGTTGAACTTGAACACATTTATTTTTCCTGATGCTATTACTATATTATGCGCATTAAGCACATACATATTTGAAGGCAAAGTAATTTATTATATATACGTAGGTTATAAAAACTGTATACTCGGGTGTATACTCAGGTTATATGTATATGATAATAAATATTTGTTAAACTGGTTTTATGCAAATTTTTTCTGTTTTGCACAATGTTCAGTTTAAAATGATATCCACATAAGAGAGACTTTAAAAGCCGAGGGCTAAGAAGTTATGGTGATACACTATATATTTGCTTACACTACATAAACTATACATAATGAACATTCATGTACAGAAAGACTATAACTACAATGGAATCTTGTTATCTCAAAACTCACAGGGCCGCCCTTATTACTTCGAGATATCCAAAATTCAAGATAACCAAAATTTTTAATTGAAATGTTATTCTATCCATAAAAATCTGGACTGGCTTTTCAATGTTGACATATCTAGAATTTCGACTCTTCCGATTTTGACAGAACAAGATGCCACTGTAAATCAAGTGGTCTTCAGTATACTGGTACCTGTAAATTTTTACTCTAGTTTAATTTTCACCCTTAGATGAAAGGTAAATTTCAAAATGGAAGGAAATTTTTTTAGCTAAATGATGGAAGCACATACTTGCCATGAAACTGGTGATCATGGGCAAATATATTTTCTGTCTTGAAAAGGTGAAAATTTGCAGGTATACAATATTTTACTTAAATGACTTAAGACTGACCTACTTAGAGTAATGTACATATTACAATTTTGGGATATTGTGTTTTCTTTAATTTATGTTAGATATGATTTAGATGTACAGAAATCTTTTTATGCCCCATAAATTTGGAGAGAAATATCATTTTTCATCTGTCTGCCCGTTTGCCACATTCTGTTAAGTAACTTACGTTTCCCCTTCAAAATTTTGTATTAATGAAACTTAGCATTTAAATTATGGTCAACATTTGGCAGAGTTATGGGACTTTGAAATCTTTATATTTTAACTCCCTGGGGCATAGTATTTCTTGAGCACATCTTATGTCATATTTCAATAATAACTGTTAGTTCTATAAGTGTATGATGTTTATATATGTCATACAAACATATTAGATATAGATATTATTATATGATTTGATATACTCTTTCTCCATGTTCTCAACCTGAGGTTCCCGATATCAGCCTGAGGGCCTCTGTCTGATATCAGGAACAAATGCTGAGAAGGAGTATGATATCAAAATGTCATATTATAAACTTTTTATCATGTGTCTAAATTACAAATTATAACATATACCAACAAATTCTATATCCGGCCAACAAAGAATTAAGAATGCATTCACCAGGTTCAGTTTTATGATTTCAGATGACATTGAATGAGCAGATGATAAAATGATCGCAGAAACAAATGACACTCCGAATTCTTTTTTTCTTTTCATTGATCGCAATTTAAATAGAGAAGTTCCGAACAGGGGATGCATTACGAGACTAATTTATGCATGGGGCGTGACAGTATCGCATACAAATGTAGTCATATTTAGTACCGACATATGATAAATACACGTAGTAATCATTTATTAACTCTTTGGTGTTAGAGGTAGTTGTTCTATACAAAGCTCACTGTATAACCTTGACAACATCATGTGATTAGCCATACATGTAGCTGCATCTAATGTAATTCTCCATTGAGTCTTCCCTGTTCCACCATTGGTTTGAAATTGACACCTTTCATCTCTAGTTTTATCTGATTGATGAAACTCCTAGAGGCAGGGAGATTTTGGGGGTAGCCTACCTGGTTGGAAATGTGATTTTGGCAAATTATTATCACAAATGATCAGAAACTTATAAAATATAATTGTAAACTATCTGTATAATACAATGTACTTCTAAGTAAAACATGGATACATTGATTTACTGCTGATTTTCACAATTATTTTAATATCAGTTTTATCATGCCCAGAATTTTTCAGTGAAATTTTATTTCGGTCATCTCAAGTATATGACACCATTGCCCAAGTTGCAAAATGAATCCCAATTGGGTTAGGTTATTATTCGTCAAATTATTTCTAAACAATGAAAAATATTCCTTCTTCCTGGAAAAGTATTTTAACTTTAAAAATATGGAAACCTATCAGGTATGGTACACAAATGGCTGAGGATACCTGGTATGGTAACATCTTAGGTACTGTCCAGTGGATATCAACTACATGTATGGAAACACACAGACATGTTTTATTTAAACATTGATACCCGTCTTGAGAGACATCTCTCCTACAAGACAACCTGTGTTATAAAACGTACACACGTTAAAAAAAACCATTGAACTATGAGAGGCCTTCTGACTCAAGATACTATACTACAAGTGGATCAATCTCTCAATGCTGATTACACTGTAGTTGTAAACTCAAAACTATCCTTTTTACCTTCCATATAGATGTATATGATAAAGTAAATACATTGCTTAGGATATCTGCTCTGTAAACATCTCTGGTACTATCAACTGGTAAACATATAACAAATGGTACATATTTTTGATATAGTGGAACTTGATTTTTCATACTGCATTCCCCAGGTTAGTTGAATTATCCTGTAAGTAAATGTCCTTTGAGAGACCACCTATGTTAAGGGACCACATTAGTTACAGGTGTCAGTCATATTAGACAGGTTTTACTGTACCTGATCTGTAAACACATTTTCTTTGTTTTGTAAATATGTGTAAGCACTACCAGGTAAGGTACAAGTATTGTTCATTATTTTGTACTGGTGTTTATGTAATACCTGTCTGTATTGGAATTAATGCATGTTTTATACCAGTACATTTCATGTAAAAACAGCTGAATGTATTACATGTACTGTGATATATTTTGTTTTTGTTTTTTTAAATCAGCTACATTTATAGTAGATTAAAGGTATTTATATAACATTTAATTATGTATGACAGTGCTCAGTCTTAGATTTCTATAAAAATTGATTTATGATCATTTCTATTATTTGAACAAATATTCATTTCATTGTTTTAGAAATAGTATCTGTAATTACATGCAAGATGCACAGGGGAAAAGAGATATAGTGTTTAAGGTACTTTGAGTTCTTTTACAAAACCAAAGAAACACTGAATCCTGTATTATATGTACATTGTATCTAGTTGTCATTTCAAGTACAAAACTATTGGTATGTTCAACTTAAAGGGACTTAAGCTGTGTTTACCCCCAAAATAATGATTTCAATTTTTTCTACTTTTACTACTTGTACTTGATGTACAATAACAAATAAGAGCTATACACAGGAATAAAAAATCTTATATTCCTGTATATTTTGACAAAATAAGGTCAGATCCACTGTGGTATTCACTATTTATATATTAATACTGGTATTAAGGTTGAGTTAAGCAATTACAGTTGAAAAAAGTGCCAAACCTGCCAAATTCAGGAGAATTGATTTACTGTATTATGACACAAGTGGGATATTGATATATCATGTTCTGAGTGGGACACTTATAGGTTGTATGGATTGTATTTACTTCATCAACAAAGTATACATTGTTAACATTGTGTTACTTTACTGCAATGTGGGATAAAATAAACTATCTAAATGGAACTTGTGTGAATATTTCATATTTTTACCTGCAGAATTTCAGACAATTCGGTATTTTCCAATTCTGTTGCCAAATTATGATTTCCATTGATCCCACACTGAAATATCTGGGCGAGGGTCAGCAAAATGCATTATCACTACAGGGCTTGAACTCTCTTAACCATTTAATGACCCAAGGTCCATTCAGAATAACTGCACTTAATATTTTATTTATCAGTAGTTAAGCTTCAGATCCAGTGTATTCAATATTACGCTTCAGATTTAAATTGTGTTGGGTATCTTCCATATGCTTTTGTATCCACTGATATTATATGCGTAAAGTATGCAAACACATACCATATCTGGAGCACTGTTAAATGGCCATTATTACTTGGATAATTTCATCTACAACAGAACTTTGCAGAGATATGTACATAATGCTGTTTAAAGTGAATTGTAACAGAATATACACCTTCCAACATCAACAGTAAAATTCAGAACAAACACTTTCGGAAAATCATAATGAACTTGATAAATGATTTTATACCGAAAGTTTAATTTATCTATTTGATGCCCATGACGACATTGATCTCTATGTAGTCACATTCTATTTATGTGTCGTTTTCAATATATTTCTTTATCAGAGCAAATTCATTACAACAACAAAGCCTCCATGGAACAAACATGATTGATGTAAAAGCGTTCACAATACAAATGAAAGTAACACAAAAGATGTAATCTTATATTTATTTATCAGACATGCATTTCAAACAACCAATGAAAAGAATGTTATATGAATTAAGACTGTGAATAAGTTTCATATGGAAAATATTCAGAATGATTTCCATCAAATATGAGTGCGATATAGTCAATTTCCAACTGGAACGGGCCGTCAATGTTATCACAAATAGTAATTCCAAAGAACCGGATAAAACTCTGATTCATTCTAATTTGCTTATCCTGAATTCTTCCCTCACTTGTCAAATAGAACTTGGAAAATGGAATCTGAAATTGGAAATTAGAAATTGTATTAAGATATATTTGGGAAACATCATGCCCAGGTCACATCTATTTTAGTTTGACCTTGAGATTAACTCAGACAAGAGTGTTTTATAATTAAAACATATATTACCAATTTTGGAATTACAACATCCTGTTGTTTAGACAAAAGTTTCATTTGTTGTTTTACATCCCACATATAATGTTTCACTTATCTGTTACAATCTGTAGGTAAAAAGGCCCAAATTCTGATCTGCAATAACAAATAACACCTGTCTCATCCTGGACACCCACGATTTTAGTTCACTTCTAATGCAGAGTGTTTGGTTAAAGACAACAAGGTCTTGGGTATGACTTGGTAAAGAGAATTTAAACCTTGACTTTGTACTTGTAAGGTGAATACTAACAGAGGGAGCCACCCTAAGCAATTTCATACGGTACACAGCAGAAATGTACATCATACAAGAAACTCTACCCTTTTGGTTGAAGTGGAATGGCATGAAGTTCAAGTTCAAGGTAAGTAAACCTGGAGTAAGTTGTATGACTTGATAACTGAAATCATGTATTTAAGAAAGTAAATCTTTTTCCTTTTTAACTCATAAATTCAGGTCAAAGACTAAAAATGAACTTTAACAAAATGAGGTCATTTGATGTAACAAACCACTCTACTGTCATTTTGATATTAGTGAGCAATACAGGTTCAGGTGAGTGTTCCAGGCTCAGATGATCTTGTTATATAGAGTATAGGTGAGTGATACAGGCTCAGGTGAGCTTCTTGTTATATAGAATCTAGGTGAGTGATACAGGCTCAGGTGAGCAGCTTCTTATATAGAATGTAGGTGAGTGATACAGGCTCAGGTGAGCAGCTTCTTATATAGAATCTAGGTGAGCGATACAGGCTCAGGTGAGCAGCTTCTTATATAGAATCTAGGTGAGCGATACAGGCTCAGGTGAGCAGCTTCTTATATAAAATCTAGGTGAGCGATACAGGCTCGGATGAGCAGCTTCTTATATAAAATCTAGGTGAGCGATACAGGCTCAGATGAGCAGCTTCTTATATAGAATCTAGGTGAGTGATACAGGCTCAGGTGAGCAGCTTCTTATATAGAATCTAGGTGAGTGATACAGGCTCAGGTGAGCAGCTTCTTATATAGAATCTAGGTGAGTGATACAGGCTCAGGTGAGCAGCTTCTTATATAAAATCTAGGCGAGTGATACAGGCTCAGATGAGCAGCCTGTTATATAAAATCTAGGTGAGTGATACAGGCTCAGGTAAGCAGCTTCTTATATAGAATGTAGGTGAGTGATACAGGCTCAGGTGAGCAGCTTGTTATATAAAAATCTAGGTGAGTGATACAGGCTCAGATGAGCAGCCTGTTATATAGAATCTAGTTGAGTGATACAGGCTCAGGTGAGCTTCTTGTTATATAGAATCTAGGCGAGTGATACAGGCTCAGGTGAGCAGCTTCTTATATAAAATCTAGGCGAGTGATACAGGCTCAGATGAGCAGCCTGTTATATAAAATTTAGGTGAGTGATACAGGCTCAGGTAAGCAGCTTCTTATATAGAATGTAGGTGAGTGATACAGGCTCAGGTGAGCAGCTTGTTATATAAAATCTAGGTGAGTGATACAGGCTCAGATGAGCAGCCTGTTATATAGAATCTAGTTGAGTGATACAGGCTCAGGTGAGCTTCTTGTTATATAGAATCTAGGCGAGTGATACAGGCTCAGGTGAGCAGCTTCTTATATAAAATCTAGGCGAGTGATACAGGCTCAGATGAGCAGCCTGTTATATATAAATTTTAGGTGAGTGATACAGGCTCAGGTAAGCAGCTTCTTATATAGAATGTAGGTGAGTGATACAGGCTCAGGTGAGCAGCTTGTTATATAAAATCTAGGTGAGTGATACAGGCTCAGATGAGCAGCCTGTTATATAGAATCTAGTTGAGTGATACAGGCTCAGGTGAGCTTCTTGTTATATAGAATCTAGGCGAGTGATACAGGCTCAGGTGAGCAGCTTCTTATATAAAATCTAGGCGAGTGATACAGGCTCAGATGAGCAGCCTGTTATATAAAATTTAGGTGAGTGATACAGGCTCAGGTAAGCAGCTTCTTATATAGAATGTAGGTGAGTGATACAGGCTCAGGTGAGCAGCTTGTTATATAAAATCTAGGTGAGTGATACAGGCTCAGATGAGCAGCCTGTTATATAGAATCTAGTTGAGTGATACAGGCTCAGGTGAGCTTCTTGTTATATAGAATCTAGGCGAGTGACACAGGCTCAGGTGAGCATCTTCTAATATAGAATCTAGGTGAGTGATACAGGCTCAGATGAGCAGCTTGTTATATAGAATGTAGGTGAGTGATACAGGCTCAGGTGAGCATCTTCTTATATAGAATGTAGGTGAGTGATACAGGCTCAGATGAGCAGCTTGTTATATAGAATCAAGGTGAGTGATACAGGCTCAGGTGAGCATCTTCTTATATAGAATCTAGGTGAGTGATATAGGCTCAGGTGAGCATCTTGTTATATAGAATCTAGGTGAGTGATACAGGCTCAAGTGAGCAGCTTGTTATATAGAATCTAGATGAGTGATACAGGTTCAGGTGAGTGTTCCTGGCTCAGGTGAGCTTTTTATTATATAGAATCTAGGTGAGTGATCCAGGTTCAGGTGAGCTTCTTGTTAATAGATTCTAGGTGAGTGATACATACTCAGGTGAGTTTCTTATTATATAGAATCTAGGTGAGTGATACAGGCCCAGGCAAATGTTATATCTAGAGTTCACCAAGAATCTTGAAATTTACCTTTGCAATTTGCCAGTATGGACCACCTCGTGTGAAAAGTGTATAATTATACTGATCATTAAACATGATGTCTAAGTACTCATCCATATGAATGTTGAGATAATATGGGCGTCCATCTCCTCGGATTCTCATAACTAAATGAGTGTACTGACTCCAGTCGTATGGTTCTGGTTTACCAAATAATCCCTGTTATGAAAATAAGAACATATAAAGTACATGTATACATGTATGTATACCAGTATATATAAAGTAAATTAAAGGGGCAGTAGCTGTATTTACCAACAACAAAAATACTTCCATCTTTTCTACTTTTACTACTTGTTCAATAACAAATAAGAGCTATACACAGGAATAAAAAAATCTTTTGGAAATCCTATATATTTTTTTTAAATAAGGTCAGGATCCAGTGTGGAATTCATGTACAAATAGTAAGGTTGGCTTTATCAAAGTTCTGCAATTGAAAAAGTGTCAAACCTGGATTTCTTAAGCAATTTTCACAAAATATATGAATTGAATTTTTATGCCTGTGTATATCTCTTCTTTTTTTTGTTATTGTATATATGTATCAGTCTACGTAGTAAAAAAGAAATTTAAAAAATTAAAAAACACAGCTAATACCCCTTTCAGAAATGAAAAAGCAAGAAACATAACTTCATTATCATAAGAATATAACCTGTATATAAACAAAGTCACATGACATACTCCAATCACCCATGTAATGATAAAGCATGTCAAATTATTTACAAAAAGAAATGTAATTACATGTATAGACTATTGTCTGACACATAAAACATTTCTAAATTGTGCTGACTTCAGTTACCATGTGTTAAAGTACTGGTACTGGATTGTTAGCAACAAAGAGTGACAAGTGTACTCTAATTAGTACACCCATTTGGACGTGTTTATGTACTATGTAGGCCCATGGAGTTTGTCTTTTGGAGGCCTTTATGTACTATGTACGCCCATGATGTTTGTCTTTTGGAGGCCTTTATGTACTATGTACGCCCATCCATCACGTTTGTCTTTGGAGGCCTTTATGTACTATGTAGGCCCATCATGTTTGTCTTTGGAGGCATTTATGTAATATGTACGCCCATCATGTTTGTCTTTGGAGGCATTTATGTAATATCAAATATGTACGCCCATTATTTATGTACTATGTACGCCCATCATGTTTGTCTTTGGAGGCCTTTATGTACTATGTAGGCCCATCATGTTTGTCTTTGGAGGCATTTATGTAATATGTACGCCCATCATGTTTGTCTTTGGAGGCATTTATGTAATATGTACGCCCATGGAGTTTGTCTTTTGGAGGTGTTTATGTACTATGTACGCCCATCGAGTTTGTCTTTTGGAGGCCTTTATGTAATATGTACGCCCATCATGTTTGTCTTTGGAGGCATTTATGTAATATGTACGCCCATCATGTTTGTCTTTGGAGGCCTTTATGTACTATGTAGGCCCATCATGTTTGTCTTTTGGAGGTGTTTATGTAGTCACGTGAAAATTAGGTGTGATCTTGATCTCAGATGTGAGACTTTTTGTCAACGTAATGAGAAACCCCTAATTTTAGAGTGATCTTGACATCAGATGTGAGACTTTCTGTAATGACAAACTTCTAATTTAGGAGTGATCTTGACATCAGATGTGAGACTTTCTGTAATGATAAACCCCTAATTTAGGAGTGATCTTGACATCAGATGTGAGAATTTCTGTAATGACAAACCCCTTTATATTTCCATTTTGATTTTTCTTATTTGATTTTGATAAGTGTTCAACATCACACTCAACAATTTTTCAGTTATATGGTGGCAGACGGTTATTAATGGTGGAGGAGAGAACCCAGTTATAATGTACCAAGAAAAGACCATTGGCCTTCTGCAAGTAAACTGGCAAAACTCCTCACAAAAAAAACCAGTCTAGGTTCCAACGGGGCTTGCACCTGTGTGACAAGTGTGAGAGACTTCATAGTAGTGTGATGCTCTAAACATTTGGTCATTGAGACCCCAGGGTCCCCTACCAGTATTTCCATTAGAAACATTTGTGCTAGAAAATATTTTGCAAAAATAAAGTACGATATTAGAAAAATAAGTCCCAGATAAGGAATTCTGATCCAATTCTAAATGACCCTAACACTATAAGGTGGTATGTATAATCTTCAGTAAAGGTCATGGCACACCACCTTACCATAAGAAACAAGTGTATAAATATAGAATAATAAAGATATGGGCAGGACAAAAGATTCATAAGGGCCAAAGTGATCCAAAGTTGGAAAATAGTCCTTTTTAAGGTTACGTGAGTATATTGACAGTCATGACCAATACAGCATAACCAGAGCTAAGTATAGAACATTGACATCCATGACCAATACAGCATAACCTGACCAGAGAGACCTCTGGTATGTGTTCAGCACATTAACATCTGCTACCAATACAGTAAAACCTGACCTGAGAGACCCCTGTTGTGAGCCAGAGGCATCACCTCCCTTGGAAAACTAAACTGACAAAACCATTCTGTTAAATAAAATTGTTCTGTAAATACAACATCATTTAAAAGACCATTTGTTTTGGCTCTTGAGGGTCTATATTACCAAAGAGGGGGTGGTCTTCGAGGACAGGTTCTACTTTATTGATAAATCATTACTATGATCATTACCAAATTTAGTGGACATTTGATCTGACAAAATCCAGTGCTCGTGGTCAAGCCATCCTTCAATGGTTCAGTATTCAGATAACCATAGAACAAGCCTTTATTATTTTTGCTCTGAGTGAAATATGCTCTGCTTTTACCAACACCAGTGTCAGCATCTGTACTAACTATCCATGAATCAATGGTGTCACTGTCATTAAACTTGCAGAAATAATCAAAGTCTCCATGAGTAGCAAATGGCTTTAAAGTCCACATGTCACTCCATTTTTTCTTGAGTCTCTTTGGGAAGGTTTGTATAAAAGTTTTGTCCAAAACTCTCTTATCTCTAACTTTACCATCCCCTAGTGTTGTGAGTCTGTGATCACTGATGATGTGGCAGGAAGGTACCACACACAGTTTTTGTGGCTTCAAGAGACGAAAGTCTAACAGCACTTGACTTGCAATTATTGATCCTAACTTGTTAGCCATCTTTCTTTTTATACATGGACACTGAAAACTTTAGATGTGTGGAGGCTGCAAAACAGATAGGAAAACAATTATAAATCGGTGTTCAATGTGATGTCAACTAAACTGGAAGACCAAGATCTTTTTTATAGGTCTTTGTCCAACAATTGGGCGTTTGACTCTCAATTTTAACTTGCAGATAGAGTTTTGAGTTACTGTTGTAAGACTGTAATATCTAACTTTTACTTTCTTTTTACTAGTCAAATCTTCGAAATAATAAATCAGAAATTTACATTTAAAAAAACATGGAAACAGTCTCCGTTTTACAGTGAAAATTCTACATAGGATACTAGTTTAGACCCTTTCACAAGAACTGCGGTCCTGTAACTTTGAGTGACAAAATGATACAGATTCTTGGAAAATGACGTCAAGAAACTTTTTAAAAATTGTTACAAAAACAACATCTATGTTTTTTGCGGGTATCTGTATCATTTTGCCACTCAAAGTCAAAGAGGTTTAAACAGCCAGATACTTTTGACATGGGGCATGTTAACACGCCAAAGTAAAGCGAGATCCAATATTATTAGAGTACTTTCAGTAACGAGTTTCTAACCAACAAGCTTTCATTTATGTAATTTCTGTGGAAACGCTGGATAAAATCGGAGAATTTTATATGTCCTGGGACAGAAATTATCATTTATGTAGTTCATGGCAATTTTTATTACTATTTGAGAAATTATTATTTGAAATTGAAGTCACAAGATTATTGTATGATAAAAAGAGTAATTTTATTGTTCAAAAGTACATCAATTTCATTATTTATTTTAAACGTTACGTGGTTTAGAAAATATATTGTACAGTAAAATATTATAATATAGGCTACTATAGATCTGTAGACTTCTAAAAATAATGGTGCCCGATACTTTTTGCACGTCTCTGTACCTCTCAATACTTTTCTTGCTGCTCAATATATCATTCATCGGACTATCCTGCGGCTACTGGCTACAGCTAATGTTTATCCATGACTTTCTTCGAACTTGTACGATAGAGGGCAACTTCGAGTTTCGGTTTCCATTATATACTCATTTCGTTCTTTGACACGTTCGTAGATATCAATAAAAACCGATTGCGCTCTTTTTAAATTTATAATTTATAAATTATAATTATATAACAACCAGAAAGAAAAATGCCAATCAGAAAGGTAATTCATGCAATCTCGGCTCGCCGGGCATGTCAGGTACATTTCATGCAACAAGTGCTTGAAAACCTCTCAAATCGTCACAAGTACGATAATAATATAGAACGATACGAGTTTACCGCATCGGGTTAGGGATTCAAAACTGATAATTCACATTACCTTGACCTTTATGATGTGTCACACTTCCGGGTACTGAAGGAATTTGTATATTTGGTAGAGTCTGTTAGCATTTGTATATTTGATAGATTCTAAACAAAATCATGGGAAGTCGAGCATCAATTCAGCTGCAAGAAGCAGAACTTGACGAAATTCAAAGTGAAACAGGCTGTAAGTTTATATTTGATTAAACTGTATTTACAAATTACATAATCACCGATAATAAATTCTTACAAATAAATAAATAATCAGATAATTTTTTAGACATATGATATGTTATGATGTGTACTAATATGTCATAATGTGTCATATCATAGGTACGGGGTTTTCCCTTGAAAATTTCATTAAAGTTTCATTGTGAAATGTGAACAACTGTTTGAACTTATGAGTGAAATGTGAACAACTGTTTGAACTTATGAGTGAAATGTGAACAACTGTTTGAACTTATGAGCGAAATGTGAACAACTGTTTGAACTTATGAGTGAAATGTGAACAACTGTTTGAATTTATGAGTGAAATGTGAACAACTGTTTAAACTTTTGAATGATCATAGAATAGAATAGACATAGTTACAGCTAACTTCAAAGAAGAAGGTATTTTACTACTAAAATTGTAAAATACCTTCTTCGTTGCAGCTGAAACTAGAATGATGATATCCCCTCAAAACTAACACCAGAAAGATTCAACCAGGTCTGGATCAACAGACTGACATCAATGATCAAGAAGCTGACCAGGCAAAAGAAAATAAGATATAAGATTGCAAAAAGGATTGGAAGCTGAAAGACTGGGATGAATTCCATCTGATAAAAAATAGCTGTAATTGTAAAGATGTGTATGTAGCGGTACAGAGGGTATCAGTCTAGATAGGTCAGTTTGTAAGAGCGTCATGCCAGTGTTAGGAAGGTCCTGGGTTCGATTCCTGGTCTGGTCGCACATTTTTCCTTGCCTGTTACATTTGGTGCCCAACTAAATAACTCACGATGGTGTGTTAAGAAGGCAACTTATATAGCGATAGCAAGAATATAAAAATTTCAGATACCAAAGTATAAATCAATAGAATGTCCAGGACATAGATACAAATCTGGTAAAAATGGACAAACACGGACCTCTGGAAACCAAGAGGTGGGATCAGGTGCCATGGAGGAGTAAGCATCCCCTGTCGACCGGTCACACCCGCCGTGAGTCCACAGTCAAGTCCAATGAAACAAGTGAGGAGTGTATCCTCATCACAATTGGTACAGACGTCTCAACAACCACCAACGTAAAGGCAACTCAACATTTCACTTAGTGAAACAGAGTAAAGCCAACATACTGAAAGAACAGTTTGCATCAGTATTTACCAGTAAGGATATAAACCACATGAACAAATGTAACAGCCCTTACCCAGACCTACCTGACATTATTATTGTTCCCAGATGGAAGGAGGAAATTACAGAGAAATATCAACCACCATAAGGCCACAGGACCTGAAAATTTACCACAAAACTTCCCATAGGGAACTTACAGATCATGAGGTCACACCAATACTTATCCTTATCTTCATTACATCAGGGACAGATACCCAACCAATGGAAGGAAGTATTAGTAACACTGATGTTCAAGAAAAGTGACATGGGGAGGCAACAAACTATAGGCACATTTCAGTCACCTCAATTACTTATAAAGATCATAGAGCACATCCTCCACAGTACCATCATCACTCACCTAGATGTAGAAGAGCAAGGCTTCCCATCAGATTTTCAACATGCATCCTGTAAACAGAGATCATGTGAAAGCCAGCTGGTCATAAGAATACAAGACCTAGTCAACAGCCTAAATACAGGAGACCAAGTTGACTGCGTTCTTTTAGATTTTTCAAAGGCCTTCAACAAGGTACCACCATTTTACATGATCCATGGCAAAACTCTAGATTGGATAGCAAGTTTCCTCCCTTACCTCAATCAAGAAGTTGTTTGTGGGGATGAGAGGTCAGGAAGGTCACAATAACATCAGGAGTGTCCCAGGGGACGGTCTTAGGACCCCTCCTGTTTCTTACATGTACTTTGTACCTACATAAATGACTTACCAGAATTTGTAACATCAACAGCACGACTGTTTGCAGACAATTGTCGTCTGTACACGCAGATAAAATCACAAGCGGATTCTAGAATCTATCAACAAGACCTAGACAACCTACAACAATGGGAGGAAAACTTGCTTATGTCCTTTAACCCAGATAAATGTGTTAAGTGTCACAAACAAGAGAAAACCATAGATAACTACATACAGCTTCCACAGTGTAGCCCTCACCACAGTAAAATCAACGAAATACCTTGGACTTAGCATCAGGCCATCAGGCCAGACATAAAATATTCTCTGTTTGCTTTTTACCGACTCTACCCTTTTACCTATGGGTAGGTAGGTAGGGATATTATTTTATTTTATTGGAAATGTTTCTGTCATTGTTCAGTCAGTCATTTTCTTTACAAATTATAATGAAAATAATTGTAAATGAGGACACATTAAATATTTCTTAAATGTTTGAGACAGACATGAGAAGAGAGAGGTTATTTGCAAAATATCAGTAAGTTTTCACTGTACAACAATTACTTATAAAATCTCAACAGTCATCTCATAGCATTTGTTCACTGGTCATAAGTTTAACAGATTTGCCAATATTACATCAGAGAACTTTCCTGGGATTTTTAAATATATTTCTAATGTAAATTAGAGAAATACACAGGGTTATGTTCAAGAAAACAGGTGTATAAATTTAATTGATATCATTTTACTAGATTTGATATCGTTTTTGTAAAATAATTACATTTTGACAAATATTTTTGAAATTAAAAAAAATAACGGGAGGTAACTCTTACGTAACTGTCTACACGATTTTATGTTTGCTAAAACATTATTCCCTTCAGCTTTCATGAAAGGAGGAAACATATCAAACAAATTTACACAGGTGTTTCATAAATTGTTTATCTTAGTAAAACATGTATCATACAGGATTTTTGGTTTCCTATTGTTATAAATAGCATAGGCGTCGGAACCGGGAGCCCCCCCCCCACTTTTTTTGCAAAGATAGACATAGGTGTTAAAAATTGGGGCTTAGCCCCCAGACGTTTCTGGCGTGTGTATGTCACTATGTGTTATAAGTTGGTTTAGCGCCCAATGTAAATCAATGTACCCTTCATCAGCAGTTTTACATGTTGTTTTTGTGAGAAAATTTGCCCGTTTAATTTAGTGTTAGAAGGCTGGTTGTCTCTTTCTGGGTACATTGTAGCTAGGTTTCTTCCTCCACCATTAAAAATTGGCCACAGCCATGTAACTGAAACATATAACAAAATATATGTACATGTAGTTAATGTTATATTGCTATAAAATGTGTAAATGAAATAATGGTATGAATTACGACATCGACAATGACTTGAAAGTAAGCTCCTATTTTTACAAATGTAGGAAAAAGCATTTTTGGGAGTTTATCCAATCTCTCTATGTACTAGAAACTGAGAAAGCTATTTTTTTCTGTTAATGATATAACCTTTCCCTCAAAATAGTTAGCATTGTATATAAATATTTTCACATTTTAGTTTAAGTTCCTTTAAAATCAAAAGGACAATGCTTTTCCAACATGGTACATATTGTATATACATTGTCATATTGTACTGTAGTATGTGTATAGTGATGGTTACAAATAATGTCAATATCATCACTTCCAAGCCATATGTTTTGTAGAAAGGTCATGTAATCAGGTGAGTAATATAGTTTTTGTTTTTACCAGATCATTAATTCTTGTGTCTTTAACTTTCAGTTTCACATAACCAGATAGTACGTTTGTATAGTCGTTTCACCAGCTTGGACAAAAACAACAATGGATTCCTGAGGTATGTGTTTAGCACATGTACAAGTGTATATACTGCAGCTGCTTTGGCTTGATTTAACGAGTAGCATGACTTCATAAATCAGAACCGAAAGTAAAAATTCTGTATTAGACCAGTTAAAATTTCTGTATTTGCCGGTTTTTCTGTATTACCCTTGTATTAATGACCAAATCTCAGACACACGGAATCGTATTAAATGGACAATTTCCAGTGTATTTTAAGTCGTTGGTTAATAAATACATGTATAAATTTGTACAATAAAAGAAATAAAAACATGCATAAAGGTACACTTTTTATATCAATTTTGGATACAATCTTGAAAAAATCATTCTGTTTTACATATTAGGTATTTTTCAACAACATCTGTAAAAAAGACATCAGAATAGATCATTTTATTTGAATATGTATCAGTTTGATGTAATATTACACAAATTATCATATTCATGCATTAAGAATTGAGTTATTAGTTCATGTTATTAATTTAATTAATTCTAGTATTTCATCCATGTAACACAAGCATGATAAAATCTGTCATTTACAGCTGTTGATTGGATATGCCATTGTGTCTATCATGTAGCTTTCATGGTGCAGTGTGTATATTAATGCCTTGTAGTTTTATATATCAGTGCTAGCTTCATTTTATTGTTGTAGTCGAGAAGACTTCTTGAGAATACCTGAACTTGCCATCAACCCCCTGGGAGACAGAATTGTGCATTCTTTCTTCACAGAAAGGTAGACATTAAAAACGTTGTAAATTAAAATACATGTACATATTTACTGCCTGTTGTTGTCATTTTTTTTATGGCATCATACACACTCATTCAATTTGTTTGAAATTTTTGTCAGCAATATTAACTGAACTCATTTTCACCATGTAATGATTTAACTCAATATTGCTTCAAACTGTATGACAAAAATATTGCAAACACTTCAAAACACCAATCATATAATTAGCATCTTATAAATGGAAAATGAGTCACATCAAATATTTTTCAAGAGTTAATTTATTGTAAAAGAAACATTTGGATAAAACCATTTTGTGACTTTTAACTACATGTAGTTATGTTCCATTAGTCTTCATAAAATGAATCATCATCTAATGCATTATTCAGACATCAGTTCAAAGACATTATAGTAAAGTAAAGGGTTGGGCTGAAAATGAAAAAAAAAATCTATATTTTAAAAAAATTTTCCTCATTTTAGCAATGGTGAGACCATCAACTTCCGACAGTTTATGCGAGTACTGGCAAGATTTCGACCTACAAAAATTAATCAGAGTAAAAACAAACTGAATACTAGAGAGGAGAAACTTAAATGTAAGAACAATAGAGATTTGTTTATTCTGTATGATGTCAAATAGTTGGTCTATAATGTCATACAATTTTTATTTTATAATGTCATACAATTTTGATGGTTTTCTTTGTGTTCACTTGTACATTCATTAATGTCTAAGATATACAAGTGACTGAAACAAAATGTTTTCAAGCATGTCATGTTTCTGTGTCACATATAGAAATGTTAATTTCACTAAATCTTTGTGTCAGTCACGTACAGATCATTACGTGTAGGTAGTAAAGTAAACAAGAAATTATTTTTACACAAAATTATCAGATCCCCAGGTCCAAAGGGCCAAGGGAGTGATTGCAGTGGTCCGATATCAGTCATCCGTCTGTCTGAAAACTTTTCCTTTTAATAGTAAACAACATCTTTCAAAGAACTGCTGGACAGATTCCAACCAGATTGGCAGGAAACTAATTGACAATCAGTGAAATTTTACAAAATTGAAATTTGACTGAAATCACATCACTTGATGGTGCCAATTATCTCAGCTGGTAAATACATATATTACATACATATAGGTTTGAGTCCTAATCCGGCCACTCATTTGCCTCTCTTATAGTAATTAATGAATATAATTTTAATTTTATATTATACGTACCGTAAACCAATAAAAAAGAAACATTTATACTGTACCTGGTATTTTGGTACCAGCTGAGAATCTTATACTTAAGTAATATTTCGCACTGATAACACCATTTAAAATTCTAAATTCTTTTAAAGTCAAGATAGCGATCTTTTTACATTGGTTACTCTTTGACGGATGTTGGCTATATGTTAAATTTTTTGGTTGACCTTATCTAATACCACTTTCTCTTAAGAATATCTGTTTAAAACTGGAGCTCAACTGATGAAATCTAATTGACAGATACAATCGTCTTGAGCATTATAACTTTGGTATTATGTTTATAATATATATACAGTGAACCCGCTTTACAAAGACATTCATAATAGCGGAATATTCGGTATCCGACAAGAATTGCTCTGGAACAAACGTACATGTACATAAAAGTACTCATTACAACGGAATATTCGGTATCCGACTCCGACATTGGATTCCGGGAACAAATGTACAAAACTCAGTGTAAATAAACTCTTTACAACGACGTAACATAGAATCCACCAGCTGATCTGGTTATTATTATCATTCTTGATTTTCTTCACGGATGAGTTCATAGGTAAAAATAATTGCCAATAAAACAAGTACACCATCAATTGTTTTCTAATCTCCACTGATAGGTGATGGCCTAGGTGTCAACAATAAGCGCTTGAATTACCCTTAACTGTACGTCAGTAGGCCTAATGTTTATAAAACATCAGTAGGTTTTGTTTGAAATGAACCTACAGGAAGTGAAATACAAGCTGGGTACAAAGTGAAAAAATAAGATTGATAAATAAATAATAAAAAATACACATAGTTGACAAGTTCCGTTAGGCTACATGTTCGTTCCGATGTGATTACAATGGCGGATCTTTAAATTATTCAGTACTGCAATAGCAGTAGACATTTTACTAAAACTTTATTTATGAAACGCATTTTTCAGAGAATTGTATCAGCAATTTCTTCATTTTTTTATTTTAGCAATAAAGTGTCTAAATCGGAATCTGGAGATATACTATAACATTCGGGCATTTTGTACATGATTCATGCATTTTACAACATCAGCGATTTAATGAAAAAATAATTGTGCATCGATGCAAACAAGATTTACTTGCATAAATTTTATTTATATATTTTCATAGAGATTTTAATGTTGTTATAAGTTTATTTATTTACATGTACAAATAGATGCGTAAATGAGTTATTTACATGTACAAATAGATGCGTAAATGATACTCAAGAGAGCTAACTATGAAATGCCCACCACATCAAATTCATTACAGTGACAAATTCGATATAACATCATTCCTACATGGGAACAAACATGGTTGTTGTAAAGAGGGTTCACTGTATATATATATGTGAGTTCTTCAATTCTACTGGTCAAAATCCAAAAGAATATCAAGATTATTAACCAGATAAAAATTGGCATTGTTTTTTCAGTTGCTTTCAAGATGTATGATCTAGATGGTGATGATAAAATCTCCAGGGATGAGCTTCTTGCAGTTCTTCATATGATGGTTGGAGCCAATATATCAGAAGAACAGGTAAGGTTTCAGATGCAATGGAAAGAATCAGAAAACATTTTGCAATATAAAAGGGCATGTATCCAGATGTGAAGTACTCCATGTTTACATTTATTACTTGTAAGAGGGATAAGCCAAGGTGTTATAAGAGTGTGAAGTTGTACTTGACATTTGTGAATTGTACCTGCTATTAGTTATTCAAGAGTCAGGACTCAACATAAACGTTTGTCCGATTGTCTGTGTTGAGATGAAAATAAGCTCGGACAAGTAAATCTTTATAAGTTAAAATAATTAACAATATTTATAATTTGTGATTTCAAACCTCAGCCAAATTGATATGTATCCATTTAGTATTTAATTCCAAAGTTAAGATTGAATTACTCAGATAAACATCATCATACTTTTACCTTCATATGAATAAACATAGATATACATTGACTTCTGATGAAATCATAACAAAGTAGATGCCAATGTAGAGTCATGAGGTCTTCCGAAAAATAATCACTAAAATGCTTGTCACCTATGAGAAATTAATAGCTTTTATGGCTGCAGTGACACCGACACTGATAAGAGATTTGTTCTGTTATCATAAACATGTATTTGACAATTTAATGGTCAACGGCTTATGAAAACAATTTATAAACTTATGGAAACAATTCATGAACAAAATGATACTAAAAACTGAGTTGCAAACAAAGAAGAAATAATGAGAGACAAGATTAAATTGAGAGCAGTTTAAAACATTCTGCCAGATCAATCTTCCAACAACAACATTTTGTTTATTTTAAATATAACAGTGTATTTTGAAAAGTGGCAAGTTCTAGACATTATCGTAGTGTGTGAATACACATGTCTTTTTGTATTTTGTTTAGTGTGTGGTAACATTTCTATCATTGTTGTTGCTTTTATTTTTTGTTTTCTGATGAATATTCTCTTATTTAGTTGGCCTGATTTTTTTTTTTATTATTATTATTTTTTTTTATTTTAAACTTTTTTTATTAAATATATATATTTTTTAATCCTATGTCGCCTATGAATTTGTTCTTTGTAAATTACGGACAAGTGGATTTGGGATTCGAACAAGTTACTTTTGGTTATTACTTGTCTGATGGGACAAGTGAAAAAAATTCTTAACGTAGAGCCCTGAGAGTACTAAGTTCTTATGTACCTCTGTTGTGTGATCATAATGAAGAAACATCTTTTATGTTCTACAGTTAGGAAGTATTGCCGACAGAACAATAACTGAAGCAGACAAAGATGGCGATCAACAGATTTCCTTTGAAGAATTTGTTTCTGTGAGTGTACAAAATATACTTCTCATATGATTTTAGTAACATTTATGTTTGTGACCATCTACAGAAAGGATCATTGGTAGCCTGTCTTGATAAGATTTTCACTTGCCCTATTAGAAAAAATACTTGTCCTGGATGTTTTGTCATAGAATTGGTCAGTCCCTGTTCATGTAAATGGTGATCACATTTAAATAGTTTTACTTCTGACACTTGAGTGATATAACTTTACCCATAGTTGATTGCAATGGATATAAAAATGATCAGCTGATAATGTCAGTGTTACATAAGGAATCTTACATAATTTACATTTGATACATTCCTTGGGACACCTTCAGACAGACCAGAATTTTGCAACTATGGGGAGATTTCCCATATAAGATTCTATTAATCAATTCAACACATCCATGTAAAATTCTATTAATCCACTCTACACACCCATGTAAAATTCCATTAATCTACTCAACACACCCATGTAAGATTCTATTAATCCACTCAACACACCCATATAAGATTCTGTTGATCCACTCAGCACACCCATGTAAGATTCTATTAGTCCACTCAACAAACCCATGTAAGATTCTATTAATCCACTCAACACACCCATATAAGATTCTGTTGATCCACTCAGCACACCCATGCAAGATTCTATTAATCCACTCAACACACCTATATAAGATTCTATTAATCCACTCAACACACCTATATAAGATTCTATTAATCCACTCAACAAACCCATGTAAGATTCTATTAATCCACTCAACCACATATGTAAGATTCTATTAATCCACTCAACACACCCATATAAGATTCTATTAATCCACTCAACACACCTATATAAGATTCTATTAATCCACTCAACACACCCATATAAGATTCTATTAATCCACTCAACACACCTATATAAGATTCTATTAATCCACTCAACACACCCATATAAGATTCTATTAATCCACTCAACACACCTATATAAGATTCTATTAATCCACTCAACACACCCATATAAGATTCTATTAATCCACTCAACACACCCAATGTAAGATTCTATTAATCCACTCAACACACCCAATGTAAGATTCTATTAATCCACTCAACACACCCATGTAAGATTCTATTAATCCACTCAACACACCCATATAAGATTCTATTAATCCACTCAACACACCCATATAAGATTCTGTTGATCCACTCAGCACACCCATGTAAGATTCTATTAATCCACTCAACACACCCATATAAAATTCTATTAATCCACTCAACACACCCATATAAGATTCTATTAATCCACTCAACACACCCATATAAGAATCTATTAATCTTATTTTCAAAACTAATTCAATCATTTGTCTTCAAATATTATATTTTGTGATATTATACCTCTTAATAAATTCTTGTGATTTCATTGGTGAATAAGCATCAAGTATTTTCCCCTCAAGTTATTTTTATGATAAATATGACATACCCCCTGCAAGTTATTTTTACAGTAAATATGACATACCCCATGCAAGTTATTTTTACAGTAAATATGACATACCCCGTGCAAGTTATTTTTACAGTAAATATGACATACACCTGCAAGTTATTTTTACAGTAAATATGACATACCCCCTGCAAGTTATTTTTACAGTAAATATGACATACACCTGCAAGTTAATTTTACAGTAAATATGACATACACCCGCAACCTATTTTTACAGTAAATATGACATACCCCCTGCAAGTTATTTTTACAGTAAATATGACATACACCCGCAAGTTATTTTTACAGTAAATATGACATACCCCCGCAAGCTATTTTTACAGTAAATATGACATACCCCCGCAAGCTATTTTTACAGTAAATATGAAATACCTGAAAGAGTGGCTCCACCTTAGCTTACAATGGGTTTCCTCTGGGTGTCAATTTCCACTACTTCCCTCTGAGGAATGATATGTTTATATATTACTGCCCTCTCAGAAATGATATGTTTACATACAGTAGCAAACATTGTGATTTCCATGGTCTTTGATATGATATGTTTTTTTTTATAGGCCATGGAGAGAGTGGATGTCGAACAAAAGATGAGCATAAGATTTCTACATTAAAGTTGATAGATCTGATCATTTTAATGACAACATATCACATGACACAAAGTTGATATACTCATATAGGAATAGGATTTTTATACTTACAGGAATAGAAATAGGAGTAGGATTTGTATACTTACATATATATAGGAATAGGGCTGGGATACTTGTAAACACCTGAACTGGGGTAGGAATGGGACTCAAATAACCAATAGGTGTTCATATAGACAGTAAAAGGAATTTCAATAACTAGAGCATATGCCTGGATTACATATAACGTTAGTGTTAAAGTATTATTTCTATGCAAATGAATTCCTATAGATAAAGAAAAAAGATTTTTTGTGATTAAGGACGGAGAATTCTAATGATTGAGGGAATATAACTTATATGAGTAAGAAATAAATGTAGAACTTGTTTGAGTAAGTGAAAGGGATTTAATTCATCAACCTGAGGGCTACAAGTATATTCCATCAATTTAAGGATAGTAATAGAAATTCTGTGATAAAAGGAAGGGGCAATAATCTGTTGTAATTTAGGATGTATAATAAGGGATTAAATAAGAATTCCTATGTCTAGTGGTACAGGTATATATTGTTAATTGAGTGATAGGATTCATATTGTTAAGGGGATGGGGTAGAATCACATAACGTATTTTGATGTAGGATAGTTTTAACTGGACTGTTTTAAAATTGTTTTATATCAAATAGGTGCTATAAGAGTTTTGTTATGCTAATGTTGATAAAATTATGGTGAATAGAAATAAGATAAGATAAGATTCCTCATATACCATACCATATGGTTGGTTTTGCTGTCAATCCTCAATTCTGTTCAGTGAAGTCAAAGTATATGCCAGTCATCTTGCTAATCACAATTTCAGTGAATCCAAAAAATCAAAAGTAAATGAAAAGGTTCTATGATACAGGATTTAAATTTATGTTGTCAGAGTGAATGATTTGCTAATTGAAACAGGTAATAAACTTAGTTTAGATGTATAAGGGTTAGGTCCAAAGTTCATGGTTTTATTTCCAAATGTTTTTATGTACTTTGATAGTGTATATTTTTCTTTTGATATACATTTTCTTGTGGATATTTTCTGTCCTATTGATAAGTTTATCCTTTTTTCCTTGATGTAAGCACATTGTTTATAACTTTTTTGTGTTCTTTACTATATTACCATAAATCAACTACATCTTTCCATAAATATTTATTCCTTTCTTTAGCATCTTTAGATAGGAAAATAATTTATGTAAGAAATGTTTCAGAATTCTTGCATGTATTATTTCTCTTCTCTGTTTAAAATTGGTTGTTGGAAAACAATATTTTATCAGTTAAAGTGCTTGGATCTACCAGAGCTACCTATACATGTATTTAAATATCAATACTAGCAGTTAATTTGGGTCCAGCTGATCTTACTCTAACTTGCTGACCAGATATATTCTGGGTTTTTTTACCAAGTACATGATACTGTGGTTTTTTAGAAGGAGAATACAAGTTCTCTTTCTTGATGTTTGTAGTCATGTTCCATCATCAAAATATTTCATTATTTCACAATTATAACTTGTTAAGCACTTGAGGAAGTATTTTAAATTTTGCAAGCAATTTTCGGAACATTTTTCACCAAAATAATGAATGATGTTATCAAAAATTTTATGGAAATGAAGTGTTCTATATCATCCCTAGCCCTAATTCTATTTGTGATTTACTTTTAACAATGATCAGTATTTCTTGTTGTTTGTTTGTGGATGGATTGTATTGATTTTGTAAATTTTATATTTTGTTATGTACTTGTCTCAATCCCACTTACTGCTTACAGGGTCTATGTAGACTAAGATTTTAGATCATCCTCCATTTCTGCCAGTTGTGACAGATTTTGTTCAAAGTGTTGGTAACATAATAGTCAATCATAAAACCCTGGGTTTGTTATTTAATGTAAATGAGAATGAAGTCTAAATCACTACAGCTAGTGGCTATAGTTGACCAAACTGTGGATGTTTTTGATTAAAAAAAGTTTGATTATTACATGTAGTGAGTTGTATATTGTCATTGAAGGTATTGAAAAAGAGGTCACAGAAAGAAGCATTTATAAAACATTTAGATGATAAGTTATGGTTACCTGGGTTTTTAACTCCTCAAACCTTCCGTATTTATTAGGTCTTGCATCCTGCAATTTGTACCTCCGATCATGACTTGATCAAGGTACATTGGAACATGTCCTGAGAGTCCACTCTCATGGAGAAACCACCTGTCTTGAAAGACCATATTTTAAAAATTCCCAATACATAATTCTTGAAATCGAAACCTCTTTTTAGAGATCACCTGTCATGAAAAACCACCTGATGGCAGCAGATAAGATGGGTTTCCTATGTTATAAAAGGTCAGAAGAAATCCTGAAACACGGTATCTACATAGATCTGTATTTATATACACATGCCATGTAAATCAATCCTGAAGACAGTATTTACATATATCTAAATACACATCCCTTGTAAATCGATTACATATTTATAAATGAATTAATTTATGGTGCTTTTGTCTTATTTTGTGATTCTTCATCATTATTCTGGTACAGTGGGACGGACCTGCATTGAGAGAACATTACATCATGGTAGTTGGTGTTCCATGACAATGGTCTTTCATGATATTTCTCCCACTGTACATATGTAAGTTATTTTTCAGCTTTGTATGTTGCTCCGATATACAGATTATTTTGTAGTGTTACACCTATGGATGAGCACTAACAACTACAGGTATACATATTTACCTGTAAATTTTTGTCAGTGTGCCATTGTTGTGATTTTGTAGGGGTTTTTTGTTCTGCGAAGCTTCTGATTTCTAACCTTTGACTTCTCGATGTTACACTTGGACTTTCATTTTGCATAATTACATGTGCAAAGGAATTAGTTTTGTATGTAGGTCAGTTTCTTGAAATTTAGATACATATAGTAAAGAGTATGAAAACACATTGAAACTCTTAATCCTTGCTACAAAGATTGTGTATCTGAATGCTCGCTTAATATGCAAATTTAAATGAAAATTGACAAATGCCATGTTTACATCAAATTCATACACCTTTTCACATTAGATATTAGCATTTGGACTGTAAGTAAAGGCCATTGTACAGACAGTTGTTTTAGGATTCAAATCCATGCTGGACCAGAATGTGAGACTTTAAATACTGATAGTAAATGTATTTCTACCATTTGTTTGACAACAAGATGATGAAGAAGTGGAAGTGTGTTGACAACACAAAAGGTGGGGGGGGTCCTGTCCCTTCATTTTTAATTTGTAGTATCTAACCCAAAGCTGATGAAGTCTCCTGTTAATTTTGATGATTTTTCTGATCTTAAGTAAGTCAATGTTATGAAATTCATTTGTGCTGTTTGAGATGTCAAGTTAAACTTTTCCTATTGAAAGATCCTTATGATTATATGTGTATATAAAATGTATGATTTACCGGGTACATCAGATCATTTTATTGTTTGTCAATTTTTTTTCGTATATTTGCATGTTTTTCAAGCATTCATACCTTATTTGAACTTGTTAAACTATCAAAAACAAACTTGAAAGTATTTGCAAATATATGCATTCCAAATTGAATTCTGCTTCTGTAAGTTTTTCACATGTATAATGTAATACACATATTTTTGTACAATGACATGGATGTATTTTAATTATCAAATTGTTAATTATAAAAGTAATTTATTGTTTTATTGTATAGTACTGTACAGGATGTTTTTATTGATAAGTCATAATTTATTGTTATTATAATTGTAAACCTGTGTTTAAGATTCTGAACTTCATTCATGCACACCAGCCAAGCTTGTCCACCCTGTAAAATATAATGGGTTCTACTTCACATCAATCACAGGATCAGTTTAGGTGTTTAGAGGTGCTCAGTGTAATAAGACTATGCTATAAAGATTTAATGTTAGAACAGGAAATAATTAAAGGTCATTTATCAAAATAGTCTTGAGTCATTGTGGGACAAAATCTTTATCAATTTTTGCCAAGCATGTATGGTTATTCATTGTATTTTCCAAGGTGTTTGTCAGTCAGGAAATAAAGTAAGATCATGCAATTTGATTTTAATGTGTGGAAAAATTATATTTTAAAATCATATAATAAATGAGTCTCAGAAAAAAACGAGTAATTTACCAGAGTGCAGGTTTTACAGAATATAAATGTTGTACATAACTAGAGCTGTAATAGTTAATAAGGATATTAGTGTTGATCACATTACATTTTGTTATTGTAGATGAAACTGTTTCCTCCAGCAGGCATAAAATTGAAAAATAAATTTCAGAAAATCTGTATTTTTGTTCATTTATTTCATTACTTTTGTACTACCGATATGAAGGCCTACATGTAAATAATGTTTCCATAAATGATATCAGAACTATGTATAATTTTTTGTGCTGTGGAGAAGTGAACCTGAAGGGTTCTTTGGTAAAAATAATGGAATGATTAATATGTTTTGCAATTAACACAGGTATGAAATCATCCGTATCTACAAGCACGATGGACCTGAAAGTCAAATATCAATGATAATCTGTGATAAAACTGGACCCAACTTTTAAACCTGTTACAGATGGCTTAACATTTAACATAACACAGCTTTGTTGGCTGCCATTTAAGCTTCAATACTCTTTCACATAATCTTTAAATATTTTGTTTTTAAGATCTTCTGCTTTCCATTGAAGATGTAATAGTGTTTATATTGTTTGTAATTATTTTTTATATTCATAAATTTTGTGAGCCAATTCCATTAGAGATGGTCAGTCTTATTTCTTTGAAATTCTCAGAGATGATAGTAACAAGATTCTTCTTCTTTGAAGCTCTCAGAGATGATAGACTATGATAGGAACAAGATTTGTCCTACCTAATCCGGGTCAATAGTTACGGCCGATCAGTTTTCTCAGAAACTGTCCAGAGTAGTCTTGAAACTTTTCATGTATGATAGATCAATCGTCATAGAGGGTTTCATTTTTGTCAGCATTACTTCTGATTGGAGATTGCTGTGGCCTGAAATTTTGTCATAAAATTTGAAATAAATGTCTAAATATCTTGGAAAACTTAAGATATTTTGCTTAAACATAAGTGTGCAAGATTGGTAGAGAGTAAGTGGTTCTATAATCACACAGTGACAAGGTCATACTTGTAGGTTCAAAGGTGAAAGACCCATTTGATATCTGTTGAAAAATAATGACAATTTGTACAGACATATATATTCATAAGAGAATTCAAAGTTCCATTCACTTCCTTTGTAGTTGCTCAACATTCCACCATGAATTTTCTGTGATATTTAAAAAGATACATGTAGCAGCTTAGGCCACAAATTTGATGTGTACATTTACCAAATCAGCAAGTTTTTTTTATCTAATGCGACATTGGACCTCAGGTTAAATCTCATCCAAAAAGACTTGAGTTTCGCTTTGTGCGTGAAGCACTTAGCAAAGGAAAAGGAAGTGCTAGAAGACAGAATATAACAAATCCAAGTGCTGAAAAGCAGTTTGTTTGTGGTAACAGATAGTTCTTGGGGTCACAAAGTTCTAGGAGAATGTAAATGAGATTGTATGATGTACAATTATAAATGACATCACAGGTATATGAAAGGATTATATGTGATATGACAGAAGTATAGGAAAAGATTATATGTAATATAACAGAAGTATAGGATAGGATTATATGTGATATGACAGAAGTATAGGATAGGATAATGTGATATAACAGAAGTATAGGATAGTATTATGTGATATAACAGAAGTATAAGGTAGGATTATATGATATAACAGAAGTATAGGATAGGATCATGTCATGATACAATTATGTGTTACAACAGGATTATGGATGACAGATGTATATGATAGGATTATGTGTTGTGTCAGAAGTATAGGCTATAAGATAGGATTGTGTTGTCAGAAGTATAGCCTATAGGATAGGATTATGTGTTTTGTCAGAAGTATAGCCTAAAGAATAGGATTATGTGTTGTGTCAGAAGTATAGCCTATAGGATAGGATCATGTGTTGTGTCAGAAGTATAGCCTATAGGATTATGTGTTGTATCTGAAGAATAGCCTATAGGATAGGATCATGTCATGTGTCAGAAGTATAGCCTATAGGATAGGACTATGTGTTGTGTCAGAAGTATCGCCTATAGGATAGGATTATGTTTTGTGTCAGAAGTATAGCCTATAGGACTGTGTTGTGTCAGAAGTATAGGATAGGACTATGTGATGTGTAAGAATTATAGGATAAGATTATGATATGGCAACTATAAGATAAGATCTAGTCATTTTCTATGGCAGAATTACTTGGTATGACAGTAGTATATGATAGGATTATGTATTATGATAGAATACAATAGGATCGTGATATGACAAGAATATATAAAAGGATTATATATGATAAGATTATGTGATCTGACAGAAGTATTAGATAGGATTATGTGATCCAACAGAAGTATAAGATAGGATATTGTGATCTGACAGAAGTATTAGATAGGATTATGTGATCCGACAGAAGTATAAGATAGGATTATGTGATCCAACAGAAGTATGAAATAGGATTCTGTGATCCGACAGAAGTACAAGATAGGATTATGTGATCCAATTTAAATATAACATAAGATTATGCGATCCGACTGAAGTTAAGAAAGGATTATGTGATCCGACAGAATTATAAGATAGGATTATGTGATCCGACTGAAATATAAGATAAGATTTTGTGATCAGACAAGAGTATAAGATAGAATTATGTGATCCAACTGAAGTATAAGACAGGATGATGCGATCCGACTTAAGTATAAGATAGGAATATGTGATCTGACAAGAAGAATTAGATAGGATTATGTCATCCGACAGAAGTATAAGATAGGATATTGTGATCTGACAGAAGTATTTGATAGGATTATGTGATCTGACAGAAGTATAAAATTGGATTATGTGATCCGATTGAAATATAAAATAGGATTATGTGATTCGACTGAAGTATAAGACAGGATGATGTGATCCGACTTTAGTTAAGATAGGATTATGTGATCTCTCAGAAGTATAAGATAGGATTATGGGATCCAACTGAAATATAAGATAGGATTATGTGATCAGACAAGAGTATAAGATAGGATTATGTGATCTGACTGAAGTATAAGACAGGATGATGCGATTCAACTGAAGAATAAGATAGGATTATGTGATCTGACAGAAGTATAAGATAGGATTATGCAATCCGACAAAATATAAGATGGGATTATGTGATCTGACTGAAGTATAAGACAGGATGATGCGATTCAACTGAAGAATAAGATAGGATTATGTGATCTGACAGAAGTATAAGATAGGATTATGCAATCCGACAAAAGTATAAGATGGGATTATGTGATCCGACAGAAGTATAAGATAGGATTATGTGATCCAACAGAAGTATAAGATAGGATTATGTGATCCAACAGAAGTATAAGATAAGATTATGTGATTCGACAGAAGTATAAGATAGGATTATGTGATCCGACAAAAGTATAAGATGGGATTATGCAATGACAGAACAGTGATATGACAAGTATATATGAAAGGATTATATGATAGGATTATGCTATATGACAGAAGTGTATGATACGATTATGTGATATGACAGAAGTATATGATAGGATTATGTGATATGACAGAAGGATTTTCCAATATGACAGAATTATATGATAGGATTACAAGATATAACATAAGTAAAAGTATATGAGAGGATTGAGTGATATATGGGCTTATGACAAAGAGAGTTTTTACAATTCCATGAGTAAATAAAAAGATAAAGCAATTATAACTCTTGACATTTTCTGATAAAAATGTTTTATTACAAACAAAGATGAAGATCAATTCATAACATTAGGACAATATACCAATATAAATAAAAACTTAAACATTCATCATCCACAATATTTAAAAGTTCATTCATTCTTAAGTAAAGATAACTCGCTCAACCTTATCTTTAAAATTCAAATATCTTTTTGACATTTTCCTCATATACCGTGCATACAATTTGACGTATTTTTGAAAACAAAAAAAAATTACACCACCTAATTTAATGCCACATTAAATCTGACTTGTTTCGCAATGTCAAGCACTTGACATGCATGTACAACTGCATATTAAATCTTGTGTATGATGTAGCAAATTTAAGTAGAAATGAATAATTGACAATAAATTGTGATAATAGATTTATAATAGGTAGTGTGTGTGTTACTGAGGTAATGTGATGATCTCAGTACCTAAACTCTGCGTTATATATCAACAAAGATTTAAAATGAGTTTGCACCAGTGATAACTAAACTAATGAATTGTATGATACATAACACAATGATGAATGGACATAAAACTAGGACATGCAAATTATTACGGTGCTAATTAGTTCACTATTTACATCTGTCCTACAATCATTTCACAGAACTCTATATTGCAGCGGTTGAAAAGAATCGATCATATGCATAATTTCTGTAACCTGTCCTTCACACATTTATATTAATTAATTATAATACTAATCTGTGTAAATATCAAATTGTACACATTGTGAATTGTATCTAGAAATGGAATCAATATTTCATTGTATTGTTTGTGTAATTAGGTTATAAAGCGGCAATTCTTAGCAATTTAGATGAAATCCTCCACAGCAACACATGCATTAGCCCTCGTCATAAAAGTAATCCTTCTCTCCATCATTTCAGGAATAGAATAAAACAAGCCTTTTCATTGAAAAGACCATGAGATGAAACTGAATCATTACACCATATCTGACCTTGGAGTGAAACAACAGAATATTTTTCTTTTGCTGTGATATAGCAGTTGATTGATCTTTACAGCCATCATTGTCATCCACAGCATAAATCGAATTAAAGACATCTAATTTATGACCAATTTTAGATGTTAGATATATCATGAGATTGCAAATTGATAAAATGATTACTGAAGGTCAAAATCCTATCAAGGTCACAATCATTTCACTTTTTGGCACCTCAAAAGTTTTTTGTTCTATGTATTTATCCTCATGATGAACTTGACACAGCCAGTTTCTTTAGATGTTCCATAAATACCTGTAGACTGACATCATCGGTTAAGACTGCAGCTCCGCCATCCTGTAAAGACAAATGAGGTAGCTACAACCAACAACGAACATGAACTAGATGTCAAATGGAATAAGATAGTTCTTGCACATTCTACATATTCTCACCCAGGTACATTACCACTGCATATTGTTTTATACCTGACAATGATAAGTGTAAATTGATTTTACCTGAAATTTTGAATCATACATGCTATCATAAGTTAAGAGTCGGGAAATACAAACTGTACTATCATAAGTACAGGGTAATACAAACTGTACTACATGTATCATAAGTAAAGAGTCGGGTAATACAAATTGTACTATCATAAGATAAGTAAAGAGTCGGGTAATACAAACTGTACTACATGTATCATAAGTAAAGAGTTGGGTAATACAAATTGTACTATCATAAGATAAGTAAAGAGTCGGGTAATACAAACTGTACTACATGTATCATAAGTAAAGAGTTGGGTAATACAAACTGTACTACATGTATCATAAGTAAAGAGTTGGGTAATACAAATTGTACTATCATAAGTAAAGAGTCGGGTAATACAAACTGTACTACATGTATCATAAGTAAAGAGTTGGGTAATACAAACTGTACTATCATAAGTAAAGCTTTGGGTAATACAAATTGTACAATCATAAGTAAAGCTTTGGGTAATACAAATTGTACAATCATAAGTTAAGAGCCAGGTAATACAAATTGTACTATAATGGGTAAAGAGTCGGGTAATACAAATCATACTATCATAAGTAAAGAGTTGGGTAATACAAACTGTACTATTATAAGTAAAGCGTTGGGTAATACAAATTGTACAATCATAAGTTAAGAGTCAGGTAATACAAATTGTACTATAATGGGTAAAGAGTCGGGTAATACAAATTGTACAATCATAAGTTAAGAGCCAGGTAATACAAATTGTACAATCATAAGTAAAGGGTTGGGTAATACAAACTGTACAATCATAAGTTAAGAGCCAGGTAATACAAATTGTACAATCATAAGTAAAGGGTTGGGTAATACAAACTGTACAATCATAAGTTAAGAGCCAGGTAATACAAATTGTACTATAATGGGTAAAGAGTCGGGTAATACAAATCATACTATCATAAGAGTCAGGTAATACAAATCGTACGGTCATAAGTAGAGTCAGAGACATAATTAAAAATTTTTTTTTGGTATTTCAAAGGGATAGTTCCAGTAATTATCTTTAAAATGTGTCAAAAAATTACAGATATAATAGAAAAAAGACTTAAACTTTTTTCAATCCAAAACATGATTATATATTATGAAATATAAACAACATTCATGTACAAAAACAAACATAATCGGCCTCCATGCATACCATCACTAACATATCACAAAGACTGTAATATATAGCATCCATGCTTCAACAACAACAATAATGACGATATCCACATATTACAAAAATATTCTACAACCATGGTTTTCTACTACATCAACTTTAACCATCAATGCAATATAGTTGTTAATATTTCTGTTTTGCACAACACAATGCCTATCCATTGACATATATAATGATTCATAATGACAAAGCTAGGTTTTCAAACTTTTTGGGAATATAGATATTTGTGAGTTTCTTTGTGTGTTTGTGTATACATGGTGTAGGTTTGTGTGGATCATTTTTGTGTGACTGTGATTGCAGTGGAGTGTATGTTTCTATATGTAGTTTTAAGTGTGGGAAGATGTTTGTTTATATTTGTATGTATCTGTAAACCCATTTTAATGCATAATGAATGTTTGTGGATTTGTTTTATATGTACTTGTATGTGAAGGTTTTAGTGTATTTTTTTCTAACCTGTATATATACTTAAAAGAATCTGTATTACATTTTTTTGTTTATATGTATATGTGCGAGTGTTGGTGTATATCTGTATATGTACCAGTGTGTACTTGTATGTGTGAGTGTTGGAGTGTATCTGTATATGTGATTGTGTGTACTTGTATGTGTGAGTGTTGGAGTGTATCTGTATATGTGATTGTGTGTACTTGTATGTGTGAGTGTTGGAGTGTATCTGTACACTTGAATGTGTGAGTGTTGGTGTGTATCTGTATATGTGATTGTGTGAGTGTTGGTGTGTATCTGTATATGTGATTGTGTGTACTTGTATGTGTGAGTGTTGGTGTGTATCTGTATATGCACTAGTGTGTACTTGTATGTGTGAGTGTTGGTGTGTATCTGTATATGTAACTGTGTGTACTTGAATGTGTGAGTGTTGGTGTGTATCTGTATATGTACTAGTGTATACTTGTATGTGTGAGCGTTGGTGTGTATCTGTATATGTAACTGTGTGTTTTGAATGTGTGAGTGTTGGTGTGTATCTGTATATGTACTAGTGTGTACTTGTATGTGTGAGTGTTGGTGTGTATCTGTATATGTAATTGTGTGTACTTGAATGTGTGAGTGTTGGTGTGTATCTGTATATGTACTAGTGTGTACTTGTATGTGCGAGTGTTGATGTGTATCTGTATATGTACTTGTGTGTACTTGTATGTGATTTTATGTGTGAGTGTTGGTGTGTATCTGTATATGTGATTGTGTGTACTTGTGTGTACTTGTATGTGTGAGTGTTGGTGTGTATCTGTATATGTAATTTTGTGTACTTGAATGTGTGAGTGTTGGAGTGTATATGTAATTGTGTGTACTTGTATGTGTGAGTGTTGGTGTGTATCTGTAAATGCATTTGTGTTTGCAAATGTCAGAGAATACATCAAATGGAATTATTTGTTGTCAGCTGAAATTGAACCAGTAATACATGTAGAACATGCATGATAACCCTTCACCACCATAAGAGCTGTCTGATATAGAAAATTAGGGTAGTACCTGTGGGCCTGAACTCAGAGATATAACCTGATTATGAATTAGAAAGTAAACAACACTCAATATATAACATGTTATCACAATAGAAATCAACAAAAAGACAGAAAGTATCACTGAAGTTGTGGAGGCAGTCAATAGAGATAACAAATTCTATATTTAAATTTAATATGTACACATTGGGGATCATTTCATAACTCTGTTTTAGTTAAGGTTCAGCACTGTAAGAAAGTTGAGGGTTTTTATATGTATTTAACTCATAAACTTTCACTTACAGGAATGATTATATGACTATAGTTAAATAAACATTGACAACTTTTAAAAATGTAATGATTCCTTGTGATTTTCAGGGTTTTCATTGTAAAAATATTGACAAATAGTATATGATATGGGGTGTGAATGTCTGACATACATATTTGACTTCAGTAAAACTTTCTGTAACCAAATATTGATACACTTAAAAAACAGTAGAAAAATAGAGATCTGATACAAACCATGCCTGTTGCAGACTACAAAGTGTGATAGCACAATGTAGTAAGAATTGTTATTTTAAAGATTCAAATGATATGGATATATATGTCATAGTATCTTAAACCAAATACCCCTAGACAAAACTCAACAATTTATCAAATACGAGTCTGTTGTTTTTCAAGGATATATTCAGACAGAAAATTATTACTGAAATTATAGACTCATCTGACATCAGCAGCTCTTATCTTGAAAAGAAAATGCCAAAAAATATAGGAGAAAAAATATCCCAGGGAATGTAAAATAAGAAAATTGCTTTGAGGACATTAAGTAGGCTGGACTAAAGTCAGGCATCATAAGTTTTGGGGTTTTCTGAGAGGTTTTGGTTTTTCAGGGTGTGTGCATTGGATTTACAGTGTTTATTTAAATAATTTCACTTTTCATTGAAAATGGTATAAAATAGAAACAAAAAAATATGCTTTAGAAAAATTATTTTCATTCATGCGATCCACAGCTGTGTAATATCTCAATCAACCTTATTCAAATTATGCCTTAAACCAGTCAGAGCCCTGATTATTTATGCCAGAAGTATCAGAGGAGGCAAACTATAAGAATATTGAGGCAGGATAAATGCTTGTTACCCGGTAATATAATAGGAAAAGCAAATGCCATCATACTCCATAACTAAATCTTTCTTTGTAAGATCAGAACAGAGTGAGGATGTTGTAACAAAATAATTCTAAATTCTCAGTAGTAACAAAATGTCCTTACTAACATATCAACCTCATTTATTAATCTTAGTCGAATGTTAGAGAAAACCAGGGAAAATTACAAAAAAACAGTGAAAGAAAGTGTCAGAACTATCATATATTTTGTAAAAAAAAATCAACATACCTGGCCATATCCATACATATTATTGTGTGTGTTTGATGGATTCACCCTAGACAACAGAAATCTTGCCTGAAATTTAAGAATACATCTTTAATAAGAAAATTCAACAGGTGAATTGCTCTCAGAACATATCATAGATGAATCATGTATTACAACAACAAAATCAGAAAATATATGGCTAACTCAATTCATATAATGAGAAACACACCTTCTGGAAACCCACATAACATAGCCTGAAAAAAGATAAGACTTAAAGAATAATAGCATACTGATATGACAAGACTGAAATAATGTGATATCTGAAAGTCAATCACTAATTACATCACTACCTGTGTTACCTGCTTAAAGAAATCTCAGGTATGAACCACACTTAGACGCCAACCCTGACCAAAGAGGCTTAAATCACCAAGCCAGAGCTAGCAGTCACCTAAAAGATGAACTTAACTTTCCTCACCTGTGATCCATCATGTTCTGTATCTATATATCTTGGCATGGGAAATCTGGTTTGTAATATTTCTTGAGCATCATCAACTGGAGCAAGTAGCAATTGCTTGAAATTTTCATATTCTGGTTGTTCCTGGTACCTTTGTCTCCGCCATAGTGATATAGTCTGTTAATACAATACTCAATGTCAAATAACAAACATAACTGATAATTATAAACACTTTCAAAATGTTCAAATCCTGGTCTCCTGTTTCTTATTTAAATTAAAAGTCACAAAAAAGAGAACTAGTAAATTGCTACACTCCTCAACTTTTTATTTTTTAAATATTTCACTTCAAAATCAATAAATGCATAGCATAAATCCCAGAGAGATTGTAAAGCCATGGACAACATTTAAAAGGTTCCCATGAAATCAACAGAGCCAATCTAACTCATTCTGTAATACTGTGACTACACTTTATATTTTACACTTCTGGGGAAATATGGGGAATAGGAAAGTGAGATAAGAATCACATTTATTTCATCTCATACACTTTGAAATAAAATTAATGAAAAAAAATTAATGTCAGAAATATACCTTTACAAAAATATTGAGTTATTATCCAAGAATCATACCTGGTTTGAAATGAATGAAGGTAAAATAAGGAGGCACATGACACAAACAAAATAGTTGCTTAGCACAATTTTTATAAGTAATTAAACCGAGTACCTCTCCATGGAATAAAACAATTTGGAAAAATGTGTCCATCAGTAGAATTCTATCCGGTTGTATACTGCTTGTATCAAGTAGCACTGGTTCTGGGGTTCCGCTGAAGGAGTATGCGTAAAGAATTGGTTGTATCATGATAAGGGATTGTGTCAAGTCCTCCACATTTAGCATGTGTCTGAAAGGTAAGCATGTGGAATATTTTAAAACTTGATCACTAAAGGCCAAGGTTACTGTTTTATAAAAGATCAGAAATTATAAAAAAAATAAAAGATAAATCTCACAAAATTAAGTGACTGCAGATCTGTATAAGTGAATCTGTGTAATCCTGAACAACACATGTAGTTTATGTAATGATACTGAACTCACCTATAGTAGGATGATTCATCGGGACTATTGTTAAACACTTGTAAGAACTGTGATCGTCTTAGATGAAACATAAACTGTGGGTACAGTGAAAAATTCTCAGAAAATCGAAATGAATTAGGGTCATCTTTATGGTAATCTCCAAATTTCTGACACTGTAATAGAGATAGATTTGATTACCGTACAATGTTTTAATTAACATCATTATAAATATGCAGTAAATACTCTGTAAGTTACACTATGTATACATGTATGGGCATTACAGTATTGTTCTGTATTTTGATTACATATGAAATACAGTACATAACAGTAATCTTAAACATAATATCTGAATTCTTCATTTTCAGATATCTGAAATTTTAATTGAGATATTTTTCTATCCATAAAAATCAGGACCGTCTTTTCAGCTTTTACATATCCAGAATTTTGATATAACAAGATTCCACTATTTGTCATTGTTACTGAGTACTTACTAATCTAATCAACATTCGATCCAGCCACCGCAAAACATCAGGACCATCATCTGTCTCTGCTCTGAACACTGCTATTCTGGCCATCAACACTGCAGCTGCTTCTTGATCATATCCCGCTGCTATGTGCTGTATATTAGTACTAGCATCAGCCCAACTAAAACAAGTAATGTTACAATTCATATGCTGTGTGCTGTATATTGGTACTAGCATCGGCCCAACTAAAACAAGTAATGTTACAATTCATATGCTGTGTACTGTATATTAGTACTAGCATCGGCCCAACTAAAACAAGTAATGTTACAATTAATATGCTGTGTACTGTATATTGGTACTAGCATCGGCCCAACTAAAACAAGTAATGTTACAATTAATATGCTGTGTACTGTATATTGGTACTATACTCAGCCCAACTAAAACAAGTAATGTTACAATTAATATACTGTGTACTGTATAGAACTAGCATCAGCCCAACTAAAACAAGTAATGTTACAATTAATATGCTGTGTACTGTATATTTGTACTGGCATCGGCCTAACTAAAACAAGTTATGTTACAATAAATATACTGTGTACTGCATATTAGTACTAGCATAGGCCCAACTAAAACAAGTAGTGTTACAATTAATGTGCTGTTTGCTGTATTTTGGTACTAGCATTGGCCCAACTCAAACAAGTAATGTTACAATTAATATGCTGTGTACTGTATATTGGTACTAGCATCGGCCCAACTAAAACAAGTAATGTTACAATTAATATGCTGTGTACTGTATATTGGAACTAGCATCAGCCCAACTAAAACAAGTAATGTTACAATTAATATACTGTGTACTGTATATTGGAACTAGCATCAGCCCAACTAAAACAAGTAATGTTACAATTAATATGCTGTGTACTGTATATTTGTACTGGCATCGGCCTAACTAAAACAAGTTATGTTACAATAAATATACTGTGTACTGCATATTAGTACTAGCATAGGCCCAACTAAAACAAGTAGTGTTACAATTAATGTGCTGTTTGCTGTATTTTGGTACTAGCATTGGCCCAACTCAAACAAGTAATGTTACAATTAATATACTGTATACTGTATATTGGTACTAGCATAGACCCAACTACAAATGATATGCTGTGTGCTGTATATTCGTACAGTCATCAGCTCTTCTTAAAGAAGTAGTGTTATATGTTATTACAATGGACCCTGTCTTGAGATCTCGGTAACCACACAGTTATGCAATCCTTTAAATACAACCATTATAGACCAATTCTGAGAGGCTACATATCATGATACTACATTGGCACATGGGGTGGTCAGTATCTCCTACATATAAAACCTAAAGTAAAGAGTTGAGTAGGACATGTCAGGAAATGTTTAACATGCTTCAAGAAGAAGTGTAGTATATCAAAAAGATTCACCAGTATGTTGTTGAATGGTAAAGGTATGCTGTCATACCACAAATTTGTTCACGTTGATGGAAATGTCACATAAACTTTTAGCATTGAAAAATACATTAAGTTATAATTCCAGACTTTGGCGTCAATAGCCACCACACAGTGAAAAAAGTCCCTACAATGAAGACAAAGTCTAATGCAGAGAGTGGTTCCTCATGTCAGCATTACATAAATGTAATGCGGTGGTAAGTTACACAGCAAAAACCAGAAAAAAAGCATCAACAGAAACAGTCATTTCTCATCCATTAATCTGTAATTTGATGCACTTCACCAACAAAGATTCATGAACAGAGAATCTAATTGACCAAGTCAGAACCTTTTTATTGATCTACAAACCATCATTGTAAATGATTATCAAATAATAATCCAGAGGAGGTCTGCTATAGATTTTTTACACAAGAACAATGAGGTACTTACTTTCTTGCGAGTGTTGTAACTACAAACCACCATTTTTAATGATTATCAAATGATAATCCAGAGGAGGTCTGCTATAGATTTTTTACACCAGAACAATGAGGTACTTACTTTCTCGCGAGTGTTGTAACTACAAACCACCATTGTTAATGATTATCAATGATTATTGTTAATGATTATCAATGATAATCCAGAGGAGGTCTGCTATAGATTTTTTACACCAGAACAATGAGGTACTTACTTTCTTGCGAGTGTTGTAACTACAAACCACCATTGTTAATGATTATCAATGATTATTGTTAATGATTATCAATGATAATCCAGAGGAGGTCTGCTATAGATTTTTTACACAAGAACAATGAGGGTACTATAGATTTTTTTCTCGCGAGTGTGTTGTAACTACAAACCACCATTGTTAATGATTATCAATGATTATTGTTAATGATTATCAATGATAATCCAGAGGAGGTCTGCTATAGATTTTTTACACAAGAACAATGAGGTACTTACTTTCTTGCGAGTGTTGTAACTCGGACTCTTCGCTGTCCACTTGAATGCTGATATTGTGTAATGAATTGTAAATAGCCTCTACCGCCCTGAGGAATGGGAGCATTATGCTGAAATAAAGGAGCACAATTCACTGAATTATTCTAATCACAAACATTTAAACTGACAAACAGGAAATTCACTAAACTAATTTTTCCCCTATTTATTTGAGCTAATTTTCATGATAATTGAGCAAAAACATTAATTTTAGGTGAAACTACAGTCAACATCAATTTGTTCTATTGTAAAAAAAATTCAGTTTTCATGATATGATTTTAATATAATAATACATGTAATTATTGTTATAAAAATTTCTCACATAATTCATGTGACGATATAGGCTTTGTGTTTTATGCTACCTTCAACATTTTTTTTCATTAATACTGTGCAGGCATCGCAACAAGATGAAAATCAAAGATGACAGAGATGTACTGGGTTGTGATAACCAACGTATCTAAAATTGGTTTTTGACATCTAAAGACATGAACATGTAATTACAATTTATAAACAACAGTAACATACAAATTCTTAGCCATCCATTACACATTGAATCAATGAAAGCATTAAAGTTGAAGTTATTAGGGGTAGTGAAGGGAAATTTGAATATGGCAGAACAAAATTTAAGTATGGCACACAGCCATGCTTCAATAGGCCATGGTTATCTCTGCTGTCTCAGCCAATTTTGATAACTGAGGAGAAAATCTAACAATGTATTTGGGGAAAGAATGCAAACATTCTGCATTGGCAAACTTTCCTGCATGATCAGCACAAGATCCAGTAAGGTTCAAAACATTTGGGTTTTAAATTGCCATACGGGAACCAATCAGTAATGAAGACTCCTAATGATCTTAAATATGACACATCCTTGTTACTCCACTGACTTTGTCCAGCTTCATTAAAATCTGGCACATCACATGGAATGCAACTTTTAAAAATCATGGATTAAACTCACCTGATTTACGACTTCAAAGAAGAATCCTAAAGTGGTGTTTGGATAGATGCCACACATCTTCCACTGACTTGTGCCACCCAAACCCATTTCTGTGTCAGAGACACTGGGACCTTTGACCCCGAGAGACACACATGGACCTATAGCACCAGAGACTTTGAGCTCTCTTGAGGTCTACAAATAAAACAAGAAAAGTTAATTACATGAACAGTAGATTATGAAAACCAAATTATTTGCAATACCTAGAAAACGGTAATGAAGTAATCAGTAAGCATTATTTATTACAGATTATATTTATAAAAATCCTCTTGGACATACTTGCTCTTTTGAAGAGATAAGACATAGTGGAGTTGCCTTTTCATTTTGATTTGACAAAATTTGATCATATGATGAAGGTTTCAGTATTTAAATCATTTCATAAACATAAAAGGTAAAACAGAATCTGATTTTTTTAACCTAACACCCTATCTTTCAATAGATTCTTCTCAATCAGCTCAATGACAAACCAGCACACACTAAGGTGAATTCTAATAAGAAGAGAATACTATTTCACATTATCCTTTTGGTTGATAATAATATTGTTATGTACAAGAACATTACCTTCACTTCTACTGTTCCACAAAAGGCCATTCTGAATTCTCCCTTAGCATCCTTAGAGAATACTCTTTGGAAAGTCTGCTTGAATAAAGATGTGTTGAAGGAGTCGCCCATAACCATATGGCCTCTGTAAAACAGAAAATATCCTTTATAGTTAATCCCTAGAAACATGAGAATGTTAGCATTTACCACAAAATTCATTGATGCATTATAATGTATTTTCACTTGATTACAGTAAAAGCTACTTTAATGGGCATGTTCATGTAATGGCTTATAAAAGCAATCTTGAGAAAAGGTGAAATTAAATATAAAGGCTTGTCTTCTCCCACCATTAGGACCTACTTATGGAGATGATTAGATCTAGTGATAGATCCTCAGACAGCCACCATCAGCACCTATTCATGGAGATCTAGTGCTAAAACTGTTGACTCCCACCATTAGCGACTACATATGAAGATGATCAGATCTATAGCTGGAACATCTAATCAAGTTATATGATTTTCAAATCAACGATAAGAATTATATTTTTTCTTGTTCTCTACAGAAAATAGTTATAGCATAACAACCCACAAAAATAAGTGAATTTTACCCTGTGTATCTGGGACAGAACTTCATTTCATGCAGCCCAGTCTGATCCAAAGCACATGAGTAGATGTCAGTAACATGTCCATTGTTTGCTGTCCTATTGGCCAGAGCTTCATAATGCTGTAAAACATATTGTATCAATACATAAAATTGCATAACCTTTGTCCTAAATCTACTGATGGGACCACACTTTGTTATATAAAATAAATGACAACACACCTATGTCCTAAATCTACTGATGGGGCCACACTTTGTTAAATAATATAAATGACAACAGGGCTCTACAACACTTAAAAAATCCACTCTTCATTTGGCCAGTGAACCAGAAATTTTACTAGCCAGCCAGGAACTTTAACTCGCCAATATATATATATATATGTGTGTGTGCGTGTGTTTTTTTAAAAAGTCCACTGGATGAAAATATAGAAATGAAATAAAATATTAATCTTATGCAATGATGAAGTTCATGTAACATTTTATTGTTTCAATCCATTTAAAACAAGGTTATTAACTGCATGTTGACCTTTTTGTGCATTTTTTATCAATCCAGGAGTGTTTATATGCCTATATTTTTCATATTTGTTGCTCTAATAAACTTTGTTTTTAAATTTTTAGCTCCAGTTTCTTTTCGACAGAATTTACAAAATAGAGACTGCCGTCAAGAATTGTAAATTTTGTCTGTAAGTTAAAATCTAGAGTCCAACACCCGTGACCTGATCGTCAGACAAACATCTATACAGTTCATAAAATTTATAGGCGTTTGTCCTACAATCGGGTGTTTGACTCTCGACTTTAATTTACAGATAATGATTTCCAGTTCTGACTGTGGTTTATCCCTTACTTCTGTCACGGCCGTTTTATTGTGTTGCCCCAAATAAATCGGCCACGATAGTGTCCAAAAGGAATTAGGCTGTGGTCTGCTTGTCCTCCTCGTCGAACACTAGGCCGGACTTTCTGTCCCGATTTTACCACTTAAAAATCACTGAAATTAAAATCGAAATCGGGGCAGAAAGTTTGGCCTAGTCGAACACCAGCCATAACTCTGTTCCATTATTCCTTTAACCAAGATCGTTTAAACTTAGTGGTGTCTAATGATGCTTCTGTTTAAATCGACCGAGAAAAAATTGTCATCATACCTGTTGTCCTAAATTTTGAAGTCGAAAACATGAGAGCAACACAACGTGTTTTTATACAGTAATCCACGTGCGTTAGATGCTCTAGTTTATCGAAAATGAATAACCAAATTGGTTGTTGTAAAGCGCATAACAGACCATGATTTCGATAATGTAATTTCACAGTGAAAACGGACCAACTTTTGATTTCCGGTTCGGGAAAAAAACTGGTCGCAATGTGACGACTGAATGAGGATAAACACTCGCCAAAATCTAAAAAATGGTCGCATTTGCGAGTGATTTGGTCGCATTTGCGAGTGATTTGGTCGCATTGTAGAGTGCTGGACAACATACCTATGTCCTAAATCTACTGATGAGGTCACACTTTGTTACAAAAAATAAATGACAACACACCTATGTCCTATATCTACTGATGGGACCACACTTTGTTATATAAAATAAATGACAACACACCTATGTCCTATATCTACTGATGGGACCACACTTTGTTATATAAAATAAATGACAACACACCTATGTCCTAAATCTACTGATGGGGCCACACTTTGTTACATAAAATAAATGACAAAACACCTTTGTGCTAAATCTACTGATGGAGTCTATCAGTGAATAGATTGTTCTTTAAATCACAGGCTCTCTGTCCTCTAGTCAATGTCTGAGTGGCTTAGAGTGTTTGCTAGTTTACATGAGAAACAACAATTGTCCTCACAAGTAGGCCTTCATTTTAACTAGCTTTTTTCTTCCAAGATTAAAAAATGACTGCCAAATTCAAACTGATAACATGTAAATAGTGGCTAAAAACCCAGTAAAACAAAACAACCCACTAGTGTTAGTTCCTTGTAGTTTACAACAATAAAAATCTACTATTAGTACTTGCATTCAATTTAATAGATACTATAAACCTGGACAATTTCACCCCCATTCAATTTTCGCATTTTCACCTTTAGGTGAGAGAGCGAATTTAAGATGAAAGCAACATTTTCAAATAAAATAATTGAAGCAAGGATATGCATACCATTCATGGGACAAATGTGATTGATGGCAAATTTAAGATAAGGTGAATATGTTTTCTGTTGTAAAAAAATGAAAATAACCAAAGGTGAAAATTTCCAGCTATACAATTGAAAATATCTTGTTGAAAGACCTGGACACAGTTGCACAACAGGATGTTAAATTTAACGTGAAGTTAACCAATGTTAAACCAATGGGCTAACTGTATATTAAAATTAATAATGTGTTGTGCAACTTGGTCCAGAGCAATACTGGATTATCAGTCAACTGTTACCTCACATTTCAAGTACTCTTGAATAATGTAAGTTTGATTATGACAAGTTGGTAACCATTAATTTTGAATGCTACTGCAACAACTTACCTTCATGGCTTTTTTCATGTATTTTGCATTATCCTTCTCGATGTCATGATGAGATCTGATTGGATGTTTCAGTTCATCATCAACAACCATGCCTGGACCCTGGGTACATGGACCACCAACAAAGAGCATAATTCTAGCTCCAGTGTTTGGAAAAGTACACTGTAAGAGAAATATTCATAACCATAATACTAAGGAGAAAACTCTTACTCTGCAAATAAACAAGTCTCTCTGTACTAGGTATTATAACCTTTTTAATTAAATTCTAAAACAGAATGATATATTAAGAATCGGTTGTAAGTGTCTTATTAGATACAATAGTCCTCATCCTATAAACAGAACCCCAGACTCAAGATTTCATAGAATTCCTAGCCCTATAAACAGAATCCCTGATTTGGAGGTGATGACTCAATTGCCATGGAATTTCCTGTCTTATCTATGTAATCTTGACTCAGATTTCATGGAATTCCCCACCCTACCTACGGAGCTTTGACTCAAGAGGTCATTGAATTCTCCACTCTATCTATGGAATCTTGACTCAAAGGTCATGGAATTCTCCACCTTATCTAGGGAAATTTTACTCAAAGGTAATTCAATTCCCTGCCCTACTTTTACTAGACCTTGAGTCAGAGGTCATGGAATCTTTTGTTACCTTTACCGTAATGATGCCACACCCCAAAACTGAAGATAATTGGTTTCAGTTTTTGATAAATAGCTTGAATTTCTAAAATGTTACACTAAATGGCACCTTTCCTTTTTTCTTAAGAATGTTCAAAATATATACATATAATGCATAGCAGTATGACAAATGACTAAAATGACCTGAACATTTACTTTATTTTTTCATGTAAGGGGAAGTTCTTTGTTATAAATAAAACTATGTTTTGAGACTTAACAAGTTTAGATAAAACTTTGGAGTAATACCCCAACAAGTTTTATTTAAGAATAAGTCAGAATGTGTTATACAGAGAACTATGTTCTGAAATTTAACATGTAGATATAACTACGGAGTAATATCTCAACAAGTTCTATGTAAGAATAAGTCCTGTGTTATACCGAGAACTATGTTTTGAGACTTAACATTAAAGGTAAAACTGTGGAGTAATTCCTCAATAAGTCTTATGTTAGAATAAGTCAGATTGTGTTATGCATAGAACTGTTCTGGAACTTAACATTAGAAGTAGATATAACTGCATCTGAAGTAATACCTCAAGAAGTCCAACTGCAATAGACAATGCAACTCCAGTAGATCTTAGAGGTCGTTTGCCCTGTGTTACTGGCCATGGATCTCGCTGCAATTCTCCTAAAAGGTCGGTCAAACTCATATCACATTTGTGCACTGGTTGTAAGAATCTAAAAATAGACAGACATAAAGATAAATGCTATGAGGCTCTTTAAATTATGTAAGAATTTATTCGTACTGTATTCCACTCCAAAATAATAAGGGAGAGAGAATAATCTGATGCCATAACAAACAATATGAGTGAATTGGAAATGATCAACAATGAATTAAAATTAAACAAAGATTCCACTTTTCTTTATCCTATATATAATAAGTCTCTTTTAGATTACAAAAACTGCCATAAAAACAAATATGTAAATTTCTTTTTAACAACTGCATGATAAAGCGATAGATTTTATGAGAATCATAATAAAAATAGAATTCAGAATAGAACTAAAATATTAGTTGTCAGTTAGTGTTTTTGTAAGCTTGTGACACAAATGTGTATTCACATATTTGTAGGAAATATTGTTTACACCTCATTACAAACCATGTACAAATTAGATCACCTGTTGGATGGCAGCTGATGTTGTTGTGGACTCTGTGGACCACCTCTTTGCTGTTGCTGAACTACCGGGCCTTTCCCAATACCCAACATCTCCTGTAAATTATTTGAAATATTATTAGACTAACATCTCAAAAAATATTTAACTTTATACGTTTTGAAACAGTACTCTAGAAAATATTGGTTGCTTAACTGACTGGACATTCCCATTCAATATCAATTCACTTAAGAAAAGGTCAGATTAAGTTAAATTCTAACAATTTGTTTTAAATGTAACACTAGTAATTTGTTTTAAATGTAATGTAATACAAGTAAATTGTTTTAAATGTAATATAAGTAATCTTGTTTTACAGGAACAACAAAATGTAACATACAAAACAAGATCAAACATTAGGATTAGCAGAAATACAAGTTGATATCTGTAACTGTATAAAAGTAAATATGTCCAACATCAATACAACATTAGAGACACTGTAATATTCAGTTCTATACCTGAATCTGTTTAGCATTTAGATCTTTTGTTCCTCTGAACACGTAACTTTTTGAGCATCCATCACAACCCAACTCATGAACTTGCACCATCTTACCAAATGTGATCAAACCAATCAAAGCATTAGGTGGCAGTAAACTCAAGGACATTTGTAGTGATTCCTGGTAAACAGAAAAAAAAAACAAATACTGAATTATTCCAATTATTTCTATGAAATTGACACATCGCATTTTTGCGATAGTTATTCAAATTTCTTGACGTCACAATGCATTTTTGATGTTTGTCCGAGGTATGCATGAGGTTTCTAGTATTGCCACATCATCAAACTTAATAATTGTTTGTGCATAAATGGAAAGGTCAATTGTTTACAAGAATATAGACAAACACTTATTATACAAGTGTTGATCATATAGACCTTGTATGGACTTTTGCTATGTTCCCATTGTATATGTTTTGATGATGCATATCTATTAATAAGATGATAATTTTTAACCTAAATTTGTATGTAAGAGAATCCTGTTCCTTGATTTGACAGTCATTAATAACTTTAAAAAGAACTTAACAAGAAAAAAGTTGGACAAATTTTTTAAATGTTACCTAAAATTCCAATATCAAAATAAAATTCATGATCAAGATTTGAGATAATGAGATCTGGTAGTGTACCATAAAAAATAAGAGAAGGTATGACATGATAAAGGATATATATTCTTAATTTATTATGAAATATAAATGCATCATATCAATACACCCTCTGTTTAGAAGTGTGCAAAAATAATGAGTCAGACATTATTCGTTTGAATTCAACTCTCTCTGACCTTGACAGCTTGTAAGTCCTCTTCATCCATACATGTATCTAAAACAATCAAATACACGGGTGGGTGACATGTGGCCCTCTGAAAAAGAAGAAATTCATGACAATGTATTCAGATTTTATAAAATCTTATAAAAAAATGTTCAATGTTTATTAGAACATATGCACAAAGAGGAAATAATAAGTTTGAAATCTTGTAAGTGTCTGTTATTTCATGTTTATATGTTGACAATGTACATGAAAATCAAACAATGACATATGGTCATACTAAATTACTAATTATAATTTGCAATTATACAAAACGCCATTCACTTTTCATTTTGAGAAGTTATCAGAATGATAATCATGTTTCAAAACATATTTTCGTACAATTCCACCCAATCCGTTGGTTCATAATAATCAATCAATCTGCATATCAAATTATGGATTTTTATTCAAGTTATGAGATACATGATACTAAGCAATGTCAAGGACACTACTGGACTAAACATTTTTACACACACTTACAGTTATAGTTACACACTTACAGTTATAGTTTCAGTTATAGTTCCACACACTTAGAATTATAGTTCCACACACATTTATTGTTACACATACAGTTATAGTAACACACACTTTAAGTTATAGTTACACACTTACAGTTATAGTTACACACTTACAGTTATTTCACACAGTTATAGTTACACACTTATAGTTACACATACTTACAGTTATAGTTACACATACTTACAGTTATAGTAACAGTTATAGTTACAATTACTTATAGTTACAGAGTTATAGTTACACACAGTTATAGTTACACACATATCGATAGCTACACACAGTTATAGTTACAGTTATAATTACAGTTATATTTACACACACACAGTTATAGTTACACACATTGATAGCTACACACAGAGTTATAGTTACAGTTATAATTATCTACATCTACACACACTTAGTTACACAGTTATAGTTACACATGCAGTTATAGTTACACACTTACAGTTATAGTTACACACTTAGTTATAGTTACATACATAGTTATAGTTACACACTTGCAGTTATAGTTACAAACTTATAGTTACACACACAGTTATAGTTACACCCATAGTTATATTTACACAGTTATATTTACACATACAGTTATAGTTACACTCACAGTTATAGTTACACACACAGTTATAGTTACACACAGTTATAGTTACACACTTATAGTTATAGTTACACCCATAGTTATATTTACACAGTTATATTTACACATACAGTTATAGTTACACTCACAGTTATAGTTACACACACAGTTATAGTTACACACACAGTTATAGTTACACACTTATAGTTATAGTTACACCCATAGTTATATTTACACACAGTTATATTTACACACACAGTTATAGTTACACACACAGATATAGTTACACACTTACAGGTATAGTTATACACACAGTTATAGTTACACACACAGTTATAGTTACACACACAGTTATAGTTACACACTTACAGGTATAGTTACATACTTACAGTTATAGTATATTCTATTGTAGAAAACTGTGGTATAATCTCAGCTGGTTGATGCTGTTCTGAAATAGCTGCATACTGTGGTGGGAACTGAAGTCAAGAAAAAATAATTTTACAATATTTATATTTGATGTTACTATTTCCTGTAGAAGTAATTAATGGGGTATGATATCAGTCACTGATAGTCTAATCATTAACTAGTCATTGATAATCACTTAGTTTTCAAATGAATAAGATATTGTGATTGTTTAGATCTAACAAAGCTTTTTCTTCTCTTTTCAATGACCTGTATAAACACTAAACACAAACCATACAACTGTAATTATATAGTTCATCATTTTATGAGAGTACAACAACAAATATTTGTAGTATAACATAAATGACCAAAGACTGTTCACTCAATATGACAGTACTGTTGACCAAATATTGGTAACTATATATAAACTCTACGGAAGGTACCACATAGCAATGGGCAATCAGTTTGAAATCATTTATCAGTTTTAATCAGAAGAAAAAAAGTAATGGGTTTCTATTTATCAAAGAACTGGGAAGGCAAGCCTTATGAACATTACTAGTTCATATAATTGACATTGAATTTGCCTTGAACTTCCAAGCAGTCATGACAGAGTGTCAGTACTTTATGATTAAACTATAAGTATTAAATATCATTCTATGATGGAAAAAACCATTGTAAAAGTTTCAAACTGCATGCACAGTATTCAATATGCAATTCATAATAAAACACATTAGATTGTACCTTCATTTTCACAGTGTTTAACTTCACACTCAACAATTTTTCAGTATACGGTGGTGACCAGTTTTTTAATTGTGGACTAGCGAACCTGGTTACAATATACTCAGGAAGAGACCACTGGCCTTCCACAAGTAAACCGGCATACTTTCTCACACAAAAAAAAATAGCTTGGGTTCCAGCTGGGAACACACCTGCGCTGACTAGAAGTGAGAGACTTCGTGATTTAAAGCATGATGTTTTAACCACTTGACCAAAACGCCCCCTGCCTGTAGCATGAAAAACCCATGAAGAACAATTTTAAATAAATTAGAGAATTTGGTAACTGATAATAATAATAATAATATAAATCAATGATTGTCCCATCACTCATACCCTATCGAATGAATGTCAGTTTTTGACACAATCAGGACCCCCATTTTTTTTAACACTATAAAAGTGTCCTCTTGATCAATTATGATACATATATAAATATATGTTTACTACAAGACTTCCAAAATAGCTAACATATATATATATATATATATACATGTAAAAACTTTAGTACTTACAGGGTTCCTCTGATAACAGAAATTACAGGCCCATATTTTAGCTCTGTAATCAACCTGGCAAAATGGATTCAGAATTGCACGGCAAGATGGCCTTGTACATAGAACAGGATCATACTGTATAGGTGGTAAGTCTGTTCTCTCCTTTAATGGTGTAAAGAGGCAGCCAAGGGGAACAACCATGCGGGTGGCTTCAATACGACTTGAGGGCCAAACATTCCAACTAAACCTCACTCCATCCCGGTCTTCATTTTGCTGTATAAATTCTTGGTATGTTGCCATACTGGTGCTGAAAAAACAAAACGCCAATGTAAATTTACAAAGACAAGAGATGACAAGCATTCTGAGAGAGTCAAACTAATAATAGATGTAAAAACAGTATGATTATACATGCCACTATTACTATATAGCTAACTGCTACTGTAACATTCACTAAATCATTATTTAGTGAATGGTAAGCAATTACAAAAGGTAGATGATTTAAAATACATTACAAATTGATATACCAATATCCCAAATATATATATAAACATTGAAATATATAATAGCACAGTTAGATATGAAAACTTACAACATGAAAGTTACCATTCAAGTCATGAATCTCTCAATCATAAAAAACGTGAGGAAATGCCATCATCTGTAGGCCATGTGGCACAACAAGAATTTAAAGGATCCCAGGGCACACCCTGGACTCAGCAAACAATGAGGAAAAAAATTAGCTTAATTGAGAATTTTTTTAGTCCATTGCAACTGTCAGTGTACATATGTGCACAAGCACTACTAAAACTGCAAGTGCCCTCATTCAGAAAGTGAACTCCTGAATTGTTGAATCTGCATCTGGATGAACACAATGCAGACCACAAAATAAGTCAAGAATGATCGTTCAGGTTACATGGAGGTTATGACAAATACAATTCACGTAACCACCTTTTAGTTCTCGATGATATTTGTCACTTCATTTTTTTTCTCATTTATATATATTAATATATCTTCTGATTTCCACAAGTTATTATATAACATGTATGTTACAACCATTTCTTTTACCATAACCTCTAAATGGGTTACGATGATTTCTGCTATTTTGTGGCCTGCTATAAAGATACACTCCGGATCCATAGATAGACAACTCACACAGAGAAAAACATTTCATCAGTTAACAGTTCGCTGGGTGAGGTGTTAAATTGCCTTTTTGTTGCCAGTAGTTGAGACGTTGGTGCCAGTTATGGCGAGGATTCGTTCCTCGCATATTCCATTTGGAATTGCGGGTGTGACCGGTCGACGGGGGAATGCTTGCTCCTCCATGGCACCTGATCCCACCTCTTGGTTTCCAGGTCAGTGTTTGTCCATTTTTACCAGATTTGTATCTATATCCTGGACATCTGGAGGATTTGTGCGTTGGTATCTGAGATGTTTTATATTATTAGCAGACAAGCGATATATCAATTTTAGTAAATACTAAAATAGTGTATTTATTTAGTAATAAATACAGCATACTTTCCACGACGTCCATCCGTCCTCATAATAAATATATCAAGTTTTCAGGAAAATGCTTAAAATGTGTGTACGGAAGAAATAATCCACACTTTACAAGTGAAGGCAAATACCGGCATCCACTGGCCTGTCTCCGTAACTGTCAGTGTCGCCAATCCGGCAGAAGATAACACTAGCGACTGTCAAACTATTTAACTACTGTACGCTTTTTCAGTTGTGTGGAGGTAATCTGAAACTGGTTCGAAGTTAAACTATAATCTAACTTTATATTGTGTTATTATATCTTACCTCAAACACCTATTCAAATACGTGGAATGTCAAACGCAATTTTCGACTATGTAAAACGTGTATACACGAAGTCCCAATGCCACGTAATTCCCACAATGCATATCTATTGACGTCATTAAAGTCTGGGAATTCCCTTCCGGTAAATGGTGCATGTGTAGTTCTTAATGTTTTTCGATCCTAAAATAATATTTAAACTATTACAATGACATCATCTTATGTCATTGCTGTCCATGCAGGTAATTGTTTTAAACCTATCATTCGAAATATTCTGCATGACATGCGGGCCATTCTTGTAAAACAATGAAATCTGCATTGTTATTGTAAAGGACTTTCCCACGTATGGAGTAAAGTTTAAAAACTCGAATAACGTCCGGATCTATTTTTAATATTTGCCACAGAATCCATTCATTTTCAAAAGGCCGATTGGGACATAAACGCGATGAACTAACGTGATGGCCACTTTCACTATAAAACATAAGAGTTGCATGAAAAAGAAAAACACTTAACATAATAAAACATACTTTTTGCATGCAAGTAGGCCTATAGTTCCTTTTGATTTCTAGTCAATCTGGCCAAAATTACTGTAGTCGATCAGGCCACCGTTAGTTGAATATATGAATATATATATATATATATATATATATATGTACATAATTGCTAGATTAAAAAATGATATATCTCTACTCAAGATAAAAATTGTAAGACAAGAATAAGGATTTAGAATTTTAGATTCTTATTTTGAATTTGATCTTCATTGACAAAAAGGGTTTGCGATATTTATACCATGAATGTACCAGTATACCGGTATATTGCAATATTTTAAAAGACGACCATATACATTTGTGTATTACGATAGGCCTACTTGTTCCTTAACGCAGGGTTATGCAAGATACAACAGTGAAAATTCGGTATACATCGAAAAACAAAATCAGTTCAATAAATATCACGAAATAGTGCAATTCAGGTTTAAAATTGCATGGTGCAAAATTTCGGGTTAATGCATGCGTAGTTTATTTTGCATATCAATACTTTGTTTAGGAAATATCTGGATAAGATTACATTTTCAATATATATCCAAGTATATAACTTTCAGAGTAATACGATGACTCAGATTATACCTGCAGGTGTATTTTTTATTTTTACATTTCTCCCTTATTTTGAGGATTATCTGAATAAAAATACATATTGTTGTTCTAATAACATGGATCTATCCAACAATATACCGGTAGTTTACAAAGTAAGACTTTTATATTTGTTGACTTTTATACATTTTGATGCAGATGTATTTCAGAATATGACCCTACCTAATATAGAGATTTTGCTCTAAAACCATCATCTAATTAGGATTCTTGTATATGTCCATACTCACTAGAAACTCTAAAGATCAGTGTTTGTGTACTGAACATGTATACATTTGTTTTACCTTCATCAGTAAGCAGTACCGTAGTTATTTAGTATTCAGACTATGGGAGCTACAAAAGCTAGACTTAAGTTTTTATCTTGTAACATATCCATGTACATGTAGATGTATTATATAATTATGTAAATGTTGGTTTGTAAACAATGTATGACATGTAACTAGTATGTGTAAGATGTAGGCTACACATGGAATGTGTGAACAATTGAGATATTGATTAATATTCTATATTTTACATGTGCATATATTCCCAGCATATATGTATCTAGATTATCAGATAAAATCAAAATAAATTATCATTTCATTTAGTAAATATTGTTAACATGAAATCAACTTCTCACCTCCTTCAAGACATTTCTGATTATTTTTTTTCTGATGTAAGAAGATTTCCGATTGGCTGTTTCTTCTCAGCCACAATACAAACTTGCATGCAAATGTTTGATAATGTCTTACATGCAAACAGAATTTACATCTTTCACATTAAAAATAACCATTTGCATGCAAATCATGTGAAAGGTAACTTTTGGCATGTTTTGTCATAAAAGTGGTCATCATATTGGTTAATCCCATTTGTGACCCAAATGGCCTTTCATATTCATTTGATGACAAAAGGTTAACAAAATATATATATACAAGTTTCCCCATAAGTAAAATTATGTACATGTTTAGACTTCACTCTTAAAGCTTACCAAAGTTTTTAGATGCCTTGCTCATGTAGCTCATAGCTGTGATACACAGTTTCCCAGTTTCCACTCTATAAATAAATATGTCTTGGAAGTCTTTATGTACTCATTAGACTAATTCTGTGTTCAAGAAGTGTCCTTGGGATATATATCAAAGTACAGATAGGCCTATGCAAATGTATAGGAATGGAAGATATCACTTGTCAAACTGTCCAATACTTTGATTGGTGAAACTGTAATATCACAAAATAATTTTGAACATCTAATTTAAAGAAATTACAGAAAAAGTAAGAATTTGTTAGTTAATAAAAAAGAAGACATGTACTTTTAGAGTCTGGACCTTATTTCACCAACCTTAATAGCCTCAAGTTTCACGTTTTTATATCATATTTACATAAACATGTACATGTGCTTATTTGTAAAACCTCTGGGTGATACTAAATAGGAAACACATTTTTTTAACTTTTCAATCACATAAAATCATTGGGTCAGATTTACAATTTTTCAGTATGTACTCAAAACTGATTTTTTATTTTTCGGAACTCTTCTTGAAATTTTCTATAATCTTTATCATTACGGTAATTACATTTGTATGTCAACAGTATACAAATATGTTTAGTTGCAACATAAATTTTTTGTGTTTTCCTTAATCCTTAAAATTAGTTGAGCACGAGTATCATGTAAATTAAATGACTTCAGAGCCTTCAAATGTTGAACTTTTTCAGGTGCTGGATATCATTCTTTACACAAGGAGAAGGAGTACAGGGATCTTTGTAAATTAGCTTGCAGACAGGTATTAGTATATTTACAGGTACTGCCATCACAACTTTTATACCAATTTGATTAAATAGAAAAAATAAGAACAATGTTTTTGAAACAACCCCAGTGGTAGTCAAATTTGTTCTGTGTTCTGTATTGGAACTTAATTATAATTTTTTATTTGATTAAATCGGTTTAAAAGTTGTGATGACAGCTTTAAGGGAAATACCTGGTACCGTAGTTTATAACAGACAGTGCTTTGAGTATGTTGTGGTATCTGATATGAAATGGTATTTGTCAGTACTGGGTACTAATGCAGTATTAGTCAGTACCAGGTACTGATGCAATATTTGTCAGTACTGGGTACTGATGCAGTATATGTGAGTACTGATGCAGTATTTGTCCGTACTGGGTACTGATGCAGTATTTGTCAGTACTGGGTACTGATGCAGTATTTGTCAGTACTGAGTACTGATGCAGTGTTTGTCAATACTGGGTACTGATGCAGTATTAGTCAGTATCCAGGCACTGATGCAGTAGTTGTCAGTAATGGGTACTCATATAGTATTTGTCAGTACTGGGTACTCATACAGTATTAGTCAGTACCAGGCACTTACAGTATTTGTCTGTATAGGGTACTCATACAGTATTTGTCAATACTGGGTACTTGCACAGTATTTGTCTATACTGGGTACTCATACAGTATTTGTCACTACTGGGAACTTGTACAGTATTTGTCAGTACTGGGTACTCATGCAGTATTTATCAATACTGGGTACTTGTATAGTATTTGTCAATATTGGGCATATGTACGGCATATGCCAGTACTAGAAACTCATGCAGTATTTATCAGTACAGTGTACTCATACAGGATTTGTCAATACTGGGTACTCATACAGTATTTGTCAATACCGGGTACTTCTATAATATTTGTTAGTACTGGGTACTCATGCAATATTTGTTAAAACACTTCATTTACCTATTGATTTTAACCTAAGTAAATAAAGCAGTTCTTTGATACACACGGAGATTTTCTTTTTAATCATAATTTGATGACACCTATTCCACTTGCCCATTCTGGCAGACATATAATATATTTGCATCTACTTGATTGGTGTTTTACATCACAATCAACAATTTCATGTGATTGCAGCCAGTTTTTAGTGATGGAGGAGAGAACATGTTGCAAATATGGTAAACTGACAAATTTGGTGTATGTGGTGTATGTCAATACCTATTGCTAATATGACTTTTACAATTGTCAGTTTTTTTGTCTGTTTATTAGTACTATATTTATAGACCTTTTCTGAGTCATTTCATTCTGTTTAGTTTTGTCGTAATAGTTTATACTGAGATTACTTGACCTCAACAGAAAATCAGGCAAGGTCTTTTCAATATATTTACATTCATGACATTCAGTGATATCTTGTTTCAGTTCATCTGCAAGGAATAAAGTTTAAGTAAATGTTCTTTCTTGTAAATATGACAAAATTAAATGTCATCATTTTCCTATAGGCTGATTTTCAAATTTTTCACCTACATAATATCTACTGTATACCTGGAAATTGTTGCCCCTGTTCAATTTCCGCCTGGTTAATTTCACCCCTGGATAATTTCAGCCCTTTTGTGACAGAATACATATTCTCCCATATTCATGGAGTTACCCTCATAACTAGTACAAAATGATCAGCCTGTCTTCCACAGGAGGTGGATGACAGGCTACACGCAATATGACCTCACAATACAATTTATGACGTAGTACTTCGGTGGCTTCCAGAATGCAGTACATATTTATGTAAGACATGACTCCGATATGCGTAGATCTATATAGACATGTAGATCATGCGTAAATCTACATAGACTATATTCAAGAAATGGGAGAAAAATAATCCACCCCTATGACTTAGTCATACCCTCAAGGTAGGGGTACATTCTATTATTCACCCGTCTTAAATTCACCCTAAATCACCATGTCTCATGGATGACCTGTGTGTCCGTGCTTCAGTCATGGATGACCTGTGTGTCCGTGCTTCAGTCATGGATGACCTGTGTGTCCGTGCTTCAGTCATGGATGACCTGTGTGTCCGTGCTTCAGTCATGGATGACCTGTGTGTCCGTGCTTCAGTCATGGATGACCTGTGTGTCCGTGCTTCAGTCATGGATGACCTGTGTGTCCGTGCTTCAGTCATGGATGGCCTGAATTTCTGTGCTTTACTTATCTAGCTTGAAAATTTCATTTTAAATTCACCCACTCATCTAAGAGCAAAGATGGTGAAAATTAAGTGAAAACCAGATCTACAGTCACAGGCACTTGTTTCTGTCAATGGGGGGGGGGTCTTATACGTACTGTATAAGAAGTATGTAATTCTTGAACCCCCCCATTGATAGAAACAAGTGCTTGTGTCTAAAGTATATTCCAGGTCCTACATTATATACAATAAATTGATTAGCAAGAAGTGATGCTGCCCTACATTTTTTTTTTTCTTTGAAGCTGCATACTATTTATGTTGAACCATGACAAAACAGAACAGCTCCATAAAAGTAAATTGTTTGTGTCATCAATATCGTTTACATATACATGTATGTTTTTCTAAGTCTCAGTTATAAGTATTTTGTTTACAAGGCAGCAGAAGCTTTAAAACAGAACAAATCAGCTGTTGAAGGTGTAGCCATGGCAATCAAATGTCTAGAGGTAAATAATTTTCAACTTGAATGAGATATTTCTGATGTGTTTTTCAATGTGTTGGGATGAAATATGCATTATTTCTATAACTTGTACTCTAACCCAACAGAATGATGATTATGGTTACCGGTCATTTCTGATTGTATTTTTTTTTCCTATCATTAACCTAAAAATGAAAGTCTAATGGTAAAGAATGTGAAGTGAAATATCTCAGGTTCAATTCCCAGTGCTGGGTCATATATAAGTACATATGTACTTTAAAATGGTAATGCCTGTTCCTCAACACTCAACAATGTTTCAGTTATATGGTGGCAGCCAGTTTTTAATGGTGGAGGAGAGATTCCGGTTACAGTGTACCCAAATATAGACAATGGTAATAGTTTGAACAAACACCCAGAGCTCTGTTTATGTTGACTGATGTTGGAATTAAGAATGAACTGCCCCATTTCCCAATATTTCATATCTATGAAATGTAGTATAACACCATAATTATTCATAATGTCAAAATAACAATTTGTGTGTGTGTGTGTGTGTGTGTTCAGATTTTGAATTAAATCGTTTGTGATATATATATTTGTATTATTGAAGTTATTATAAGTCAACCTTACAATTTATTGAAGTCAATTTCAAACTTTGCATTTAACATGTTCAGTTTTGTGACCGTCAATAAAAGCAGCAGATTTTCCTGATGAATCTGGCTATATCTGGCTATGTAGTATGTCAATACCATTGATATTAGGATGGCAGACAAACTGTTTATGGTGATATGTCCTACATGTATTGCAGTCTTTTGCGTTTCAGGATTCTCCAATGACCAACGCTGGAACAGGTTCTAGTCTCACACTAGATGGCACTGTTGAGTGTGATGCTAGCTGTATGGATGGTAAATCTCTACTGTTTGGAGCTGTTGGTTGTGTCACAGGTTTGTGTTACAGATCATTTTGTGTGGTTTCTAATACAGATGACATGTCAATGTGTTTTGTTGGTATGGTTTTTGTGTACATATATTGCTGCTATTATTATAAAAATGCTGGTTAAATACACATCTATAAGATGTAAGTGTGTACATTATTTTGATATGAAACAAAAATATAATCCCTCCATCATATAATTTTCCATCCTTCCATCACATAGTTCTCCATCCTTCTTTCACATTCTTCATTCCTCTATCCCTTGGTTCTCCATCCCTCTATCATGTAGTTTTCCATCCCACCATCATAGTTTTCCATTCCTCTTTCACATTTTCCATCCCTCTATCACATAGTTCTCAATCACTCTATCACATTCTTCATTCCTTTATCACATAGTTTTCCATCCCTCTATCACATTTTCCATCCCTCCATCACATAATTCTCCAACCCTCTATCACATTTTTCTTACCTCTATCACATAGTTCTCCAACCCTCTATCACATTTTTCTTACCTCTATCACATAGTTCTCCAACCCTCTATCACATTCTTCTTTCCTCTATCACATAGTTCTCCAACCCTTTATCACATTCTTCATTCCTCTATCACATAGTTCTCCAACCTCTTTCACATTTTTCATTCCTCTATCACATAGTTCTCCAACCCTCTTTCACATTCTTCATTCCGTTATCACATAGTTCTCCATCCTTCTATCTTGTTTTACATTCCTCTATCACATAGTTCTCCAACCCTCTTTCACATTCTTCACTCCTCTATCACATAATTCTTCATCCTTCTATCACATGGTTTCTCCATTCCTCTATCACATAGTTCTCCATCCTTCTATCAAGTTCTTCATTCCTCTATCACATAATTCTCCATCCTTCTATCACATGGTTCTCCATCTCACTATCACAGTTCTCCATCCTTCTATCACATAGTTCTCCATCTCTCTATCACATAGTTCTCAATCCTTCTATCACGTTCTTCATTCCTCTATCACTTAGTTCTCCATCCCTCTATTGCATAGTTTTCCATCCCTCCACCTCAGTTACCATCTCTTTACCAGTTTTCCATGCCTCTATCACATTTTCCATACCTCTATTACATAGTTTTTCATCCCTCCATCACTGTTTTCCATCCCACCATCACATAATTTTTCATTCCTTTATCACGTTCTTCATCCCTCCATCACATTCTTCATAACTCCATCACATTCTTCATTGCTCCAGCACTATCTAGTGCTTATCTCTCCAGTCCTGATATTTACTGTTTATACAATGTATCATAGTAATGATAGGAGTTATGGTATACAGCTAAATTTTCAAAAGAAGACATATATATTACTGTGGCAATGCCAGCCATTAACAATTTGTGCTATGAAATAAATCAGTCATTTGATATTGATATTGTTTCTAAACTTTCAGGTTTGAAACACCCATCAGATGTCGCAAAGTTACTGCTCCAACAACAGCAGAAAGGCAACTTATCACTTGGAAGATTGCCACCAAGGTATGTACAAAAAGACAGTAAAAGACCTGACATTTTGGTAACTGTATAAATTGTGTGTATGTATTGGCCTCTAATGTCCCAACCATTTTGTTTTGATTTTCGTTAGGTTTTACTTTCTTGTGGCATACACGTATGAGATCAATCTGAATGTAATGTCATGAGGACAAAGTCATGGTCATTATACAACAATTGGTCATCTCTTGTTCACATGTTGGTCTGTCAACTTTGCTTGTCCAGGCCATAAATCAACCATTCAATAACCTAAGTTCACCATACTGTATAAGTTGAAATTTTAGCGAGACACAAATTAAGAGTTTGTCCCAAAAATATGGTATAAAATTTTAGTGAGAAGTAATTCTAGTGATTTTATGATTTCTAAAATATAACTTTTATCTATGATAACTTTTATCTATGATAACTTTTATCTATGATGAGGATTTAATTGTTAGTGATAATCAGTTTTATCTAATAATGCCAAATTTGAATCCTTGCTAAAATTTCTGCTTATACAGTATATTGTACAAGTACAGTGTATACCTTGATGGGACATAGTGTCACTTGCAAAATCAAACCCCTTTCTATCCCTTATTTCCAGAGTTATGCCCATTTGTTGATTATTGTTATTATCTGGGGACCATAACATAACCTAGGTTCACCATATATATGGTATATGTATACCTGTGTGTACAACCCACTGCTGCAGTTTGGCATACTCAAACCTTGCACATTGGCCCAATGTTTACAGAGTTATCCCCCTTTGTTGACATTTTTTTTCATAATGTTGTGATTCCTTGGACAACCATGGTGATGGGCAGACTTATGTGTCTCAAAGAGGCTCTTATTTATTTATTGTTCTAAATAAGAATTACAGCTTGTCAAATACACTTGGTTCAAGTATTATGATGTTGGTTTTAGTGTGCTTGTTGGAGATGGAGCTTGTAAATGGGCAAAGGAGAATGGATTGCAAGAATCAAATCCAGAACAGCTTATTACAGGTAAAAACATAAAATTTAATTTTAAACATATAGATGTTATCTCCTGAATTAAACTGAATGTGATTGGGTTTTTTTTTCTCCCAGTATGTTAAATATCACATTATATAGGTCCTTCTGAAAATGGTATTATTTCATGTGTCTGAAATGAAATTTTATAGTCATAAGTATGCTAGATTTTTAACTGTTGAAATGTTATTCCACACACACACACACACACGCACACGCGCACACACACACACACACACACACACACACACACAGGTGCAAGTATATACATGTACTTCAGTTTGACAGTTTGATGCAAATGATATATCCGCAACTTGCATTCATCTGGAAATAATCAATTTAGTTACCTCCCTTGAAAAAAATGGACTTTACTGTATTCGACCCATTAAGCACCCAGGGTGCTACAAAAATCAGATAAAAGGGTTGGGTGCTTAATGGGACCAATTAATAGTTAAATTGATGTAAAGCAGATAATTTTTTACAAGGGACAGTGGTAAAATTGTTGTAGTTATTACTGAGGACCCCTATCAACATAATTCTGTTGCTGGTGGCTACAGATGTGTTACTAAAGGTTTTCAGGTCCACATATCATTGTCAACCAGATAGAAAAGATATTCGATTGTATGTAAAAAAAAAAAAAAGGGGGGGGGGGAGGCACATATATGGACATGGGTGTTTAATAGGTCAAATACGGTAATACAAATCTTGTTTATCAACATCAAAAAAAGCATATTAAAGGCATAATTGCAATAAATAAAATACATGTATCAACAATTAAGACAAAAACCCACAAAAAAACAAACATAACTTTTTTATAGATCAGAAAGAGCAAAGGTACCATCAATCAAAATGACTGTATAAATAGTGTGTACATCCAACAAGTTTTTTATTTTTAAAAATAATAGCAATATACATGATGTATGTAAGACTACCAAAATAATAGCAATATACAGCATGTATGTAAGACTACCAAAATGATAGCAATATACTTGATGTATGTAAGACTACCAAAATGATAGCAATATACAGGATGTATGTAAGACTACCAAAATGATAGCAATATACGTGATGTATGTAAGACTACCAAAATGATAGCAATATACAGCATGTATGTAAGACTACCAAAATGATAGCAATATACTTGATGTATGTAAGACTACCAAAATGATAGCAATATACAGGATGTATGTAAGACTACCAAAATGATAGCAATATACTTGATGTATGTAAGACTACCAAAATGATAGCAATATACATGATGTAAGACTACCAAAATGATAGCAATATACAGGATGTATGTAAGACTACCAAAATGATAGCAATATACATGATGTATGTAAGACTACCAAAATGATAGCAATATACAGGATGTATGTAAGACTATGAAAATGATAGCAATATACAGGATGTAAGACTACCAAAATGATAGCAATATACATGATGTATGTAAGACTACCAAAATGGGTTTTGATGCCTAGAGACTGAAGATTAGCCAATTACCTATATCCGTTGAAAAGAGCATTATCTGTTACCCCAAACAAGTTCAAATGTGCCATTTTTGACATAGGTTTAAAAATGTTCCAAGGGGAGTGACGATGTACCTAGATCCTGTAGAATGGGCATGTGTCATCAACATATGGTTCATTTATCATTCAGACAAATTTCAGTATTGTGAAAATTTCAAATTTTCACTCATAGGCCAACATTCAGCAATATTTAATAGATGTGGGACTTAAAAATATTAATGAATGACTTAGCTCACATATTTATTGTGAAAAATAGTTACTATAAGAAATATTTTATTGATATTTTTGCCTTCAGAATCTTCCAGACAGCAGTTTAACAACCATAAAAGAAAACTGCAGTTACATGATGAAAGAATGGCAAGGAAGAGAAAGAAATATTTGAACCTGGTATTACATTTAAGTCAATAATTAATCAATTGTTGGAAATATATTTCAATGGTTTTGACCCTGTGAATCGCTTATATTTTAAAGACAATTTTTTCATACACATTTCCATGATTACTTTTCATTACTTCCTATTTTCAAGAATGTCTCAAATTATCTAATATTCATGCTTATATGAGATGAGGTAAAAAGTTGACAGAGTAAGATACTATATGACAACAGCAGAACATGTATTATATCTGAATATACCAATATAATCCACAGTATCACAGTGCACTTATCCCATTACACAAATCAAAATTCAAACTAGCTTACCTACTATGTATTCTTTGATATACATGTATCAGGGCCAAGGATTACTCAAAACTGACACTCAGCTCCAGATAATCTGCAAATCTCAATGTCAAGGTCAAAATATTTTGAGTCTTTGGAAATTTTTGAAGTTTTGTGGGGCTAAACCTTGATCTTCTGTGAACATTTTACTTAAAACTTACTAACATGATTCAGAAAAATTCATTTGCCATGTCAAGTTTACATCTTTCTCTAATTTTACAGGATTCAACAGAGTCAGATGTAAAAAATGGTGGTTTCAAACAAGCCATTCAGGATACTGTTGGTGCCATTGCCATGGATTCAGATGGTTGCCTAGCAGCAGCTGTATCCAGTGGAGGAATATCATTGAAGCAGCCAGGCAGAATTGGTCCAGTAAGTATCTGATACATATACAATAAACTTGTGTTCCTTGGTAATAGGTTACAAAAGATATGTATTGCTACAAATTACAATAAATAAACACATATGCAAAGAGAACTGGCTTTTTAGGTACATTTGGTTTCTTTCTGTTGTATAATAGTACATTATTTTTTTCCCTGTTGTAAGTCTCTTCAAAGATTGTTACTTCTTTCAGGCAGCAACATATGGTGCTGGTTGCTGGGCACACAATTTGAAGTCAAATAGCAGACTAGGTGTTGCAGTGGCAACTTCAGGTTGTATCCTTATTCTGTAGCTCAATAAACTTTTTATGATTCATTGTCATCTGTTGCCATGCAGATATGTAAAGTGTAAAACTCTTGAACTGGAAAGACATTTGTAAATTTATTGAAGTTATGTATCGGGTGAAAACAGGTCCCTGGTGGTGTACTAAGATTCCTGTCTTAAAAGACCAACTGACTTTTGAGACCATATTCTGAAACTCACTTGTTTGAAAAGTCCTATAAAACCTTTTTAGCTCACCTGAACCGAAGCTTTTCTGGTCGCCTTTTGTCCGCCGTCTGTCCATCATTCCTTCTGTCCGTAAACTTTCCACATTTTTGACTTCTTCTCCAAAAATGCCGAAGGGATTTTGATGAAGCTTTATAGGAAGTAAGCACTCAAGGTCCTCAACCAAGTTTGTTCATTTCGGCCAGAATGGCCTAGGGGTGTTTCCAGGATGGGGCAAAAGAGACCCCAGGGGGTACCCCTCTTTAAAAATCTTCTCCTCCAGAACCGCTGCATGAATTGAAAAACTAATTGTATCTGATTGATCTATATAGGTATGATTAAAGTTTTTTAAACTTTGTAATTTTCATTCATTTTTGTATGATTTCTTTGATTTTATCCCCTATTATTCATTATGATGCATTTATTTTATGTGTTTTACCTGTGGCTTGGTATAAATGCTTTCCTGAAAGAATCTTGCTGAAATTTAATTTTTTAATTTTTTATGAATTTTTAAGACTGCAAAAATGAGGGGGGGGGGTTGGTAATTTTTCACATTTTCGACTTTTCCAATACCACGGAAGGGATTTGGATAAAACTTTATAGGAAGGAAGCACTAAAGGTCCTCTACCAAGTTTGCTCATTTCAGCCACATCAGCCCAGGGGTGGGGCAAAAGAGACCCCAGGGGGTACCCCTCTTTAAAAATCTTCTCCTCCAGAACCGCTGCATGAATTGAAAAACTAATTGTATCTGAGTGATCTACATAGATGTATGATTAAAGTGTGGTAATTTTTGACATGTTGAAGAAGAAATTGATGATCAAAGTGTGGTAAAATTTTACATATGTTTGACATCTTTCCCAGTTTTGTCATTTTCATTCATTTTTAAGTCTCCTCCACTCTTAAGGATTGTACAAATAATTTGTAAATTTGAGATTCCCATATTTGTAAGATACCAACATAGTTCAGGTGAGCGATGTGTCCCATGGGCCTCTTGTTTGAGAGACCATCTGTCTTTAAAGACCACATTTGCATGGCAGATGCAATGGTCTCTCAAGGCAGGTTTCATTGTACTACTATAGATGTCTCTTTTGTTGGTACATGTGAGAAATATGGTTAAAGGTATGAAGCGCTAATCACACTGCCACAAGCCCACCTGTAATATTATCTTTACACTAGATATACCTAAATATAAATATGGTTAAAGGTATGAAGCACTAATCACACTGCCACAAGCCCACCTGTAATATTATAGATACACCTAAATATAAATATGGTTAAAGGTATTAAGCGCTAATCACACTGCCACAAGCCCACCTGTAATATTATCTTTACACTAGATACACCTAAATATAAATATGGTTAAAAGTATGAAGCGCTAATCACACTGCCACAAGCCCACCTGTAATATTATCTTTACACTAGATTCACCTTAATATAAATATGGTAAAAGGTATGAAGCGCTAATCACACTGCCACAAGCCCACCTGTAATATTATCTTTACACTAGATTCACCTTAATATAAATATGGTAAAAGGTATGAAGCGCTAATCACACTGCCACAAGCCCACCTGTAATATTATCTTTACACTAGATACACCTAAATATAAATATGGTTAAAGGTATGAAGCACTAATCACACTGCCACAAGCCCACACCTGTAATATTATCTTTACACTAGATACACCTAAATATAAATATGGTTAAAGGTATTAAGCGCTAATCACACTGCCACAAGCCCACCTGTAATATTATCTTTACACTAGATACACCTAAATATAAATATTGGTTAAAGGTATGAAGCACTAATCACACTGCCACAAAGCCCCCCTGTAATATTATCTTTACACTAGATACACCTAAATATAAATATGGTTAAAGGTATTAAGCGCTAATCACACTGCCACAAGCCCACCTGTAATATTATCTTTACACTAGATACACCTTAATATAAATAATGGTTAAAGGTATGAAGCACTAATCACACTGCCACAAGCCCACCTGTAATATTATCTTTATACTAGATACACCTAAATATAAATATGGTTAAAGGTATGAAGCACTAATCACACTGCCACAAGCCCACCTGTAATATTATAGATACACCTAAATATAAATATGGTTAAAGGTATGAAGCGCTAATCACACTGCCACAAGCCCACCTGTAATATTATCTTTATACTAGATATACCTAAATATAAATATGGTTAAAGGTATGAAGCGCTAATCACACTGCCACAAGCCCACCTGTAATATTATCTTTACACTAGATACACCTAAATATAAAATATGGTTAAAGGTATGAAGCGCTAATCACACTGCCACAAGCCCACCTGTAATATTATCTTTACACTAGATACACCTAAATATAAATATGGTTAAAGGTATGAAGCGCTAATCACACTGCCACAAGCCCACCTGTAATATTATCTTTACACTAGATACACCTAAATATAAATATGGTTAAAGGTATGAAGCGCTAATCACACTGCCACAAGCCCACCTGTAATATTATCTTTACACTAGATTCACCTTAATATAAATATGGTAAAAGGTATGAAGCGCTAATCACATTGCCACAAGCCCACCTGTAATATTATCTTTACACTAGATACACCTAAATATAAATATGGTTAAAGGTATGAAGCACTAATCACACTGCCACAAGCCCACCTGTAATATTATCTTTACACTAGATACACCTAAATATAAATATGGTTAAAGGTATTAAGCGCTAATCACACTGCCACAAGCCCACCTGTAATATTATCATTACACTAGATACACCTAAATATAAATATGGTTAAAGGTATGAAGCACTTATCACACTGCCACAAGCCCACCTGTAATATTATCTTTACACTAGATACACCTAAATATAAATATGGTTAAAGGTATTAAGCGCTAATCACACTGCCACAAGCCCACCTGTAATATTATCTTTACACTAGATACACCTAAATATAAATATGGTTAAAGGTATTAAGCGCTAATCACACTGCCACAAGCCCACCTGTAATATTATCTTTACACTAGATACACCTTAATATAAATATGGTTAAAGGTATGAAGCACTAATCACACTGCCACAAGCCCACCTGTAATATTATCTTTATACTAGATACACCTAAATATAAATATGGTTAAAGGTATGAAGCACTAATCACACTGCCACAAGCCCACCTGTAATATTATAGATACACCTAAATATAAATATGGTTAAAGGTATGAAGCGCTAATCACACTGCCACAAGCCCACCTGTAATATTATCTTTATACTAGATATACCTAAATATAAATATGGTTAAAGGTATTAAGCGCTAATCACACTGCCACAAGCCCACCTGTAATATTATCTTTACACTAGATACACCTAAATATAAATATGGTTAAAGGTATGAAGCGCTAATCACACTGCCACAAGCCCACCTGTAATATTATCTTTACACTAGATACACCTAAATATAAATATGAAGTTACTTCTAATTTTACATACATGTATTTTCAAATAGGTAGTGGAGAACATTTAATGAGAACACTGCTCGCCAAAGAATGTGCTGCTAGTATACAGAGGGAAGAAAATGCAAGTTTAGGAATTTCTCAGGCATTTAAAGATCATTTCCTTGGTAATATTTTGAATCTAGAAATAAATGGTGTTAAGATACCGTAGCTCAAATGTATTTGGTAAAAGCAGTATGATGTATCTATTGTAATCTATTTTCTTCTACACTGAAATTCAAATACTTTATCCACTTAGTAACTTATAAAAGTACATTGTTTTGTTAAATAATGTTATGATAAAGACACATTTTGTAAGTGACATTTATGATATGTGCTCTGTAGGCCATGGATTTAGTATTGCACTCAACTCTTGTGATAACGGCACTTCATATAAACAGCATTTTCGGTTAACAGCAGAGATTTCATTGGAACAAATTTAAATCCATGTTAATTTTTTTGATATAACGGCACATTGGCCGTAATTTTTGGCCACAAACATGCAGTTTACCTCTAGAATTAATTTGATATAACGACAAAGCTTCAAAAATGAAAAATTGTTGCCATAAATTTTTAAGTTGACAGAATGAAAATACCAATAAAAGCAATTTTATTTCTTGTAGACATTCTATTTCAATCATGCAGTCATATTGAATTGAGGTTTGACATTTAATGGGGGTATAACAATAAATTATGTTCATACATTCTTATTTTGGTGCCAAGCCTGGGAATTTGATATAACAGCATATTTGATATACCAGCCATTTTACTGGATCCCAACTTAGCCGTTATAACAAGAGTTGACTGTAATATTAATGGAGCCTCATTAAAGTATTTTACTCACTCAACACGTAGAGCAGCTTTGTTTGAATCTATGTCAGATTTGTGACTTTTTAACTCCAGAAGTTGTACTGTAAGGACATCATATGTGATGTTCATTGGATTGTGACATATCTATGTGGGCTCATGTCACTGAGGGCATGATAGCACCTGTCACCATTTTACTAAAGGTTACAAGTCTTAGAGACTTAAATCTTACAGCTACTTACTATTTGTGACTATTTTATGAAAGGTTACAAGTCTTAGAGACTTAAGTCTTACAGCTACTTACTATTTGTGACTATTTTACTAAAGGTTGCAAGTCTTAGAGAATTAAGTCTTACAGCTACTTACTATTTGTGACTATTTTATGAAAGGTTACAAGTCTTAGAGACTTAAGTCTTACAGCTACTTACTATTTGTGACTATTTTACTAAAGGTTACAAGTCTTAGAGACTTAAGTCTTACAGCTACTTACTATTTGTGACTATTTTATGAAAGGTTACAAGTCTTAGAGACTTAAGTCTTACAGCTACTTACTATTTGTGACTATTTTAAGAAAGGTTACAAGTCTTAGAGACTTAAGTCTTACAGCTATTACTATTTGTGACTATTTTACTAAAGGTTACAAGTCTTAGAGACTTAAGTCTTACAGCTACTTACTATTTGTGACTATTTTATGAAAGGTTACAAGTCTTAGAGACTTAAGTCTTACAGCTACTTACTATTTGTGACTATTTTACTAAAGGTTACAAGTCTTAGAGACTTAAGTCTTACAGCTACTTACTATTTGTGACTATTTTATGAAAGGTTACAAGTCTTAGAGACTTAAGTCTTACAGCTATTACTATTTGTGACTATTTTATGAAAGGTTACAAGTCTTAGAGACTTAAGTCTTACAGCTACTTACTATTTGTGACTATTTTATGAAAGGTTACAAGTCTTACAACTATAATTAATACAAACAACGTATTTATGACTATTTTACAAAAAAAACAAGGACTTGTGAGCAAATTAAGATATACACAAACACATATCAAAGGTGATTATAAATCTTAAGCTATTGTTGTAGATGCCATAATTCATTTATGTACATTTGTATATGTAAAGTTAGTGACTATACATGCCCTTAAACTATCAAAATCTAGTTACAGGCATTTTGCACTTTGCTGCCATAACACCGTAGTATAAATCAACATTTCTGTTACTTCATCTGACGCTGATTATGTTTCATTGTTAGTGAACAAATCTTTAGGGAGACTTAAATGAACATTGAAACAAAAAGGTTTTATAGGATACACACAACATTCTTTTCAAAGTTTTTGTTTATTAAAACACCTGTCAGTTTGAACAGGCACACAAACAGGCACACACACACACCACAATGGCACACAGACTCGGGCACACACACACACATACCAGTGCTACCATGTTCATGCCGACATGTCAAGCAGATGATTGAAAATTCCATTTTGCAGAATCTGAATTTTTGGAAAAAGAGGAGGAAAAATTAGGAGGTGTTTTAGCTTTGAAACAAGATGAAGATGAGGGTATGTATGATCTATTGTTGGAGACATTTTGAATTTAATATAACACATGGAAAGACGTGATATTAATAACACATGGAAAGACATGTGATTTATTTTTTGTTCAATTTAACACTTTGAAAGAGTTGAAATATATGATACTTTATATACATGACTGTTCTGCTGTGGTTTGCTTCAGACAATGTATATATTGGACTGGTTTCATACTTTTATTAGGGGTGGGGGATTTGGACAGGGTATAATTGTGTATTACCCTTCCTTAACTGGTTTTCTGTGGTTTAGGGTTTTTTTGGCAATGTTTTCCTCAATTGTATTTGATAAAGATGATGTTTTACTGGTTTTCTGTCTGTTTTGGGTTTTTATCAGTTTCCTTTTTTATTAGGGTGTGGAAATTTGGATAGAGCATAATTGTGTGGTATCCTTCTGTGGTTTAGGTTTATAGACAGTGTTTTCCTCAGCTATATTTGATATATGTTTTACTGATTTTCTGTCTGTTTGGGGTTTTCATCAGGCATTTGATATCTGCGATCTATCCTGTCTTATGATTGATTTCCTCCATTATCTTTGTAGCACATGTTTTGTTTATCCTTTTTTGGACTGGTTTCCCTCCTTTTTTAAAGACAGTGGATGTTGGTGATTTTATATCAGAATTTTATGTGCCTGCTTTTTATTAGACAGTGGATGATGGTGAATATCTCTATTCTTAATTTGTTACCCTGATTTTTATAAAAAAGATGATGATGATGATGGTGGTGGTGGTGGTGGTGCTGGTGGTGAATTATCACTATTTTTAACTGATTTCCCTTTTCTTTATAAGATAGTGGATGATTTTATACACTTTAAGCTCACCTGAGCCAAAGGCTTAAGTGAGCTATAGTCATCACTCATTGTCCAGCATCCATTGTCCAGTGTCCAATGAGGTCTTTTTCAGACTTTGTCATTTTCATTGATTTTTGTACAATTTTTGTAATTATCTCCCTTTGTATTCACTATGATATCTTCATTTTATGTGTTTTACTAGAATGTCAGCTAAAAATGCTTTCGTGAAAGAATTTTGCGGAATTGCTATTTTTGAATTTTTTTACTAATTCCTGAAGACTGCGAAAAAGAGAGTGTGGAAGGTATTTTTTTCACATGGTCAGCATGTTCTTTGCAACCATTGAAAGGTATTTGATGAAACTTTACAGGAAGCAAGTAATCACAGTCCTCTACCATATATGTGTATTTTGGCCAGATCAACCTAAATATTCTTCTTGGTCTGCTTTCCACATTTGTAGATAGTTCACACGTGAGCGAATTAGGCCCACTTTGGTATCTTGTTTCCTATATTCAATACACATGCTGTTTTCACCGTGCAGTGGCATATTCAGAGAAGGGGATTGGATCTATATAGACATCAATATTTGTCTTTATTTTACAGTTGAAGTCTTGTGGGATTGGATCTATATAGACATCAATATTTGTCTTTATATTACAGTTGAAATGCTGTGGGTTTGGATCTATATAGACATCAATATTTGTCTTTATTTTACAGTTGAAATGCTGTGGGTTTGGATCTATATAGACATCAATATTTGTCTTTATTTTACAGTTGAAATGCTGTGGGTTTGGATCTATATAGACATCAATCTTTGCCTTTATTTTACAGTTGAAGTCTTGTGGGATTGAATCTATATACACATCAATGACTGCCTTTATTTTACAGTTGAAGTGTTGTGAGATTGGATCTATATAGACATCAATCTTTGCCTTTATTTTACAGTTGAAGTCTTGTGGGATTGAATCTATATACACATCAATGTTTGTCTTTATTTTACAATTGAAGTCTTGTGGGATTGGATCTATATACACATCAATGTTTGTCTTTATTTTACAATTGATGTCTTGTGAGATTGGATCTATATAGACATCAATATTTGTCTTTATTTTGTAGTTGAAGTGTTGTGAGATTGGATCTATATAGACATCAATGTTTGTCTTTATTTTACAATTGATGTCTTGTGAGATTGGATCTATATAGACATCAATATTTGTCTTTATTTTGTAGTTGAAGTGTTGTGAGATTGGATCTATATAGACATCAATATTTGTCTTTATTTTGTAGTTGAAGTGTTGTGAGATTGGATCTATATACACATCAATGTTTGTCTTTATTTTACAATTGATGTCTTGTGAGATTGGATCTATATAGACATCAATATTTGTCTTTATTTTACAATTGATGTCTTGTGAGATTGGATCTATATAGACATCAATATTTGTCTTTATTTTGTAGTTGAAGTGTTGTGAGATTGGATCTATATAGACATCAATATTTGTCTTTATTTTACAGTTGATGTCTTGTGGGATTGAATCTATATACACATCAATGTTTGCCTTTATTTTACAGTTGAAGTCTTGTGGGATTGAATCTATATACACATCAATCTTTGCCTTTATTTTACAGTTGAAGTCTTGTGAGATTGGATCTATATACACATCAATGTTTGCCTTTATTTTACAGTTGAAGTGTTGTGGATTTGAAGTGTTGTGGATTGGATCTATATATACATCAATCTTTGCCTTTATTTTACAGTTGAAGTCTTGTGGGATTGAATCTATATACACATCAATGTTTGCCTTTATTTTACAGTTGAAGTGTTGTGGATTGTATCTATATATACATTAATCTTTGACATTATTTTGTAGTTGAAGTGTTGTGAGATTGGATCTATATAGACATCAATATTTGTCTTTATTTTACAGTTGAAGTGTTGTGGATTGTATCTATATATACATTAATCTTTGACATTATTTTGTAGTTGAAGTGTTGTGAGATTGGATCTATATACACATCAATCTTTGCCTTTATTTTACAGTTGAAGTCTTGTGGGGACACACGACAGATAGCATGTGTTTAGGGTTCATGTCGTCAAAAGACAATAAACCAAAGGTAAAATTTAAATTTACATACTTAAGTTTTTAAAAATAAACAAACTTTTTCATTGAATTTTCATTTTGTATTATGAAAACACATTTTTGTATAATTTTTAATATTGAAATCATACAAAAATGTGATTTGTGAGATTCTTTATGTTACTAGTAAATGTATAAATCAGATCTTGGTCCATACAAACTGGGAAAAAATGTAGAAAGGTAGGGGAGACTAAATTTTTCTTATGTCATTCCAATGCTTGTTACAGGTGTTTGTTCACAAAATTTCATTTGATTAGAGTATTATCATGTGCTAATAAAGTATATCTATCAGCTAAATGATTATTATTTATTGAATTGTGAAGATTGCTTTTTAAAGATCTATGGGATGGCGATGAAAAAAATAGTTGTATTGTCTGAGAGACCCCCACATTCATGTGTAAATGTATTATTAGGTAATAATTATATTACTTTGGAGTTGATATAGTTACTGTAAATCCGGGATTTTTTGCGCAACTTTATTTGAGTGACAAACAATTTCTAGATTTATTCGTGAGATGATATTTTCAATGCTCATGTCATCATACTACTGTTTGTATTATAATACTTCATTAGAGATTACTATAATACATGTACTTCATTACATTAGAGATTACTATATTTTTTGCAAGTGAGAGCACTCACAAAATTACACGTAAATAAAATATTCGTGAATAAAACTAAATTTACTGTATGTTCAATTAATTATTTATCATTTTATGATTTTTCAGGAAAATAAAAAAAAAATTAAAAAGTTGATCTTTAAACTACCTGAAAATTGTTGAACATTCAAATCTTCAAACCTTTCAAATCTTCAGACCTTTTGAGTGAATTAAAATTAAAAAAATAAATATATCAAAATCAACAAACGAAACAATGAATATTAATAAATTTATAGAAATATGTTATTATCAATTAATAATACAGTTTTTAATTACAGGCAGTGATATCAAGACTTCCTTCAAGTAGTTTACCAGGCAAATCTTTTACAATGGAGGGAAGATGTTTATTATAGCTAAACAGTGATAAATGATACCATCCTGACAAGATACTTTGTACATATATTTTTTCAAATAAATTTGGATTCTTTCAGATTTTTGTTTATTTATTCTAATGATTTGTCAATAATTCAAAAGTTTTTACAAGAATGTATTTGAAAAACAAGAGGTGCATATGTGTGTTAATCAATCTAATTAAAAACCGATCTCTCACCGCTTCAGTTTTCTGATGTGTCATGTAGAAGATCTAAGTTCATCTAACACAATCCGCTATGGGGTCACGTGCAAGTGACCTCTCGTAGATTTGTGATGTTCGGCCAATATAAATGCAACTGACAAAAATGAATGGCAAAGAGATGTTATTTATTTTATTACAAAGAAAACTGTCAGTCCGCAAAAAACCATCGGAATATTTTTTGTGATTCGGATCCATCCAGGGTTATATGATATATAATATGAATATAATTCTGTACCATTGTATTTTGTGTGTTCAGTATTGTTTATAATGTTAAAAATGTTTACATCTCTTTGCCATTTTGATCGCTTACAATATTATGTAAGTCGCATTTTCATTGGTTGAAAATGACACACCTACAAGGTCATCCGCACATGACCCCATAGTGGACTGCGTTGGATCCTATAGACCCTTTAGCAGTAACTGCGGTCCTGTGACTTTGCTAGTCTTTGGTTGGCAAAATGATACAGATTCCCAGAAAATGACGTCAAGAAACAATCAGTTACTATAACAACGTCTATGTTTTTGCGGGTATCTGTATCATTTTGCCAACCAAAGTCACAGGACCGCAGTTACTGCTAAAGGGTCTGTACGAGACATATCAGGAAACGAGAGTGATTACAGATTGGTTTTCAATTAGATTGTGTGTAAGTGTCGCTGTGTGCATGTGTGTGAGGTATGTCCCAGTCTATACACTAGTAAAAATAAGAAATAAATGTCACCTTTAAAATAAGTAACAAAAATATAACAACTCGAATATTATCATTAGAAAAAAATTAAAATTTCCCATAGTCCGTTTTTTTTAATCTATTTTTAATATTTATGGTCATATTTGTGATCACTTTTATCTTATTACTTAACTACATAAAAAAAAACTTAGACAAACCTAATATTTGTTGTCTTAACAATCAAAACAACCTGAGGATTTTTCGGCACAATCTGGACAACTGAACTTTAAATATTTAGACAATATATATATATATAGATATAGATATATATATATATATATATATATATATATATATATATACACACACACACACACACATAATCACTTCTTATGCTATCAGAAAGTATATGTATATATATAATTGAATAAACAAATACTTTGCAATTCATATCGGGCTCGTACTGACGGATATTTTTTATAACGAGTACCTTGTGCACATGCGTAGCTTTCATAGTTACAAAATGGCGCTAATGAAACGTTTACAAAAAGTAGAAGAAGATCCTGTTCCTATCGACATTACACATAATCTAAAATCTCTTCAATTTGATAGCTCACTCACAGACGAAGAAAAACAACTCGTTCACCTCCGTCAAAGGTCCCATGCGCTAACAGTGACAGCCTGTGCCCAGGCAACATACTTTGCGAACGTTCTACATGAAGCAAGGTAAAAAATATGCGATCTATCGTTGACTCAGTATGCTGGATATTTAGACTTTAGTATAGATATCTATTTTACTTGTTTCATCATAGACTTATAATCATGTTCTATGGTTTCACACTTAACTTTTTAACAAATTTAGACAATTCTAAATTAGATCATTTGACTTTTTCATTAATCTAACACAATTCAAAAGTCATGTCAATTACAATGCTTAGGTTATCGAGGCTATTCTACGCCTTAACGGCCTAAGCTCTAATCATTGTATCAATAAATTACGATGTTTGAAAAAACAAATTGTTATTGTTTACACATGTGAAGTCATCTTTCAGCAATTAGTTGATACACATTTCATTACTGTGTGCTGAATCAACAATGCAATTATGGTTTAAACCCCGATACCCATATGTTTCCTCAACCCTATAAAAGTCGTTTAATTCTGCATGCTTCATCTATAAAACACTATCAAATTTGTTACCATGAGTATGCATGACTTCGAAGACATCGTAAATGTAGGTCATCATCAGAGATCCCGAGTGGAATGTGTATAGATTGTTTCAAGAAAGTGTTACTGTTTAATCTGACAAAATATATAAACACCCATTTGTCTCTTAAAATTTCAGCAAAATGGCGTCTGAAATCAAGTGTTGAAAATTTTGCCATGCTTAGTAAATAATAAATTTTCAGTTCATTTAACATATGAAAAAAAGAAAAACATGATAAAAATAATTTTGGCTTAAATTCTAAAATATTTTTTAATGTGTCATAATGATAAATACTATTTTGGAACAAATTTTAGTGCCTTCGGATGATTCGAGTAACATCTGAAACCCCTCACAGCAGCAGACGCTCTCTTAAATCATGTCCATTCTCTATAAATATTCACTGGTGACCATCTAAAGTTCACCACAGTAAGAAGAAACGCATCTTAGGTTAACTGGAACCTAATATATAATGTTAATTACGCAAAAGTTACGACTGTTAGGTTTTACATATCGCTGGTATACATAGTGAATTGAGCATAAAGTAGAGCGCAGAATTAGACGATGCACTGAATTAGACGACATAGGGATATTGAATTAATACAAAAATACTATTAATAGTCTTTTTGGTTGTTTTGGAATCAATTTGATTTGTTTTATTTGGTAGTGGACTAGTTCTCGCAATATGTGTAACCTACTGTACCTGCCCCTTGCAAAGTAAAATGATCCCAATATGACACTATATTCATATAGATTGATGTCTAAGATATTGGGATGATATTATTTGCCCTTGTCATGTCTAACTTATTTTTTTCACCTAGGCTCCCATATTTTGTGCAAGTATATGGAGTGATGCATAGATAAATTGTGCTCGTACAAACCTTATTTTTAGAGTTTCTCCCCAGTGTTGATTTTAATTGTCTGCATGGGTCATATCTAAGTTGTTTCTTCACCTAGGCTTACATTATACAATATGTGGTTCAGACATACTTAAGTAGATGGTTGTTTTTGTCAGTTCATACATCTTTGCAATATGTCCCAGTTGGTTGACTATAAAGTCTGTGAATGAACTTGGTTTCTGCATTGTCCCTAGATATTTTTGGCACTAGTGGTAAGTATTATGTTTCAGATAAACGTATTGTAAACAAATGTGCTACAAATCATCATGATTTTTAGACATTGATATTCATCTTGAGATATCAATTGATTCTTATTAGCCTCTAATATTACCTAATCAAGTGCCAAAAATGTAAATGTTACAGATACTTGTACCAGTGCTGATATTACTTGATGCAGAAATTACTAAAATACATATGATTAAATTCACCAAAGGCAAAGTAAAAAGTCTTAGAACATTAACAGATTAATCATTTATTTATATGTAGAATCTTTCAGCATATATATGTCCAATATGTTCAACAATTTGATATAATGTTTGGATCTGAAATTAATATAAATATAGTAGCGTTTTATGATATTGGGGATGTCATTGTATCAAGGTACATATATTTTGGTTTGAGACACTTGGTCGAGAATCAGAAGTGAATGCCTCTTCCCTTTTACTGCATATTTTAACCAAAAATAAATACAAACACTGACATTGAACATAATTTAAATGGCAATAAAAATATTTAATATTTTGGTTTATAGTGCAAAATTTC